>SRMA01027058.1:793307-816485 GCA_007224835.1 Danionella cerebrum | reverse complement strand
CGGCAAAACACTCACACAAACACTTAATAGTGTTTATATGTTTCTTTTAATTGCAGTATACCAATATACTGTACAATAACTAAACAACTGTACACTGAACTAAACACTAAACATCAGATTTATTTTAATATGTTAATTATTCACAAAGTGTGCAGCTTTTGTCACTGCAGTGCATCTTTCTGAGCTTCTGAAAGAACATTTCCAGAGCATCTTGGTATGGATAGTCTGAAACTTCTGGCCCATTTATTGAGATCCGCATGCGGGCTGCAAGATGGTCCCCTTGCAGCCTATTGCGAATGTCTGTTTTGACCTGTAAATACATTAACTGTTAGGCTTTAAAAGTGATAACTGATAGTAACAACAGTAAAAATCAACTTAACATAGTGATAGTTTAAAGCAGGAAATGCCATTGTATAACTAACTAGCTAGCTATTAATTAAGCAATTTATTTATCAATTCGTTCATTCATGCTTGTGTGTATTTACTTACTTACCAAGATCAGTCTTGTACAGCCAGGGGGAGTATTTCCTCTCTGACAGCCAAGCTGGGTCAAAACCTGTCGTTCTGTGGTGGATAGACTTTTGCTGTTTGTCAGGGGCAAGACATGCAGCACTTGGGCTCTTTTCTGTACTTTGATTCGGAGTAGGAAAGCTACACCGGCTGCTGCTCGCAGCAGAACACGTGTTGTCCTCGTCACCACCTTGGGAGCGTTTAAAGCGCGGTCTCTGTCCGCTGATGGGTGTGTGTGTGCGCGTGCATCGGAGCGGAACTCCGCGGTGCGCGCGCATCGGGGCGGAACTCCGCCGTGTGCGATACGGAGGACAATTGTAAACGCGCAAACGTTGAGACAGAAATTACATGCCATCGTATAAATAACATAATGCTATTTAGTTTAATAAAAGAAAAAAGCAAAGACCTGTTATATATAAATTACTTCTGTCGTTATTCGACGAAAATAAAATAAAATTAACTTGACCTTTAAGGGGGGCAGGGGGTGCCGTTGGGGGGGGCGGGGCGCCCCCCTAATATAATGGTAAGGGAAACACTGTAGTGGCATACATTACACATGATTTCCGGACTACAAGTCCCAAAAGGGCAGTAGTGAAAACATGGCTGTGGGAGGAACAGGGTAAACGGTGTGTTTAGCAGAGGCGAGGTGTTTCAACGACATTTTGTTCAATTAATGTTGTATTTAGAAAGTTACTAACGGTGCACTGCTAATATAGAAGGCTCAAATTTTTATTATAACTGCTTTAAAAGACTCCTTAAACGAATATTGAATTAAGAAATAATTTTTTGCTTAATTAACTGTTTTGCTTAATTAACACGCGGGAACTTAAAAACAGAAAAAAACTTCCTTGTTTTAAGATTAACTTCCTTTTTGAAAGCATTCTTACCAAGTAATATTTCTTTCCCCATTGTCAGATTTTTGTTCGATCAAATAAAATTGTAATGTTGTCGTTTTCTTACAAGTTTATTTATATGGAAGGATGGATGGATGGATTGACTTTTTCCTTGTTCTGAGAGCAGTGTTTTTAGATTTCTTTTCATTTCAAGATTCTAGTTTTAATTTTAGTGGCAAAATCAAAAGCTTGTTTTACAAAGTTTCTTAATTCAAGCAAAAAAATGATCAGAATAAGCTTTTTTTTATTCTACAAAAAATGTAAGTCATATTTCCTCAAAATAAGCTCAATTATGTAAAAGTCTAAACTAGATAATTCTTCTTAAAATAATACATTTTTAATGTAACATAATAAATTTAAATTTAAGCTTTGCATTGAAGCTGTATGCAAATTTTTTTTGTTTGAAACACTTTGTTTGCGGGTGTGAACACATTTTTGGAGCAAATTTACAATCAATGACTGCTCCGTATGTAAATATCAAATCAGCGTGTGCTAAAGTTAGCAGAGGGCAGGACTTTTTGTTTTTCACTCTGAGCTTCACCAGAGTAGTGCTCCTTCACTAGGCAATATATGGAAACTTTTAAACCTGGAGACATTTCGGCTTTGCTGTCAAATTTGACAAAATTTGGAGAATTAAAGAAGTTTTATTAAATGTAATTATGCATAAGGCAACACATGAAAGATGATGCTCATCTGTGCTATCATCACACAGCACCAGAGAGACTCTGAATCATTCAACCAGCCAAACTCAACTAATGTAAATAGTCTTGATCTTTCCAGAACCTTTATTCCTCCTCTTTTGATTGTGTTTTAACTGACAAATGACCACACAGAAAAAGAGAGGATCCCCTGAAATAGCGCCATGTTTATTTGTGTTCTAGAGCGTGTTGTCAATCGAAGATGACTCCGAAAACCCGGAGGAGAGCGTGTTCTGTCAAGTCCAGTCTCTGTTCGGGCACCTGATGGAGAGTAAACTGCAGTACTACGTCCCGGAGAACTTCTGGAAGGTCAGACAGACATTTGTAATTATAATAAATAAATAAAAGTGTATTTCATCTAAACTTTACTACCATATTTGAACCATTTGTATATCTTTTAACTATTATTTTGTACTGTTTCCGTCATTGCTGTGTGAAAGTGCTTTATAGAGTTGAGTTGAATGTATCTATAGCTAAACAAGCACTGTTAGCATTAACTTAGCATAGACATTTGAATCAAATCAGACAAGAAGCATTTCCATTCAGAATGAGTTACATTATGTTAGAAAAGCAGTGAAAGTATGCATCGATACTTTATGGGCTGATTTCTAAGGAACTACAATCCATTGCAGCGTAATATAAAAACCTCCTGTGAAGATACAAGGCCTTACTCTGGGCTCACATTCATCATTTATCGATCACATTACTATCAAACCACATCAAAATCAATCCTGCCAAATTGTCTTGGTAGTAGAATCTCCTGGAAAAGAAAAAGTCTATTGTTGTGGTGTCACGAATCAGTGTGAACTCTTACCACAAGATTGACCTGATCCAAAGTCGGTCATTTATTTTAAATCGCTAAACTGTAATAGTGCTTAAAATCTTTACGATTAAAGCACTGTTTCCATTTAATGAGTACAAAAGAACAAAATCGTCATTTCCTAATAATCTGACGGCAAATATCAAAAGAAAAATGGACGTTGCTGCATTAGGAGAATGATTTTTTTTTGTATATAATAACTTACTTTCGTCTTAGAACACGTCTTAGTTTTGGAGGCAGCAGACTGCTCTTTGGGAACGCAGCAGGTCAAGACAGTTCTGGGAGGTGATGACCCCGACCACTTTGATGACAGAATTTTAGAATGACCAAAACAACATTTCAGATGTTGAGGATAAAAATAGATGGATGGAAACACAGCTATTGATTTTGTAGCAGCTCCCAATGCATTTAATAATCCACTGGTCTCACAACACAATGTAAGTCTAAAGGACTCCAGGTCGAAATGTGAAATTGCGAAAACTCAATCATGCAACCACCGCTCAGGTTTGACATGCGTGTTAAGAGTCCATGTTCGACCAAACCTATAAAGCAACTCACAGTTTTCCTTACCGCACCAAATAGTGGCAAAATGGAATACAGTGGTACTAAATTAATACAACAGTAGAAGTAGAATTAACAAAAAGTGGAAAACCAGAGAAAAATCAAGTAACGTTTCTTCAATCCTTAAATCTACACATTGTTAATGTAATAAATGATAATAAAACAGAATAAAACACAAGCAAAATACGTAATATGTACACAAATGTGAGACCTTACCTTGAGAGTGAGGCGAAGTGTCAGAGAAGGTGGAACAGATGCAGAAAACATTACAGCACCACATTTAAAAGTTAACTTTCTCAAGGTATTTCACGAATTACGAACACAAACACGGTTTCAATCACAAGCAGAGGCAGATGGAGAGACACTTCTGAGAACGCGTCACAGGGTTTCTCTAAGTTGTGCTAAAGAACAACACTTTCCACATTATTTCTTTATCTCTAGAATTTTATTTCTTTTAGGACACCTTGACTCTAACATTTGTTATAGTACATTATTGGTAATCTATACATAATGTTTTGCTTGATTTAAAACTGATTTAAAGTGTTTTAAAGTATATCAGCCCCTTTTAGCACAGTCTGCAACGAGAGAATGGAGCACCAGGACCCGGAAGTGCAGCATGACGTCTGACATAACAAGCCGATAATAGAGCAGAACTGTTGGTGTTTTTCGTATCTTCGTATCTCGAAGCAAAATATTTCCCGCATGACTTTTCATATCTCAAACATTTTGTAATTTGATAACACTGTATACAATTTTCTAAAGTTTTATTGTGTATCTTCATAGTATATAGAATTACAGGAAGTCGGTTGTTTTTGATTATTTTCTTAGTACAATTCCAGGCCTCATTTAACGTTAATTTTAATAAACTTTATTAACGTTAAGTTAATCTTATTAACTTCTCCTAGAGATTTCTTGTGCTCACCATCAAACTCTTGCAGTCTCATACAAAAACAAAATAAAAAAATATGAATGTCGATGTTTCACCATGAGGCAGGAAGTTGTTAACTCTTCTATACAATGTCCGATCAGGATGAAACTTGTCAAATTTGCTAAGAGTCCGTGTCTGAACACAATTATATAGCAAACTACAGTGTCAGTCATAGTCAATAAATTTTTCTGATGTTTTGATGATCACTTTTTTACATTTGTGTTTGTGTGTACATGTTTGGAATTTGGAACACTTACGTAAAAGACCAAGGCTTTCCAAAAAGTCTATTTGAACGAGCTTCCAAAACTTAACAGGAAGTCGGTTATTTTTGCAAAAACCTCTAAAAAAAAGGGTGTCCAAACTCCAACAGTCTCAGTCTCATCGACATACTTGAAATTGTAAAGCTTTTTTTTCTTTGGCGCAGTGGCCAAATTTACCAACTTTTTTACCAATTTTATAATCTGTAACAAGAAAATTGGCCAAAACAATAACAGAAAAATATTTAGACTAAATATTCCGACGTCATGTCACTCTATCTATGAACTATTGTTTCATTAGTTACATTACCTGTATTGTTCAATAATTTAAAATACATAATCTAAATAAGGATTGGTCATAGTGGGTATTGCAACAAACTGGCCACCACTAGAGGTGATGGCGCCGGAGGTGCTCGAGCCCTTAGATCGCTGCTTGCAGCATTAACTGTATATTGTGTTGGCAGACTATTTAGACTCTTACTGTATCACATTGATTTTCCTGCTGCAGATCTTTAAGATGTGGAACAAGGAGTTGTACGTGAGGGAGCAGCAGGACGCTTACGAGTTCTTCACCAGTCTGGTGGATCAGCTTGATGAACACCTGAAGGTACAGCTCCCCGTATCTCTTACATGCCGCTCTGTTGGTTTAATTGTCCTCTAACTTGCCGAATGATTCTTTTACAGAAAATCGGTCGAGAGCAAATATTTAAAAACACGTTCCAGGGCATCTTCTCTGATCAGAAGATCTGCAAGGACTGCCCGCACAGGTGTAATATGCTTTCTCACTAGTCGTTATCCTGTCACAGCTGAGCTCGACTTAACCGATGTGCTTCGTAGGTATGAGCGGGAGGAGACCTTCATGGCTCTGAACTTAGGAGTAACTTCCTGTCAGAGTCTGGAGATTTCTCTGGATCAGTTTGTGCGGGGCGAGGTGCTGGATGGCAGCAATGCCTATTACTGTGAGAAATGTAAAGAGAAGGTATGGCGTGTGCTCCATTGTTGAAATGACCGAAGTGTGCCGTGCTCATTCAGTGTGTGTGTTACAGCGGACCACGGTAAAACGCACGTGCATCAAGTCCTTGCCAAGTGTGCTGGTCATCCATCTCATGCGCTTCGGCTTCGACTGGGAAAGTGGCCGCTCCATCAAATACGACGAGCAGATTAGAGTGAGATTTTCAGTTTTTTTACTTTAATTGTTTGAGTTCTTGTGTGTCGGTTCTGTGACAAATGCTTACGGTTTTTTTTGTCAGCTCATGAAAACCCACATAACTCCATTAATGAAAGATCAAACTGTATTAAAAAGTGAATAAAGAAAAATAGCATTTTTGATATTTGTTTAGTGAAAAAAAAACCCCTCACAGACTGAAGACGATGCATATCGATCATCATCTTTTATCATCAGGATCAAGAAACAGATCACAGATAAACTATTAGCTCCGTCCATTTCACATCTTGAAATGTATTCCAGCGGGAGAAATCGGGTTTGTAGCATGAGAGATCACTCAAATGTAGCTCTGTAGTTTAACTCGTGAGTGTTGATGCGGAAGCAGAAGCACCATTGCGGCTACCGTAGGCATTGTTGGAAATGTAGTTGTTTTTTTTTTTCATTTTCGTTTTTTTTTAAGACACTCAAAACTTTTAAGCTCTCGCGGGCCACATTAAATTACATGGTGGGTCACATATGGCCCGCGGGCCTTGAGTTTGACACATGTGATCTAGGGTGTATAGGAGGAGGGTTGGTGGATGAGAGGATGGAGTGTTGGATGGATCTAGGGTGTATGGGAGGAGGGTTGGTGGATGTGAGGATGGAGTGTTGGATGGATCCAGGGTGTATGGGAGGAGGGTTGGTGGATGTGAGGATGGAGTGTTGGATGGATCTAGGGTGGATGGGAGGAGGGTTGGTGGATGAGAGGATGGAGTGTTGGATTGATTTTGGGTGGAGGGTTGGTGGATGGGAGTATGGAGGTTTGGATGGATCTAGGGTGGATGGGAGGATGAAGTGTTGAATGCATCTAGGGTGGATCGATGTAGGTTTGGGGGATGGGAGGATTAAGTGTTGGATGGATGGAGGGTTGTGTGGGTGGATGTATGGATGGATGCACGTAAGGTGTTAACAAATGGTGATTAATGCGTGTTGCTGTCTCTGCTGTAGTTTCCCTGGGTGCTGAACATGGAGCCATACACGGTGTCAGGAATGGCCCGTCAGGATTCCAGTGCGGATCACGGAGAGAGCATGCGAGGAGGTGAACCTGGATCTGGGGGTTCTCCTCGAAAGAAAGTCACCATTTCAGAAAACTATGAACTGGTGGGAGTGGTGGTCCACAGCGGACAAGCTCATGCCGGTCACTACTACTCCTTCATCAAAGACCGCCGGTGAGAGACCATAGCTTTGTTTGAGTTGTACCTTGAATGAACCGTGAGGAACCGTGATCCTTTGTGCCACCACGGATCATTATATTCTAATCAGAGGTTTCCAAACTTGTCAGTCTTGGCCACGTACCCCCTGGTACCAATGACTTATGGTGCTTTCACAGCTGACTTGTTTAGTTCATTTTCTTTTCCAACTACGGTTTGTTTTCCCTTCGAACATTTGTGCTGGTGAGAAAGCAACAAAAGCTAAAAATCAGAGGAGACGGTCTCAATACAGTTCCAAGAGAACTCTCGAGCTGTTCGTTTGTGGTATGAACATGATCGAAGTCTGATCTTAACTTTAACACAAACGATCATGACAAAAACACTTTTTTTTAAGGAATACAGCGACTGTTCTCACTTGCGCATGTGCATTTTGAAACCCTGGATGACAACGACAAGATGTGCATACATTATAAAATGCACATTAAATATTTGTACGATCATTTTTCTATCTGATAAGAAAAAATGCACTTAAACTATGGAAATGCATTTACTGAATAAATCCCAATCCAATGCATTTTTCCATCGGAGCTGGGGCGCGATGGGGCGGCCTTAATGGATGAACAATGGAGTAATTTCATTCCACAACATCTGAAATGTTGGTTTAGTCATTCCTTGGCTAAAATTCCTGAAGTCTGTCAGTAAAGTGGTTTGGGGTCATCTGCTCCCGGAACTGCCCAAAAACGAGCCTCACGTCTCCAAAAGCAAGACTTATTTTGTGTACGAATTCTAAGACGCAAATAAGTTGTTATATATGAAAAAGGGCTTCTCCTGACACAGCAACGTCCTTTTTTCTTGTGATATTTGACGCCAGTTTATCAGGACTCATTGATTTTGTTCTCTTTGACTCATTGGATGGAAACATGCTTTATTCACAAATTTTTAATGCAGTGGAACCCAGAGATACGAAATTAATCCGTTCCAGGGTGACCTTCGTATGTCGAACATTTTGTTTCTTTAAGCAAGTATTACATGTAAAACGCCTAATCCGTCCAACAGCTCTCAGAAACATTTTTTTTTATTTCCCGCGAGACCTTTCGTAACTTGAAGCATTCGTATCTCGGGGTACCACTGTATTTCGGTTTTGTGTATAAATTTATTTGGCATGGAAACATGGGTAATGAAGCTATACAAGGTGTCACTCTTAAACTTCCATTTTGTTTTTATTTTTACCAACTTCTTTTTTCTATTCTATAGTAGCCCATCCCAGCCTTGTGCGGGTCTACCATTTTGTCCCTGGTGTCCAGAACTTGTTGTTTTGGCCAGAGTGAAGACGTTTGAGTTACAAGGAGGTGGAGAAGTGTTTTTTTTTTTTTTAAGTGCAGTGGTACAATTTCTAAGGTAATAAGTAGCAAATGGGCGTAATCGTTTGGTAAGGGATCAAACCGAAAATAGTTCAGTCACTATGAAACTGTGTGTACATCAGTCAAGTACAGTACAAATAAAAAAAAAACAAATGTAGCTTCTGGGGGAGAAATAGATCGTATTGAGGTTCTATGCACTTTAGTTGCTTAATGTAACAAGTGAGATTTACTTTAATTGTTGTGCTTTTCAAACTGAGTTATAAATTTGTTGAATGATCAGGCGTGTTGTTTCTTTACATAAGGTTGACAATCTTTTTCTTTTCATCTGTTCAATTAATGTAATCATCTTCATACAATGCAGCTATGTGCATCATTTGCATAAATTTGCATGCTGTTTTAAAAGTGTTCGTTAACTGCAAACATTATAACTCAACAATTGAATGGCATGCCGCAAGAATAAAATCCAAATTTTGCACAAGAATGTTTCATGAAGCCCATGCTGAAAGATCCCATGTGTCTTGTGTTTTATGAAGTGCTGCAGAAAGTCTATTTCCATAACACAGAGTCTAAATTTAGGGCATTCTTAAGCAACTTTAATTCCTGAAATATGGTTCTAATGTTCCTGGGAGGTCTTTTACCCATTTACGTGTGTAATTCTGGCTCTCTGGAGAGCCATGCTTCTGTTTTTGGCGAGGATGTTTTCATGAGGGTTCTAAACTGTCCCATATGCTTGGCAGAATGATACCCGCTTCAAGCCCAGCATTGTTTTGAGGGAAGGAATGTCTGGGTGAGGATGTGAAATATTAAGTGTTCTCTGCTCTCCTCTTTTAGGGGCAGTGCAAGAGGACGCTGGTACAAGTTTAACGACAATGTTGTGGAAGAGTTCGACATGAACGACGAGACTCTGGAGTACGAGTGCTTTGGGGGAGAATACAGACCAAAGGTTTATGATCAGTGTAAGTGAAGTGATGACGTCACACTTTAAAACCAATCTTCCAACAACATAATGAATAACCCTGTATCTGATGCTGAGAAAACGAAGAATGCCAAGCAGGAGATCAATGCGTTGTTCACCTGCTGGTTTGTACTTTTGGTCGTTGATTAAGGTAACAGCCTCTAAACACCAATTTAGAATTTTAATCCGAAGTTTAGTGCAAGAGTGTGACTCAATCGAACATCATGGTCGCCAATGGGAGTTTGTATATCTGACCAAAAGAGTGATGTCAACAGAAAAGAGTTTTGGATTCCCATATCAGATCCGTTTTGCACAAAGAGAACGACCAATGAAAGCTGATTATTTTGAGTACATGTGTAAAATGTAAAAAAAAAAAAAGCTGCTTGGTGGCGCTCATCCACATTTCACAGCGATTTTGAGGTATTAACCTTTTATGACCTGCCATAGAACCAAGTCCGCCAGAGCATAGTTTACATTTTTACCTGCTGTGGTGCCATTTTTTGGAGTATTTTAAATTGCCATGCATATATTTTAATAATATATATAGTGTTAGGTCAATCTTAACTGAAGAAAGTGTCAAAACTACAAAAATAAACCACAAAAAAAATAAAAATCTCTTTTTTTTCTAAATACAGACATTTCATAGCTTTATCTTTCAAAATTGTAAATGTATAAAAGTTGCACAAAATGCTTTTAAACCATAATGAATTTATTCTGATTGTATTCGTTGCTTATTTATAATTTATAGACAAAAAAAATGAAAAACATGCAAATTTTGCAGAAAACATACCACGAACATCAACATAAACAATTAATTACTGTGCAATCAAATTGCAGATTGAAAAAAGTTTCTAAGATACTTTTGATCATAGAAAGCTTCGTATTAGACAATACTCATCAATAGACAGTGCAATAAATAACAAAAATGAAATTTTTGCTGTGGTGAGCCATCAGAACTGGAGAACACAACAAAATAAATTAAAATTTATTCTTATAAATATATAATAATATAAAATCGAAATATAGTTACTATGCAAGCAATTTACAGTGCAAAGTATTGTACTGCACTCAAGAACTGTGGTTGGACTTGTGACAGTTCCTGATGCACTTCACCTGAAGGCTGCATTTACCACTTTTCCTGCACTTTCTTTGACCCTCTGTGACTTTTTTTGAGCCCCCTCACAGATGGCAAAAGGAATGTTATGGGATGTTTAGGAGAGATTTAGATACCAATTGAGCGAGTCCAAGCCAAAAGTTTTTGCCGTGGTAAAAGTCCAGAGAAATATTTGCGGGTAATATTGAGGGAATTAATCACTTTTACAATGTGATGAGGAAAGATCCTTCATCGGAAGTGCTGACACACCATTCATCTTCCCACAATCACCACCTTCAGTCATCATTAAAGGAATGTTTGTGGTTTTTTTGGAACGAATAAACATTTCTTCAAAATATATTAAGCTAAATCTTTTTTTTTTTAATTGAGATCATTTAGTTTCAGCACATTTAGCTGCTGCCTTCAATTTCATTGTTTTGAAATATTGGAAGGAAAACGGTCACTTGGAAAAAATTCACTTGTGATGATGAGTTCATAATCGGCTTCTCCTCCCTTTTAACTGTAGCTAACCCGTACCCTGATGTGCGGCGGCGCTACTGGAATGCCTACATGTTGTTCTACCAGCGAATCAGTGACCAGAACTCCCCAGTCTTGCCCAAAAAGAGCCGTGTCAGCATCATGAGGCAAGAGGCTGAGGATCTTTCACTGTGAGTCAGCTAAAATATGGAAAAGCAGATTGATTATGAGTCTGGTTATTTATCTTTAATGCTTATATTCAGGTCAGCCCCGTCATCTCCAGAGATCTCCCCGCAATCCTCTCCTCGGCCCCCGCGGGCTAACAACGACCGGCTCACCCTGCTCACGCGCCTGGTCAAGAAAGGAGAGAAGAAGGGGCTGTTTGTGGAGAAGATGCCCGCCAGAATCTACCAGGTATTTTTTTTCAAAGAGCTCACGGAGCGACTGAATCAAAACAACAGAGTTGTTCACGATTAGAACGCTGCGATTGGCTCCCACAGATACATTCACATGATAAATATTGCTCTTCCTGGAGAACTTTTGTTATTGGAGTTCTTAGTTCTGAGCTCCATCAGGTGATTGAAATGGAAAGCCAGAAACTCAAATGAATCTTTCGCATCGGTTTTAGTGCGTGCAGTTTCAAAGCAAATGAACGTTTGACATTCATCTTGCAGATGGTGAGAGATGAGAATCTGAAGTTCATGAAGAACCGAGATGTTTACAACGGCGATTACTTCAACTTCACACTGTCCCTGGCCTCGGTCAATGCTGTAAGCTCTACGCAGTTATTCTAACTTTAAGCTCGGTCCACTCCGTGAACTCAGATTTCACTCATACGCTTCTTTCCAGACCAAGCTGAAGCATCCGTTCTACCAGGCCATGGCTAAAGCCAGTCTGCAGCTGGCTGTGCAGTTCCTCTTCCACACGTACATGCGCACCAAGAAGAAACTCAGGTGCTCTGTTACTCAACTGTCCTTGTATGAAGGAGAAACTCTAAATCACAGTGTGGTTCTTTGTCTGTTTGTTTCAGGGTGGACACAGAGGAGTGGATCGCTACCGTCGAGGTGTTGCTGTCCAAGAGCAGCGAGGCCTGTCAGTGGATGGTACAGTACCTGGTGGCACCTGAAGGACGGGAGATCATCAAGTGAGCCAAATCCACAATTATGCACACAATCAATTAATTAGAAGATTACGTTCTGTCCTCAGATAATAAAACGACTTATTGTATTTACCTAGAGAATTGTCGTTTCATGGGTTTCAGTGGATTTCTGAGAGCCTTAACATCCTCAAATTCATAGAATTTCGCACACACATCAAATCTGGTGAAATTGGATTTGGATGAGAAAAGTGTTGAAAATGACTCTACGGCGCCATCTAACATGTTGCAGCTTAGGTGCGCCATCAGTGTGTCATAGGCAAAGGAACTTTTCTCACAGAAAATGCAAACATGCAGCCTCTAACGGGTCTAAAAAGGCAATTTGTTCGGGTGAAATTAGTTTGGACTTCAGTGTACCTTCTATTAGCATTACTTCCGAATAAATGGTGACTCAGCAATATTAGCTGTTATGCTAACCAACAGGGCACAGAACACTCCCTGATTTTACACCCCTGCAATATTTAAATGAAATGGATCCAAACTTTGTTCATTACCGCAAACAGCATGAGAGCGTGTTAACATACACCGGCACTGAACTGCGTGAAGCGCCTTGTTATTTCCACACGTTTATGGTGGATTCATTCATTTGTGAAGTGATGAGACTTACACAGAACTCTTTTATTCACTTTCCAGCCCGAGTGATGCACAGAAAAGTAACTTTTCTTACAACTTTTTTTGACTTGCAATTTCCGGCAATCATCTTCTCCCACTTATCCGGGGCCGGGTCATGGTGGCAGCAGTCTAAGCAGAGACACCCACACTTCCCTCTCCACAAACACTTCTTCTAGCTCCTCGGGATGTACCCTGAGGTGTTCCCAGGCCAGGAGAGTGACATAGTCCCTCCAGTGTGTCTTCTTGGATTAACAAATGTCATATGGCGTGACATTTGGGCCACAATAGTGACAAAAAACAGCATTGTTGGTGGTAATTCATGCAAATATCAATAAAACACAAAGAAATTAGGATCAATAAAGTTCTCTAGTCATTTTTTATGATCGTAAAAAGGTTGAAGAGAATTTATTGAAAACATTTCTAAAGATTTGAGGAGGGATGCCCTTTGCATGATGGTTTCGAAAAACAAAGCAAATTACCAAATTTTCACACAGAAATATCACTGAAGTCATGATTAAAATCTTCTGAGGAAAGTACGTACTCCATTTTCACATATTTTCATGTATGAAAATATAAAGTGACGATTTCGCGTCACACCACATGACAATTTAAGAATTGTGGGAACATGGATGTCACAGGCACGTGTTCTGTTCACCACTAATATACTTTCAGCTTTCTTCTCCATCTCTTCTGATCTACTCTTTCTCTTGTTTTTCCACATGTGATTTTCGTTCTATATTTAGCTGAACACAATCTTTTCGGAAAAGTGCATTAAGGGTCACGTGTATCCAGATAAATACAAACATGATTCCAATTTAATTCTGTGAAAATATCAGAATATTCAAACCAGCAGGAATTCTAAACTCGCTGTGTTTTTGTTTTAGCTAGAGCTCGGTTTCCAACTGTGTTGAATGATCGTATTGATGGAAATCAACAGCACATGTGTGGATAACTTGGAAAACTCCAAGGATGTTTGTTTGTGGATCGTGTGAGTGAGATCTGAAGATGCCTCTCAGGGGGCCGCACTGCCATACAATTGGTGGGTTTGCATCGGATGGTCGGGCTGCCCCCATCACGCCACCCCTCAGCCCAAGCCAGGGAATGTTACACAGCATTTTATGGTTGAATTCTGACAGGTTTCCAGCAAAACAAGCAACTGTTTCCTTTATTTCACACATTAGGTAGGAACAATAGACCTGCTTCTGCAGAGAGAGAGAGAGAGAGAGACCTCCCACGCAGCTCTGCTATGTCAACATCATACCACACATTCAGAGCGAATGATGGGATTAGTTAACATTTTTCTCAAGTTCTTTTTTCTTAGTAGAAAAGGCTCATCATGAACATGTGTCTTGAATATTGAGAGGTTGTCAGTCATTTCAGTGAAAAGGGCTGGGGATGCAACAATTCAATTTCAAAGTCGTTTAATTTTGATTTTAAAATGAAAGTGTGGGTTTCAAAAAGGTTATTAGTTTTGACATTTTTGGCTTTGAATGAACATTACTAGTGTAATAGTTTGCAAGATATTTCAAATAAAATGTGAGCGAATGTCATTTTTCAGTTTCGTTTTACAAACTGCTAATCGGTGCCATCTAGTGGTGAAAAGAGGGAAGCCCCTTGAAAGTACAAGACCTGTGATATGGTTTGTTTTTCAAAGTTCTGACCAAAAAAAGCACTAAGTCTGTTTGTTATATATATATATATATATATATATAATTTATATATTTTTTTACCTTGTCTTTGCTTTTTGCGGGCATTTCTAAATTTTAATTTTGTCCTAACACTTTTGATTTTTGTAATAAAATGTAAAAGCTGTTCATTCTCAATTTTTTAAATTTTGGCAGTAAAAATGATTAAATCTAATACTCTGAATTTTATTTTTTGTACAGTTTCAGGTTGTAAAATTATTGTGAAAATGAAAGAATATTTGTAAAAAAAAAAAACCCAAACTATAAAGTAGTTAAAGAAACGCTCAAAAGGCCCTAGACTTCGAAGGGTTAAGCACTGAATCCAGCTGTTTTGACCTGTTTGTGTGCAGGATATGTCTCCTGGAGTGCAGCGTGCGCGAGGTGCGTGTTGTGGTCGCCACTGTCCTGGAGAAGACCCTGGAGAGTGCCCTCTTCTTCCAGGACCCTGGTCTGGACTGTCTTCTTGACATGTTGCTGTCTCTGTTGGATAAGGATGTGCCGGACAACTGCAAAAACTGCTCGCAGTACTTCAGCCTCTTCAGCAACTTTGCTCAGAGGGTGAGAACCTGTATAATCACAGAAGAAGAATATTCAGCACTGTGAAGACATTTTAGTCTGTTTATAAAAAGTAACCATTGTTTTTTGTCAGTGAACAAAAGAGAATCTGAAGAGACACTTTTTCCAAACGTCTTGGTGAACTTGTGGATGCAGCTTTCTCACATCTTTCTGTTTCTTAATGTAATCCCAGACACACGCGACGCTGAGATCAGGGCTCTCCTCCATCACCTCTTGATCTTTAAGCTGAAGATAGTTCTTTATGCCTTTGGCTATGTGTTGGCTGCAGATTGTCCTGCTGCAGGATACATTTGGGGTAATGAGCCTCCCTGGTGTTCTGTCTGTTCTTCTCAGCATTGAGAACACTATTAATCCTGAGCAGATCTACAACTCCATTTGCCTAAAAGCAGTCCTAAACATTCTAGGAACTTCCCCCATGTTTCACTGTTGCTCCAGACACTCATTTTTGTTCCTTTCTCCATCTCCTTTGACTGACAAACTTCCTTTGGCTACATCCAAATATTTCACATTTTGGTCATTTGGATGTCTTTTTTGGGGGGGGTTACAACGCTTCCATGAAGACCACTTCTAGCCAGACGGTAGATTCTGCAAGTTCTGAACTGGTGGCACTGCTGGGCATCTTTTGTTTAAGATTAATAAGCTTGATGCTTCAATTTTCGTTGGCCAACCACTGCATCTACGACCCTCACTGTTGCCTGTTTCTTTGTGCTTCTTGAAAAGAGCTTGAACAGCTCGTCTTGAAATCTTTTTCTGCTCAATCTTGCCACGACAATAGTTTAGCTGTTCCTCACCTAGTTTTAAGCCTCCTCCACAGATGTTTCTGTTTCAGATCATCACTGTATCATTATCAACTGTTTGGTAAAAGCTGTTTCATAATTTCACACTGTACTGTATATTTCTTATTTCATTATTTTTCATCATTTTCTTAATTAAAAAAAATGTTTTATGTTAAATAAAATATTAAAAAGACAGAGATATCTAAAGTTTTTAGACAGACTTTAATGTTTGATTTTAAAATATCTTTTAGCATTTTCCTAATGTCACTTTGTGTAACAAAAAAAAAAACTGTGTCTCTATGACTTTCCTAAGCTAAGATAGAGATATGGAAATTTGGTCGCTATGATAAACAGTCTGGTTGCTATGGGGGAATCATTGACATAGTTCCCATTGTCAATGTGCGGAACATAAACCAACACCCATTTGCCTAAAGTTGAGATTTTCCTTATGTTGCTAGGGTAAATGGTTTGGTTGCTGGGGAGATGTCAGGAATAAATAAACACGCGTGGGTTTGTTTCAGGGTTGTGGACCGTGTCAGCTGCTGCTCAAACATTCAGCGTATCGACGAATGCTCATCTTTCTCTTGGGAACCAACAGGCAAAACAACCAGGTAACGGGGAGTACTTACTAACTACACGTTCTTACTAAAAAGAGAGGGTTCCCAACATGGAAACTCCTAATATTCATTGCTTTTTCTCAGTTCAGTGCTGTAGTTATGCTCAACCCTGACTACAACAACTTGTAAACACTTCTTTTTTGTTCTTTTGACAGTAGCATTAATTCTTATGTTCATGTTTTTATTGGTTAAATGTGAAAGTTTAGAACAGAAATCAGTCTGAATATAAATCAATAATCCTCTTTAGGAGACTTCCAGGTAAATGTGTGAGGGAATAAATAAGAGACATGTTGTATTCAAGATTTCTTTAAGTCTCTGAGCCTGCAACATGTACACACGCTCCAAGCTTTCTGTTTACTCCAACTCAAAGTTCCAGAATTGCAAGTATGTTTTAGATCACTAATCAAACTATAGAGATAAAATGGGCCATTTGAAATAATTACAGTTATGCTCGTAGGTTTACACACCCTGTAAATGTCTTGGCATTCTTCTGAAAATATGAATTACACAAAAACGTTTGTCTCATGGTTTGTGAAGCCATTTATTGTCAACCAGCTGTATTTACACTTTAAAAGCATAATGACCAGAGAAACTTTCCAAAGTATCCTGATCAAGGCCTGATAACATGCCCAAAACTTGACACAGACTGGTTCAAGTGGCTGGTGAAGGTAACCATCCTCACCTCGACCTGTTTGCTTGGAATCAATGTTTGGCAGAAAAGTTTCCTTGGCTCCTGATAGACCCTTGCCTCTTTTATCCTGTGATGACCTGATATTTCTGAATTCTGAGCGAAGGGAAAAGCTAAAAAGCAGTCAAAGGATCTACGGGAAATGGTAGTTAACTACAAAACAGGAAAGGGATCTAAAAAGATATCTAAGGAACTGGGAATGCCAACCAGCAGTTTTCTAACTCTGATTTAGAAATGGAAAGTGGGGGACTCTGGTGAAACCAGTTTCTGCTACAACTGCCAGAAATGTTGTGAGGGATGCAAAGAAAAACCCACAAATAACTTCAAAAATACATGCTTACCTTATGCAAAACAGCTCAGAGACAAGCTCCAGACTTTATGGAGCTGTTGACTACATTTGGAGAGGAGTCAACATAAACAGACCACCATCCCCACTGTGAAGCACGGAGGTGTGTCACTGATGTTTTGGGGATGTGTGAGCACACAGAACATGGTTAAAGTTGATGTAACAATGAACGCAGCAGGTTCTCAAAGATACAGGAGGAAAATGTGCATAATCAGACCGGAAGCTGCTCATAGGACGTTAGGAGCACAACTGTAAAACCCACACTCAGAATTCCAATTCATATGGGGAGCTACATGATGCTACACCTAGATAGTTTCTCCTGTAGGTGCTCTGTGTGGCAGTTACCTCACAGGGTAATCCAAGATAAGCAAGCAAGGCTATCACCTGGAAACAGACTAAAGCAACTGTTGGAGTAGCGGTGAAGTTAACCTCTTAAGCCCGAGAGTCCCCGGTACCGGGGACTTGCCCCCTTGTGCGTTACATTTTCACTCATAGCTCACGAACCCTGAGAATAACCCACACATATTAAATACTGTTGTGTTCAGCGGAAACTCCTCTAAAAACGTATCTAATTCAATTTCATATTCGTGAACCACAGCTCGAACGCCATGCAAATAAACAACAACATATCCGGAGTATAATTCATGACCACGTTTTTGTTTATGTGCGATATGTATCCACAATATAAACGGAAACACCAAAATCATGGCATCAAATGAAAGCTAACAACCAGCTGAATCCAGCGATATGCAACTCATTTACATTGCATGAAGTATTTCAGAGCAGGGAGCGAAAGTTCCCCGAAAAAACGCCAGCAAAAACCAAGCAAGCATGTAAATCTTGTCTTACCTTTGCCGTTTTTTCAACAAAAAGTTATTTCCATAGCGATAAAAGTCCGTTTGTTGTTATGTCCGGTCGATAGCTTCGCGGAAACTCCATTTTGGATTTTTTCTGTTGCTCCCGTGCTCTCAAAAGTCACCAAATATGGAATGACTCCCCGTGCGTAAGAGGTGGTCTCTCCACGCTGCGCATCATGTGATTCGTCGGCGATCCCGTCAGTCTCAAAATGGTTGAGCTGATTGGCTTCCATAGAATCAGAGCTTTCCAGCGATATATAGAGCTCCCGGATTGGACAGATGGTCGGGGGGTAGGGACACGCAGAAGCTCGAACGTCGAAAGCGTTTGTGAGTGAAAGGTTCCCAAAAGCGCAGCAAGATGGGGTAAATGAGCTTCCACCCCCCTTTGACAGCGTTTCTTTAGGAGTTTTTTTTGCTGAAATCATGTCCCGTAAGCAAGAAAAGAAGACTATGAACGTAGCTGAAGCTTTGGACAAGATTTTTTCCATATTTCAATTATTGTATCAAATTGTGCCAAACTGTGCCAACATGGATTACGCCTGAACTTTGTTCAATCAAAACCTTACAGAATGTTAGTTTCTTGTAGTATGAACACCAAACTTGCTACAGATGTCCTTGACATGTAGTGGTTACAATTGATTGTGTTTATTTGCTTCGTTATAAGTAAAACAAGGAGATATTGGAGGAAACATGTGTTTTTCTTTTTAGGCGGAGTTCATTTTTTGGCCATTCCAACATCAATTACTCTTACCCAGTGTAATTAACTCATCCTCACTCTTGACTGTCAAATTAACTCATCCACACCACTCCCCAAGAACCTATCTTCATTTTGATACCAAGATTTGCAGTTTAGACCTTGTAAAAAGCTGAGAAATGCCTTAAAAAGTAAAAGTATAGGATTTTCGGAAAATAGGCCTTAGGGCTTAAGAGGTTAATTAAAATAGAAGCCCGATTTTCCTGCTAGTGCTTATCTGCCAAAAGACACTTTGATGATCGGGTGGAGGCATCCAACACCCTGGAAAGCCACAGCAGGCCGAAGCCGACCTAGGCGTTTAACAACATTGTGCTTAAATTTAATTTGAGCAAAAGTAATATTAAGCTAAAGCTTTGTTAAAAAGATACGTTTTTAATCTTGATTTAAAATGGGTGAGTTAATAACATTTTCGAGGAGTTTGGATTTGACCGGATTATATCATTTTGCAACTTTTTACAGTTTTTCTGCACAGCAGGTCTCTGAGACGTGATGTTTGCGTCTCCATTTATGTTGAAGCCAATAAAAAATATTGCCATTCGTGTTTTAATTCAATATTTATTTGCAAATGAGATTGTTCAACCTTTTTTTATACAGTTAAAAATATTTATTTCCCAGTTTTAAACCTTTTTTCTGCTGTAAAGTTGAACTTTTGTGTCGACGGAAATGTGCTCAAGATAATACACGGCTGGAGTGAACATTTCTGCTTCTTTACATCTTTTTAGCTACTCCTCTTCATTTATAACGGTCAGGCATCAAAGTTTTGTCTGCTATTTTTAGTTTATTTGCAGAAGTTGAACTTTCTTGTGTGTTTCAGCACCGACGCTGGAGTTCTGCTCAGGCTCGAGAGTTCCTGCATCTGCACAACACACTAGCCCTCATCGTGCTGCACACTGACCTCACGTCTCAGAGGACGGAGCGTAAGAGAACAAACACACACACGTCAATGATTCATATTAGACATGGTGGGGGTATTAGATGCAACATGATTCTCATCCCCAAAGTGCATCTATTGTACCACAAATGCCATCTTTAGGCAGGGAGTGATATTCCATCAATATTCCTTCGACTCAGATGAAGAGCACCCTGCTGAGAAGCCATTTGAAGATCCCTCCGAATCTCAGTTCGGAGCGGTGTGTAGAGAGCTTTAAAGTGAAACGATCAAGATTCTGAATGAATGAGGGACCTTTCATTTATAGCAGGGGTATTCTGGCAAAGGTCCAGAACATCATAACGTGTAACTATTTCTTCTTTTCCTTTCGGCTGTTCCCAGTTTAGGGGTCGCCACAGCGAATCATCCTTTTCCACCTAACTCTGTCCTCAGTATCCTCTACTCTTGCACCAACTACCTTCATGTCCTCTTTCAGCACATCCATATATCTCGTCTTTGGTCTTCCTCTTGACCTCTTGCCTGACATCTCCATCTCCAACATCCTTCTACCAATATAACCACTATCCCTCCTCTGCACATGTCCAAACCATCTCAACCTGGCCTCTCAGACTTTGTCTCCAAAACAACCAACTTGAACTGTCCCTCGGATGTGCTCGTTCCTAATCTTATCCATCCTCGTCACTCCTAAACTGAACCTCAACATCCTCATCTCTGCTACTTCCATCTCTGCCTCTTGTCTCTTCCTCACTGCTACAGTCTCTAACCCATACATCATAGCTGCTCTCACTACTGTTCTGTACACCTTTCCTTTGATTCTTGCTGACACTCTTCTGTCACACAACACCCCTTGTGCTTTTTCTAAATCCACAAAGACGCAGTGCAGCTCCTTCTGACCATCTCTGTGCTTCTCCATTAACAATCTCAGAGCAAAAATTGCATCAGTAGTGCTCTTCCTGGGCATGAAGCCATATTGCTGTTCACAAATATCCACTTCCCTTCTTAGCCTAGCTTCCACTACTCTTTCCCAAAGTTTCATTGTGTGGCTCATCAACTTTATGCCTCTGTAGTTGTTACAACTCTGCACATCACCCTTTTTCTTAAAGATAGGCACTAGGACACTTCTCCTCCATTCCTCAGGCATTATTATTAAGTAGCTGCATGTAACAATTTTTGAAAGACAAATTAATGGAGGATGATTCAAAATATTTGACATATGTATGCAACATCAAACTGCACTTCCAATCTTATCTAATTTATTTTCAAAATAAGCAAGAATGCAAATATTCAAATAAATATGAGCGGCTTTGTTTGTTCAAAACCTTTGTGTCTGATAATGCAGTTTGACTTTTAACAAGAGCTAGTTTCTGTTTTAGTCCCAGTGGGTCATTTTTAGTGCTCACAAGTAGAGGGTTCTCAACATTTTCCGCCTTTTACCAGAAACCGTTCAAGTAATGTCACCTCTTCGGGGTTGTGAGAAACATGAAAAAGGAAGATCTCATAAGACAGTCACAGACTGGTTTTGGTCGACATTTTGTTTTCCGGCATGATAACCTCACTTCTGCAGAAGAAATACCTCCACATGAGCAAAGTGGGTGAACTTGAGTGTCCTACACAAAGCCCAGACTTGAATCCAATAGAAAATCTGGTGGAAACACTAAAATCGAGAGTTTGTGGCCGAACAAATGTGAGGGAGCAGGAGAGATTTGCTCCGGAAGAACTGGTTGTACCTTGGTTGACATGTTTGAAACTTGGTGAGAACTACCACAATTGCTAATGTCTATTAACATGAGACTTCTAATAATTCTGAATAAAAGAATTACATTTCAGATACAGACATTCCCATATAGTCTAGTGTCTTTTTAATATTTGTCACTACTTTACAATTTGCTCTACTATATTACCTTCAAAACAGTGGCAAGGCTTGATAACATTTCTAAGTATGACCCCATTTTGAGTATTAAATTGTCTTTTTTTTTTACAGCAAAAATAAAAATAAACAGTTTTTTATGTTTTAGAAAAAAAGTCTAATGTAAATTCATAAATCCCCCCCCAAAAAAACCTTATACACTGTTCCAAGTTTTTTTTGTGGCAGAACTTTGAAAAACACAAGCCATGTCACAGATATTGTACATCTAAGAGTTCTGTTCACCACTAGATGGCACTGATTTGCGGTCTGTAAAATGAAACTGAAAGACGATTGTAAATTTTCCCACATATTAATTTGAATTAACTTGCAAATTTTGTCATAACTCTTGTAATGTTTGTTTAAAACCAAAAATAAAACCTAATAACCTTTTTGAAACCTGCATATTATTTTTGGAATTAAAATAAACCCATACTCATCATTCCTGCTTAATTAAAAAAATGTGGTGTGATTGGCAAACACTTCTAATGGTTTATTTTAATTACAAACACAACAATATTCCTGAATAATTTAAGGAAAATTTCAATTTTTAATTTAAACATCACTCGTGAAATAATGGCTGCTAAATATTTTGTCTGAAACCATATGCAGTGGGTATATATAATTGATCGCATTTAATCCCATTTCTGATTGAAAAGCAGGTTTTTAGAGACGTATCGATTAAAGATACGCTGCCTTGACCCCTGTGCTCTTTATTATTCATTCAAATTCAAAGGTTCACTAATGAGCACAGAAATGAAACCATGTGTGTGTTTAGCTCCGGGAGTCTACAAGCAGCCTCCGTCTGGCCTCGCGGCTCCAGCCTCAACCCTGCTGTCTCTCCATCCGGACATCAACAATCTGCTTTTACAAACTGATGGACAGTCCTATCTCATGGAGGTAAGGCTCTCTCTCTCACTCTCTCTCTCTCTCTCTCACTCTGTCTCTCTCATTCTATATGTCTCTCTCATTCTATTTCTCTCTCTTTATCTCTCTTACTCTATCACTCTCTCATTCTATTTATCTCTCTCTATCTCTCTTACTCTATCGCTCTCTCTCATTCTATTTCTCACTCTTTATCTCTCTCATTCTATTTCTCTCTCTCTATCTCTCTTACTCTATCGCTCTTTCTCATTCTATTTCTCACTCTTTATCTCTCTTACTCTATCACTCTCTCTCTCTCATTCTATCTCTCTTTCTATCTTTCTCACTCTTACGCTCTCTCATTCTGTATGTCTCTATCGCTCTCTCTTTCTCATTCTATTTCTCTCACACTCTATCACTCTCTCATTCTATTTCTCTCTCTATCTCTCTTACTCTATCGCTCTCTCTCATTCTATTTCTCTCTCTCTATCTCTCACACTCTATCACTCTCTCTCATTCTGTATGTCTCTATCGCTCTCTCTCTCTC
>SRMA01027058.1:442736-793287 GCA_007224835.1 Danionella cerebrum | reverse complement strand
GCTCTCTCTCATTCTGTATGTCTCTATCGCTCTCTCTCTCATTCTATTTCTCTCTCTCTATCTCTCTCACTCCATTTCTCTCTCTCTATCTCTCTCTATTTCTCGCTCTATCTCTCTCACTCCATTTCTCTCACTCTTACGCTCTCTCTCATTCTGTATGTCTCTATCGCTCTCTCTCTCATTCTATTTCTCTCTCTCTATCTCTCTCTATTTCTCTCTCTCTCTATCTCTCTCACTCCATTTCTCTCACTCTTACGCTCTCTCTCATTCTGTATGTCTCTATCACTCTCTCATTCTATTTCTCTCTATCTCTCACACTCTATCACTCTCTCTCATTCTGTATGTCTGTATCGCTCTCTCTCATTCCATTTCTCTGGCTCTTTCTCTCACTCTATTGGTCTATCTCTCCCTCTCTCTATCTCTTTCTCTCTCTCCCCTTCTCTATCTTTCTGTCTCATTCTCTCTCTCCCTCCCTCTTTCTCTCTCTCCTTCCCTCTCTCTCTGTCTCTCTCTCCCACTCTATCTCACTCTCGCTTGTTTTTTCTGACTGAAACCTTCTCCTCCAGGTGATGTTTGCGATGCGAGAGTTGTCGGGCCCTCTGAGCTTTCTCATCGAGATGATCACATATTGTTCCTTCTGTAATGAGCCCTTCTCTCTGGGAGTCATGCAGCTGCTGAAGGTCAGGACTAAACCAAACGATCACCAATAACGAAAGCCTTTAATGTAAAGCTGCATTCAACTCTGTTCCCGCGCTCTAGAACCATCTGGAGACGGCTCCTCCTCATGAACTGAAGAACGTCTTTCAGATGCTGCTGGAGATCCTGGTATGAGCTCATCTGGTGGCTTCTCTTGTGCTTTAAAGTTCTTTTCAGTGGTGTGGTGACGCTCTTGTTTGATCCTGCAGATGGTGGAAGATCCTCTGCAGTCTCAGAGGCTCAAATACGCCTTTGAATCAGAAAAGGGTCTTCTGGGTAAGAGCTGGTGCTTGTGTTTGTCGTGGTGAAACGGAATCTGTGCTAACTCTGCCTTTACTACAGCTTTGATGCATCAGAGTAACAACGTGGACAGCAGTCGCTGCTACCAGTGTGTGAAATTCCTGGTCACCCTGGCACAGAAGTGAGTGCTCGCGTGTTCACATCAAATATGGCTTTTTTCAGTCTTCGGTGAAAGTATTTGAGCTTTCTTTGCATAACTCCATTTGGATGAATTTGAGTAAAACGTTGTTTTCTTTATGACAAAAGTTGTTTGAGGAAAATGGCAAATGATGGTTCAAGAGTCGAATCTTTTATCTGACTGTGTGCCTGTTTGTTGTTTCTATTTTAGGTGGTTTTAAAAGGGAAAAAGATTAATTTCACAACAATAATAAACTAAAGATTTCTCTCACATTGAAATAAAAAAGTGAGCTCTGCTCTGGTCACATCCATTAGATCACAAAACATTTACTGGTTAAAGTTTTTACGCTCTTTATGTTTATCTTGCACCTGGTTCGGAAAGTTTGGAAACATGGTGAAAATTGTTTCATACTTTTTTCCCTTTGGTAAACAACAAGTTTATTACATATAATTAATATATTGTTAATGTGATCTTTGTTTATGCCACAGGTTAAGTCTATATATCTGCTATAATGAAATAAAAAGTGCAATTTAACAACTTAAAATATCATATCCAACATTAGCCAAACTTGATTTGAACAAAACATATTTCCGCTGTTAGAACGATTGTGTGTTGTATTTTTGTCTGTGTTAGGTGCGCTCCAGCTAAGGACTATTTCAAGGAACTCTCAGGACATTGGAGCTGGGCAGTGCAGTGGCTTCAGAAGAAGGCAAGAAGCTTCGCTCAGTCTCAGATGGAGCTGATCATTCTTTGTTGTGAAAGATCTCACTGGATTTGTTCTCTTTCAGATGTCAGAGCACTACTGGACACCTCAGAGTAACGTGTCCAATGAGACGTCCACGGCCAAAACCTTCCAGCGCACCATCTCAGCTCAGGTACACCATCTCAGCTCGCACCGGCTCTGCTGTTTTAACTTCAGCCTATTGTTTATGACATGACTGAAATCCTGAAAGTACCAGCTAATGCAGACTTCACTCAATTGCACAAGTGGCCATGACTGTGTGGGTTTACACGGCAAGATAGATCAGTTCACTCTGCATCACTTTACCAGTGACCAAACATAGCGGAGAAATGAAGTGAAAACACCGGCAGGTCACGTGTGCCAGATTTTAGTACTTATAGGACTGCCATTATTACAAAAATAGGAGTGTGCAAGTTTTTCTCGCGTTTTTGGGTTCAAATAGACAAAGAAGCTCCTTTTGAACTGGAATCATGTACATATGTAGAGCTAGAACTAGAGTTGTTCCGATTCCGATACAACAAAAAAATCTGGCATCGGTATCGGCGAGTATTTTCGATAATGGTATCGGAATCGGAACAACTCTAGTTACCGATACCATTTTCCTAAACATAACCTAGTTACGCCCGCTAGCTTTACTTATCGCTGCTAAGTGGAAATAAATTCTTCTTCGCTGCTCAGAATGTAAACAGAGGAAGTTGTGTCGTGTTGCCACTAGCAACCAATGAGAAGGACAAGCCGCGCCAGACGCAACAAACATTGGAAGCTTCATTCAAACAAAGAGAAGAGATTACACAAGACAGCCAATGAGCAATAAAGATAACCACAGGATTATCGAGTTTATTGTACTGGATGACCAGCCACTGTCAGTGGTCGAAAACGTGGGCTTTCGCCTCTTAATTGAACATTTGGAGCCCCGGTACAGTTTGCCTGGTCACAAATATATCTCCGAAACAGCGCCCCCTAAGCTATATGAGACAGTGCGTAAACACATTTCATGTAAACTAAAGGACGTGCGAACTGGAGCTGGACACAGTGACGCCATCACCTTTTACTCTTTAAAGTGCAGCTATAGACCGTCTATAGCTGAATCAATCGAGGGTATGCTTGTGAAGTGGAATATTTCTGAATCCCGTGTTTATGTTATTTTGCGCGACAACGCAAGCAACATGAAAAAAGCGGAAGTGATCCCCTCAGTTACAGTTCTAAAATGGCTACTTGCTCGGGAGAGCCAGGAGGACACTGGTATAAAAACAATGAAAAACACTCTTCTTGAGGCCGTAAAGAAACGATTCGCAACCATCGAGGAAGAGCTCTTGTATGCAGTTGCCACTCTCTTGCATCCACATTTCAAAGATAGGGTATGTCTATTACATTTTTTTCATGTCCATATTGATTATTGTCTGTGCCCATATTGAGAATATCTGAAGCACAGCATAAAATAATTTATTTTAAATTATAAAATGTCAATTAATACAGGGCTAGTAGTATCTACAGCTGTATGTACAGATACACACCCAGGTATCGGATCGGTACTCGGTATCAGGAGGGGAAAAATGGTATTGGAACATCTCTAATTTTTACACATTTTAGGAAAAAGCTTTGCAATTGAAAAATGCACAATATCCGTCCGCGTTATTTGTGGCTGTTAAATTAATAATCTATCAGATTAACTTTTTTTTTACTCTAATTAAAACCATTTTTTTAATCCAGAATCACAATCTTGGACGTGTCAAACATTAGTAGCAACATTGGCTTTGATGGATTGTTAGTTTTTTTCCCTCATTTATTATTCATGCCCCATTGACCTTCATTAAAATGATCTTTTTTTTGCTTTCAATGCCAAACTCTTGAAGGAACCACAGTATCACCAGATGTTTTTGTAGAATCTCCCACATCTCATCCCCTTTGGCATCCTGTGAGTAAATGTGTTGATGCATGGTCTGCTGCAGGACACTCTGGCGTATGCCACGGCGTTACTGAACGAGAAGGAGCAGTCGGGCAGCAGTAACGGATCCGACGGCAGCCCAGCCAATGACAACTCGGACAGAAGCCTCAGACAGGTAGAGTCCGGCTTTTGAATCAAAAATCAAAACATAGACGTTCCAGAACAAAAACTATTTGGTTTCTTTTTAAAACTGGTTTTATTCACACGAGTCAAATGGTTGCATCAAGGCTGGACATGAAAGGCCTCCCACGGAAGTATTGAGCTAAGTGTAACGTCAAAAGAGGGAGCTGGTTTCGATGCAAACAACTGAAAACATTCAGGGCTGAGCCCAGACCCTAATAAGTAACTAGAAAGTGTTGATATGATTCAAATAATTACAGATTCAAGAGCACTTACCTGCTAAATATTTGGCACAGCCTGTAAGAACACTGATGTCATGACACGGTTACATTTTTGAAGACCGTAGGGGCAGCCTCAACTTTTAAAAGTTTTTTTTTTTTTTTCGGTCAATGTTTTTATTCACAAAATAAAATAAGGCCTTAATTGATTGATAATTTAATTATTTATGAAACTTATGTTAAAGTGCGTTACATGGAGGAAGCAGCCACGGTTCTGGGTCACCACTGAACACGATCACAACTCGTTTAACAGAAATGAATTTCAATTATTAATTTACTTGTTTCTGCTGTCGGCTCCCTGGAAACGCGAGGCTCTGCCAAGGCTTTATTTGCCTGAAAACCATCCAATATCCATCGTATCAATCCATTCACCCTCTCACTCAAAGCGTCTCTGGCTCAATCCTTCTCTCTGATTGGTCTTGGTGTCTTGAAGTCATTTCTTTAGTGGCTTGTTAATCTATAGTAGTAGTGTTTTTATTAATTCTTCTGAAATTGAATGATTCGGGGCTAATCTCTATTAGCTTCACAACTAGCTTTTCCCACTCTTTTCCTCAGGGCTCAGAGTCACCGATGATGCTGGGAGACTCCCGGAGCGATCTAGAAGACGTGGACCCGTAACGCTGCTGGTGAACACAACATGCAGCACAGGTTCACTGCTGCGGCTCTTAGAGACAATCAGAAAAGTGCATTTGGTCTCCCGGGGTCTGGAGCCGGCAGAAGAAGCGTTGGAGAGCCGATCAGAGTGCTCCAGAAGAATCGCCTGAGATCTCATTTTTTCCCTGATGGTTAAACATGGCTGGATAAAATTAAAGGTTTTGTTGGTTTGTCAAACTCGATGAGTTCTGTCAGAGGAACGGGACACAACTACTGCTTTCTTGTGCCGGACGGCCCTTTTTAAATCAGTCAGCGTATATTTGCCAATGTAATTAAGTAGATACTCTTGGTGAGAAATGTAAAGATGTGTTCCATACGTGTAATTTCAAATGTAAAATAATATTTTTAAGAACCCTTTGCTCATTTTCTTTTTTTTTTTTTTGAGAGAGAGAGAGAGAAATAGAGGTGCCTCAAATCTGTTAAAGAGGAGAGGAACTGGCGATTCATGAGCTTTTTCACTCCGGTGTTTTTTAAATGCACTTTATATGGGAGTTCTGTTTGATGGGTTCGTCATGTCCCTCGCCGCTCTCCGTCCATCCTTGATGCTTTTTACTGCGTAGGAATATCACGCAACGGATGACACTAGCAAATGTGACGGAGGGGAAAATATGCAAAACACAGATTCCACAGGCGTTCTTTTCCAGGAAAGATAGAGTGCAGTGTGCCATTGAGGAACGGCTTTGCTTTGATGCTTTTCAGGGTTGATTTTGCCAAATTGTTTTTGTCTTTGTCTTTCAGCTGAGTCTGCCTTGCGCATCAGGGGCAAGGAAGGGGTGGAGTTTGTTTAAAGGACAGGAAGTTCGGTGAAGTGCCTTTACTGGACTCCCTCCCAAAGCGGATTGTGTCACCTTTATAATAAAACGCCAGCCGCTCGTTTTCTACTCAGCCATGTTTACATTGGTAGCACCTCAACTTCACGGCTTGCATGTCCGTCTTCTTCACATCTGAGAGACTCCTTTACAGGAAAAGAACACGGAAGGAGCTCTTCCAACATTTTAAGAGTCATGCTTGTAGACCACTTTAAATGGAAATGACGAGCTTGAGAAGATTTCCAGTAATTTCTCCGAATGGAAACTCTTGATTGTTTGGGTGTGAGACCTTTGAGCCATTCGCAGTCAGCTTTGAAAGATTCATCTGCACTTGAACCGTTTCGCTCAAACTAGGAAAACAGATGAAGCATCACTGTTTTCTGTAGAAACTGCTCTTAACTTAAACGTGTTTATACAAAGTTCTCATATTTGGTTTACTGGGAAGCAAGAGACTTTTACTGGTAAGCAAGAAGGGAATTTCACCCCCTTCAGCAGCAGCACCTGCACTTTTTTGGATTATCAGTTTAGCTTTTTCCAGATCTGGTGATGGCGCTGTTAGCATACCGTTAAACACTGAATCTGATCAGAAAAAAATCCTATTAATACAATAGTTTCTTCTTAAAATGTAACTTTTAGAGTGAAAAAAGGCTTTGATAAAAGCAGAGAATTTAAATCACTTTCGATTTGAGCTAAAGAGCCACGGTCTGTCTGAGTACTGGATTCTGATTGGCTGGGGCGGTTGCTCCAAAAGGTTTGCTCACTTATAATATCAATCCGTCTGTAACCATAGTAACTCACAGCTTTAGTTGAGCGCGAGACGGCAGCAGCAAACTTTTCCAGATTCGCTGAACTGGGATCACTGGGTTATTTTAGCATTTATTATGCAAAAGTCTGATTTGTGGAGCAGAGCTGCGAGTGCTCTTAAATTGAAGTGGCGTCATGTTAAAAGGTTTCTGATAAAGTTTGTCAAACAAACCTTTGACCCTGAAGCGGTTATTCTCCAGAAACTGCCAGATTTGCCTCATAGCGGCATTAGGAACACGGAACTACTTTTCTGGTTACTCACAGAGTTGTGGGTAAACGACACGAGGCCTGCTGCTTTCATCGTTTCAGCCACGTATTCAGAAGTTCTTGATAATTTTATTATGTTTGTGTTAGCAGGTGACCAAAGTGTAAACGGGATAATCAACGTTCAGCCAATCAACTTTGTTGTAGTGGTTCTTTGGTCTCTGCCTCGTTGCAGTTCATTTGCATAATTTCGGGCTCATAAAAAAGACGATAAACGAGATTACAGTTCTAATCTAGATATTGTTCAGTCTAACATTCTAACCCTTGTTTTATAGTCTAGACAGAATGAGTTATCTATACTAAACTCTATTTTAAAGGTGCTATTGCCAGATCTGGAGAACTGCTTATTATCTCTGTTGGAGGTGGAGAATGAGTCTCTCCAAAAAGTGGAGTGTCCTTTAAAAAAAAAAAAGCAAAACGGAAACCATTTGTGTTTGGGGTGATTGGGTTCCCCCTCTGCTCAAACAGTGTGAGTAGCCCGGCCTTTAAAATGTTTGGTAAAAGAAACCGTATCCAAGGTGGAAGCATCGGTAAACACTGTTAACCCTTAGAAGTCCCGGGCCTTTTACTTCAATTTGCTCATATAAATTACCTTTAAAACTTTTTTGGTCCCAATTATTGATACCATTTTTTTAGTACAACCCAACTTCTTTTTCTTTTTTTTACAAATATTTTTATAATTACATTATACAATAATTCCTGAAACCTGAAAAATCCCCCCAAAAAATCAAAGACAAGGTCAAAACAATGCTAAAATTCAATAAAAAAGACAAACATCTCCTAAACCTTATGTGTATCTGAGACACACATCTCACAGGTATTGTTCTTCTAAGGGTTATACCTTCTTTTCACCCCTAGATGGCACTGATGGAACCGATTCGGGGTTTTCAAAATGAGTCTTTTGTAGTGTTACTTTTGTAATGTTCTTTGAGTCCAAAATTATCCAAACACCTTTTTGAAACCTACACAATACATTTGAAATTAAAATGAAACAATAGGTGGGTTGCGTCATTCCTACGTAATTCAAAACAACCGTTGTGATTGGCACACACACCGGTGCATGTTGTGACTTCTAACGGTTAATGGTTTTTTAATGGAGGTTTTTACTGGAGTCACTCCTTTTAAAGATTTCGACAGCACTCAACACAACCTCCTTCCATTAGCAAATGTTTCAGTGTCTGTTGCTATTAGTTCTTGCAGGATTTGATTTGCCATGAGTGAAAAATTGTTTGTTTTTGTGTTTTGCCAGAATCATGAAATGTTCGGTTTCGGCATCGGTTATAATTGTTGAGGTGTACTGTACGATGTACTTGAGAAAACAGGGTATGATAAAGTGGTGAAAATGAGCCTCCATCTAATCGGTGGTTTATCCTCTCCTGCCCCTACTGATGCTCTTTGAGTTGGACATTCTTTTCATTTGTTTCGGTGTGGACAGAATCTGTTGACGCATGATTTAAAAATACACATTTTAATTTGTACCTCCAAGTTTGACAAAGAAATCCTTTGATATAAAAACTGGAATGCACAACTTTTCAGAAGTCTGTTACTCTGTGTCAAATCTGGAAGGGATTGTGGAACATCAACATGTGAGTCTTATTCGAGTAATGTAAAAATATTGATTTATTTAGACAGTCCAAATGTTAATCACAAAGCACATGCATATTAATGATGCTTCAGGAGGAAAAGGGTTGAGTACACACTGGAGTTTTCTTGCTGCTATATGCATACATTCGACAGAACAGGACAAATACACTCTAAACTCAACTTTAGTGAAAAAAAAAAGTAAAGTTTACATTTTGCCAATAAAATGATATAGACTGGTATAATGACGATTAATGGAGATCTAAAAATCAACACGAGCAGATTCTGACTGAAGACATCAAAACTGGATAAACACTGAATTAAACAAAATACTATTATATTTTAAATTCTTCAAAAGTTCTCCATGCCTTCTCTCAAAGAGCTTAATCATCTGTAATGGTTTACAGCACAATTGTACTGGGATTATTTGTAATTCTTTTCTTAATGGGGACGTGCTGTACAGTCATGGAGGTACTGAGCTGACAACTGATAGAAATCAAGCTGCAACTAATCGTTATCCCCATGATCGAACATCCCAATGGTTATATTTTTGGATTAATTGGATAATGAAATTGCATTATAAAATTGCACGTACAACTAGATGACCAAACTTTGATTTTGGCTGGATAAAGTTCTGTTTATAAGTATTTTTATGAGCAAAATGGTTGCCAGGGTAGCATTTTTGGTTGCTATGAATGAGTCAAAGGTCCCCATGCTAAAATGAGTGATTTAAACCAACCCCCATTTCCCTAAGCTATGATAAATAAATGCCAAGTTTGTTACTATGGTAAACAGACTGGTTGCTAGGGATATAGTGATAGGTCAGTGACAGTGTTGCCTTTGCCTCTGTAAGCTATATGTACAAACCCCCATGTCTATCATTTACCAAACGGAGAAAAAAACTGGTTTCTGAAAAGGTATAGAAATTTTGGTTGCTATGGGGAGCAGTTTGGTCGCTAGGGAGCTAAAAACATAGGGTTTTACTATAAATACCATCATCAAATCCACATTTCTCTCTGATCTTAAAGATATTTGTGTTGCCTTTTCCCATTTATTTTCAATGAGCATTAAAAACCAAGGGTAAATTTAACCCCTTCTAGAGAACTTTTGAAGTATTCTTAAATTCTTTGAGAATATTTAGCGGCTCGTTAATCTAAAATGCATGGTATGTTGTTCTTGCATAGACTGAAGACCTCTAAAAGTATGCTGAGTCTGAAGATTCTGTGAGATTCTAAATTTGAGTTAGTTTTACAAAATTTGACTCCATGGTAAGTCAGTGGTAGCAGTCCCAGCATTTGCAGCAATTTCTCCGAATGCCTTTAGTGACGCCAGTCTGAAAAAGTACAGCTACTCCAGTCACACCATTTTGAGTAGCTTGGCAAAGTTTTGTAGCTCTAGCTTACACTGCCCAGGAGGAGATGCACCAAACAGGATTTTTTTTGTCTGACGCAAATACGAATAATAATTGGCATGTAAGGTAATCACTTGGGTTAAATGCAATAGTTTTACAGTTAGTTGGGGTTAGGGTTAGCTGCATTTCCATCCACCTTTATATGCACATTTTGGAATATTGCATAAAAACAAAAAAATAAAAATGTCCATAACTACGATGGAACCCATTTACCGACTAAATCCCAATGCAGTGGGTTTTTCTGTTGGAACTGGGGCACAATGGGGCGGCATTTATGGTATAACCAACAGAATGATTTCATTGGTCAACTGGTCAACATTGTTTTGGTCATTCAAAAATTCCTAAAATCTTTCACCAAAGTGGTACAGGATCAACATCTCGATTCCCAAAGAGCAGTGTCTTGCCTTCAAAAGCAAGACGACATGACTGCGCACATTGCGGTTCGTCTACGTGATCAACCAAGTTATTATATACGAAAAAAGGCCTTATACTAATGCAGCGAATTCCTCTTTTTTGTTTTTTTTTTAGTTGGTGCCAGTTTATCAGGAAGTGACAATTCTGTTCTCTTGACATGTTCGATGGTAGGATGCTTAATTTGCAAATATTTATGCAACATTCCAGTTTGGCGCATGATTTTAATTCACATTTTTGGATGGATTGATCATTGTTAGGAGAGTATGGACTGCTGAATTTAAAAAAAAAGGAGAGTAATGGGCTGCTGTATCTAACACCTAATAAAAAAGTCTGGGATAAATGCAGACGTGGGCGTTGGAAAGGTACCCTCCACGTGCTCAGCCTCTCTGCTGGGGAACCATTTTAGGTGACTCCCGGACAGTATGCTAAACTGAGATCGAAGCCACTTTGAAGAATCCAAAATATGTTCTGCATTCAATCAAATGTAAGTCTGCCAAATGCATAAACTGTATAAGGTGTTCCATAACCACGTGAAATTTCCATCTGTGAAATTCTACAAATGATCTAAATTAAAAGCAATCTATATTTCTGTAATGTGTATATTTACAGTTTTTGTAGATTAAATGATCTATTAAAGCAAAGCCTGTGGACTTTGCAAAACACACAAACTGCGAAGCATTTCTGACTTGGATTAGCATTAAACGAAATTCACATTTGCAGCGAATGATTACAGAACCTTTGAGCCCAATTCAAACTTCTGTGTAAAACCTACATTTGTAAGCTACGTGCATAGCATTGTCGACAATATCAATTTATAAATGCTAGCACCCGGTGTTTCGCTGTGCGGCTTCCTGTTGTAAATATCATTAATTATCTGCCACCTGTGAGCAGATGTACAGACGATTATATTTCTGCAATTCTCCGATTAACGATTAATCAATCAGAGATACCGTTCGTATTGGTGCATGTTGGACTCATGGTGGAGACACTCAGATATGTATGACATCACTCTAGAAATGCTCTTGTAGAAAAATAAGCTTATGGGCTTTTCGCACCTGTCCGAAGTTTTGTGCGAAGAAACAAGAGGTCGAACAAGTGGTGCCAATAAAAAAAAATTTCGAAGTGCCATATTGGATCCATTTTCACAAAGAGAACAACCAATGAAGCTGGCTTTTTAAATGATGTAAGTAAGACGCAAAAAGAACTACTTGCTGGCGCTCACCCCACATTTTCACAGCGACTTCGTACAAGAAACATGACGGAAATGCTTCACCACAAATCCTCTCTTTTGTCCACATTTTGTCAAACAGCTGCCACCAACAGAATAAACCGCGTTTATTTTTTATAGTCCGCGTCTACACTAAAACAAGTATAGGGTACCCCAGTATAAGGGTATCTGGCATAGGCCTTGTGTAAACAGATTACAAAATATGAGTTTAAGAGATGTTTTCTTTCATATTTAGCTGGCATCCCTCTGTGTTGCATATTTCATTGCAGAACCAAAAAGAACATTGTTTTCAATTTTATGGAAGTCTCTTGAATCTACATTACAATGGGTTTCTGGGCTCTTTATATTTTCCATTTAGATTTACCATATTACTTTGCAATTTCCACACAATTCCACATACCAGGTGCTTCACATAAACATCTGTTCACTTGCTTAGATAAAGAATGAGGTCCTACCTCAATGGGTTGTTTCAATATGAGATGCTTGCACATAAATAACAAATATGACACATGATCATTTCTCAAGAAGTTAACGTCGCTAGAACAGAAATAATTGTACTCAGCACTCCAGACTCTAAAGGGGCAGAACCGAGTTTCATGTAACGTGTGTTAAAGAGTATGAGGTCATCTTTCCTTCTATGGCAGACGGTTTCTGCAGCAGGTGGTGATGGCCACAGCTCCAAGTTCTCCTCGAGATGAACGAACCATGCAAGAGTTTCCAAAAGCAAAAGCCCCGTAAGTGAGCGACCCGCGGGAAAGACCCTGACAGTCAGTCAGCGTCCATGAGTCCTCACATGAAGCCTGAAAAAAAGAAAGAAAGCACGACTCAACTCACAAACTCAATATTTTTGTTAGCGTAGCACAGTTAGCATAGCACACATTCAGTTGAAATGCATACATATCTGGAATGAAAGTGCAGTGAATAATGTTGCTGAAACAAGATACCTGTGTATCATTGTGTTCTTTCACTTGGCATTCCAGAGAGGTTGTGTGACAGCAGAAGGCGTTTGAGGTTCCACTCTTTCTAGCAGAACATGCACGGTGTTCGCTGTGCAGAGGCCCTTCAAAGTCAGCAGCATCTCCAGATGAAGAGAGATAACTGCAGCCTAGGGAAGGGGACTGAGACTTGTTTCGCTTTGTATTTTTATAAGCAAAGTATAATGTATTCTAGTGAAAGACCACTATTGTAATTGCTCAGAGTACGCTTTATTGTTTCGCAGCTTGAGTTTTGACATAAACAGGAAGTTGCTAATAACTCAGTCAAGCAAATTTCAACCAAGCTCAAAATTGGCATGCATCTTAAGAGTCCCTGTCTGAACAAATCTATAGGACAGCCTACAGTGTCAGTTATAGCGCCACTTAGTGTATTTGGTATATTTTGGTAAGGGAACAAAACCAACAAAAAAGACATTTGAAATTTAGTTATTTAAAATTTTCTTGTAAAATTTGGTACAATTTCAGCCCTGTACTTCAACAAAGTCCTCCAAGAGATTTTAATTTATCACCTTTAAACAGGGCAGCATAGTGGTGCAGTGGGTAGCACTGTGGCCTTCTAGTAGGAAGGTTGTTGGTTCGAGGTTCGCCGGTGACCTTCCTGGAGGGAGTGTGCATGTTCTCCTTGTGTTTGCATGAGTCTCACCTAAGGGGAATTTAGATTATTCAATTAACCGAACCACATTGGGATTGTGAGGGAAACCCTCACTGGAGTACCCAGAGGAAACCTACACAAGCACCGGGAGAACATGTAAACTCCTTCCAGGAAGGTCACCGGCGAGCCTTGAACGACAAACTTCGCCTGGTTTTCATTATTTTTATTATTTAAACTCTATTTTTGTATGGCTTATTAAGGCGGGGCCATGTGATTGATAGCTACACTGAAACAGAGCTGACAGACCACTGCCATCACATCGTGAGAAAGATCATTTTCGCTGCTAATTCTCAGTCGTTCTCAAGTTCTTGTTTATAATTCATATATATTTAATCCCTTCTAGAGCCTGGGGTTTAAATACTTTTGCACAGTGGTTAGTATTTCTTGAACAGACTGATATCCTGCAGTTTCATTGAGGTTTTCAGTCTGAGTTACAGTTTTACACATTTCACAAAATTTCCCAGCATTCTCAGCGATTTCCCAGAATTCCTTTAGTGGTGCCAGTCTGAAAAGATATGGCAACTCGAATCACACCATGTTGGATGTCCAGATGCGTTTTAATTTTTTTTGCCCGAAGCAAAAGACGAATAAGCTAACATAGTACCTGTAATGCTAAAATGAAAGGTAAGGACATTGGTCACCTGTAACTTGGTGGTCCGGTGGGCATTCTGCATCTGCTCCTCTCTCTGGGCTTTCAAACAGCTGGCACTGGACTTTCAGACCAGTACAGCAGCGAGCCACGGCATACACACCTTGCCCTCCATTTCCATTGATTGCCACACACTCTTTCATCCCATCGTTCTCCTGTCAGAGAAGTATAGTGAAACATTACTCTGAGCATTACTCCTGAAATTACCTGTTGTAAGCACCTCCACTCTTTCTCCAGCTCTCATGCCGTCAGAAGAGAAACTTGAACAGCTCAGCATCTCCTCATCCTGGCGGCAGCGAGAAACGGAACTGGATAAAGCTGTTGCAGCTGACCTCTCTGACCACACCGAGCGACAGAGCAGGTCCTCTCCTTTGGGGTGCACATACACAACTCCATCACTGAGAATTCAAGAGAAGACTAATGCACTTTACTCTTTTAGTGTGCCTCAGTCAGTAAGGGGTTTGATGATGGTCTGATTAACCCTTGGACATCTCTGCACGCACCGGTGCATGTGGCCATAACAGCGTCTGTTTTGTATGAACAACACAACCCGTTTTACAGACCGCAAGTCTTTGCCACTAGTGCCATCTCGTGGTAAAAAAGGGATAACCTTTGACATAGAAGACCTGTCAAAAGGGTTCTTTTCTCTCAACATTCCTGGACAAAACAAAGTACAAGGGAACAAAAAGTGTTTGGAACAGTGTACAAGGTTTAGGAGAGAACGTGTTAACATTTTCACAAATATTTTGTCCTTGTTTTGGGGGGATTTTTGAATTTCAATTTAGTTTCAACATTTTTGTAATAAAAATCTTTTTTTTTGCAGTTGAAAAAGATTAAATTTTTAAACTACTCGGAATTGTACTTTTTGTCAAATTTCAGGGTTGTTCTGGAATTATAGTGTAATGTAATGAAAAAAATATATATATAAAAAAAGAAGCTGGTGTTGTTCTAAAAAAAAACATCAATCATTGCCACAAAAAACTATTTTAAAGATTATTTATTAAAGCATATTGTAAAATATAAAAAAAATGCTCAAAAAGGCTCTGGACTTCTATATTAGCAAGCATTAGTTATGCAACCCCTGGCATAAAGTTTGTAATCAACACTCTGAGAGAATATTCATTTAAACTAGATTGCTAACGTGTGCATGCAATCTTTGATGTCTTGTCCTAGTGCCATTTAAAACTATTTTCAAAAACTGGTCAATGTCACAACGAGTAACAGAAATCAACCCCCATGACTATTATTTTTAGAAAATGCTATGGTAAATGATCTAATTGCTATGGAGGGTTCAGTGAGATAATGTAATGTTCCTCATGTCAATACAAGTAAAATGAACCAACCCCCATACCTCTATGTTTTTCCTAAGCTGAGATAGAGATATGCCCAATTGTTTGCTATGGTAAGAGTCTAGATGCTCTCGTCTCTTCACCTCTTTTCCACACTCCCCGTCGCACTGGACTGTTGACCCTAATACCTAAACTCCTGCCCCTTCTTGACCTCAGCCCCCTGTAACCTCACTGTTCTATTTCCCTCTCTCTCGTTCAAACACATGTATTCTGTCTTACTGCGACTGATCTCACTGCTGTCATATCGTATGATTAATAATATGATAAATGATTTTATTCTTTAATGTGGCATATTGGGCAGTAACACATTACTTTTTCAGAAACGCAGTAATTAAACGCATTGGTTATATTCTGTGTTTATTATGTCTTGGTTTTGCCTCAGAGTTCCTACTGCTGTCAGCTGTCCCTCATCACTCATTACTTCTCTCAGTTGTTCTAATTTGTGTCTGTGGATATTTAGATCTCATGCAGGGGTTCCTCAAGCACGGGATCATTCTGTATCTGAGTCAGTTTGAGTTGAAGACTTCAAGTTCTTTGCATCTTCATTCGCATCCCATTTTTGTACCTCTTGCCATGTCTTCATTCTTAGTTTAGATTATGTCACTCCAGTGGAGTTAGTTTTCCCCCTCATGGGGATTTTCTGTTATTTTTGCCTTTATTTGTTTTGAAACAACTTGTTCTCTGCGATTGAGTTCTGTCACTTGTGTTTCTTGACAGCATTATAATTTTCAAAGTTAAAGTCCAAGTAACTATGCGTTACCGCAGCGTTACAGAGTTATTTATAATACAATGTTATAAAATAGCTTTGTCAGTGTCAGTCTGGGGTAGGTGCTTAGCTTGGACTATGTGACATCATTTAGAGACCAGGGGCCTGTACCATGAACGTAGATGAACAAACTCAGAGTTACAGGATTAGTTTTGGGTTGACAAATCCAAACCGATGCAATGAGGCATTAATGGTACCATGATGAAGCTCATCAACTTTCTTTGTTAACCCAGGCTTTGATCCTTAAGCATGATTACTTGAGGCGCGCGCGTGCACATAAAAGAGTGACGTGCCACCGAACAACCAATTGCGTTCGACATGGAGAGAGGGAGGTCCTTATATTTCTCCGCTGAGGAGCAAACTATTATAATGCAGAAATACAATGAATTTAAGCACGTTTTACAAGCGCGCAGTAATACCGTGTCTGCTGCCAAAGCGAGAGAAGACTGTTGGAGAAAGATTGCGGATAGCGTTAATGCGTAAATTAAATACATATTTTATACATCAAGGTCTAAACATGTATATGTAACGTTAGTTTATGTAATTGCAAACCCGTAAAAATTATGCTAACACTTTACAATAACAGTGTAATTGTTAAAAGCATTCCACCGGACAAATGAAGAATGATCACTAAAGTTGTCGTGTTACTAACTACTTTTCAATTACTGGATTTCAATATGCTTTCACTGCTGAACTACTGTTAACAGTTAAATCATTTTAAATTATTTTTAAAATCTGTATCTTTCATACAAGTAACTATCAGGGAAGGCAATGGGATCTTGTCTGTCCCTAAAAACTCTTTCTCTGCGAAGCGCTCTTCGAACAATTTGCGCGGAAATGTCCACTGGATTTCTCAGAAAAGGACAAGCCATTGCAACAGACACTAGAAATTAGTTGCGTCACTTAAATGTTCTCTACTGATTGGTCAAATTTCGTTTTGAGATCTCGAATCCAGAACTTAACCTGCCCCCGTGCAGCGCAAGTTACCATGGCAATGAACACCAACTGAAGCCGAGTTTCTTTCATGGTACCTAAAACCCAGCATTGGTGCAAACTAATCCTAAACTTAGCTGGCTAGCCAGCTAATCCGGCTTCATGGTACAGGCCCCAGGATACTAGGGATGCTACACTACTTGGTTTTATACTGAATGGTACCTGCATGTGAACTGCCGGTTTGCCGGAACACATTTATGGAGCAAATATCCAATCAATGAACTGCTCCTTGTTTAAACATCCAATCAGTGAGCGATAAAAATAGAGGAGGGTGGGACTTCTCATGTTAAACTCTAAGTGTAACCAGAGCGATGTAACTAATACCTTAACAAATAAAGTAATCAAAAGAGTAACTTAATTACTTTTAAAAGGAGTAATTGCTCTTTTCTGAGGTAATTACCCAACACTGATTGGTAGAGTTATTTTTTATTTAAATTCAACATTTTCTGTTTCCATTTTCAAAAGAAGAGACGTGTGGTCAAACAGAGAATGAAGCCATGGCTAAAGAATAATAGAATTAGCATGCTACAGTAAATAGTAGCTTACGAATGGAAGTTTATGCCTCTATATCAATATATTTTTAAAATTGACTTTCAATCGAAGCAGGAGATAAGTAATCAAAGAAGACCAATGCCGAAGTTTCCTACAGGCAATGAGTTCTCTATGAGGCAGAATCTGATCCTGAATCAGATGCAAACGCACCTTCACCACCTGGGCATCCGGGGATTTAATCTCGACCATTTTTTCATTAGCCCCCGGATAATTCAACTCCATAAGAATAAATACACAACAACTGTCGATTAACTAGCCGCTAAAGAAATGACTTTATTACAGCAAGACCAAGCAGAGAGAAAAATTTTGTGGACTTTAACATTTTTTTAAATAAATATATTGAATAATTAAATTATCAATGAAATATGGTCTTGTTTTAATTTTATGAGTAAAAACATTCAAGCAAAATGATAAAAAAGAATATAGAGGCTGACCCTACCCATAACCATCGTCAAAAATGTTACCGTGCTATGACATCAGTGTTCTGACAGTTTGTGCCAAATATACTCAGCAAGGATCTGCCTTTGAATCTGTAATCATGCGACGCACATCAACACTTTCTAGTTGTTTAATAGGCTCTGGGTTCGACAAAGAATGTTTTCAGGCCCAGGAAACGGCCTGCTCACCACATCGAATGATGTTTCAACGTGGTTTACCAATTTCATTCATTGACTATACACATTTGTGTTGCTAGCTCCACCTTTTCCTCTGACTCTCGCACGTTTGTGTCCGGGTATCACGACAGAAGGCATTGCTTTGTGGATAGTGCATCATTTCTGGGGGAGAGAAATTGGCCTTTCATGTCCAGGCTTGACGCAACCATTTGACTCGTGTGGCTTTATCAATAACGTGAATAAAAAACAGTTTTTAAAAGAAATCACTACAAAAGGCTCAACGTTTCATGACCCCTTACCAACTGCAAAAAGAAAACGAACACTTGTACAAACAAGTTATCAATTATTTAGAAATATGGAAAACGGTTGAATAAGCTGTTGAAGCTGTTGAATTAATACTCTGTATATTGAATAAGCTACTCTGTAGGGTTCATATGATTGTAAGAGATCAACCTGCCTTTGACCTTTGACAAAACTTTATCTGCAAATGAAATCTGAGGTGGCGGATGTCCCACCTGTAACAGTGGAGTTGGGGTCAGGCAGGGCGACCACCATGTTGACCGTGCTGAATTGGTGCAGGATTGGCAGAGATGCTGTGTTCATCACATGTTTGAAAGAGTGATAGCGGAGCAGCTGGAGGATTTCAGCAGAGCTGGAGTTTGGATTCAGATTTAGCAGTACAGCGGCTATACCTGAAAATAATGTGATTAGACGGTGGCAAATATTAAAAACTACATTGCCGTGTAACAAGTGACTGTGAGCTTACCAGCAACGTGTGCAGCGGCCTGTGATGTACCACTCTTGGTGGTGAAGCAAGTGGGGCAGTCGCTAGATGCGCTGATTATGTCATCACCGGGGGCAAACACATCCACACAGCGGCCCACGTTTGTGCCTGTCGTCCCAATGGTAAGTGGTTGGTCGGCCAAGTTAACAGCAGCTACTGTGATCACCTGAGTCACAGGATCAGGAGAGGTCACACGGGAAAGATGCTAATGTTGAAGATTCAGAGATGTTGGCTCAGGTCGTACCTCTGGCTCTGAAGCTGGAGAATACAGACATGCATCATCGTTATAGTTGCCAGCAGCAGCTATGAGCACAGCGCCAGCCTCGACCATCCTCCTGCAGACGGCGTTAAGAGTTCGGCTGAAGCCCCCGGTGAAGGGCAGCAGCAGGATCACAGGACTGATGGGCTGAGCGTTCAGAGATGACTGGATGTACTCCAGACCTAACAAACACAACACTTGAATGATTCCTCTGAGAAAATTCATATAAATCTGTAAAAGCTTAGCCATATTTCATAGGCACACTTTAGTAAGGCTTATAAAAATTATTAATAAAATGCCACATTTTCTGAGTTTTCAAAGTTTTTGCAACACAACATTTGTGCCAGGACTTGTTGCTTTTGTTTTGTTCTGTCCCAAATATTTTGGCCAGATTACTTCTTGTGCTCTGCTTTCCCGTACTCCTTAGGTCTGATTGTGTGCAACTGCCTCCCCCTCTGGTTTCCACTCTGCCTTGTCAATTCTCCCCTATTTAATCCTGTCTTTTCTTTCACTCGGTGTGGGTTCATTAGTGCCGCTTGTGAGTGGCCAGGGTCTGTTTTGCTACAAGCCTAGTGTCCTCTGTACCTGGCTGCTTAATATTTCAGTTTTATTGTTTTGTTCTTGTTACGAGATCCTGTTTTTTGTTCTTAGTTAGTTTAGCTGTACCAGTTTAGCTAGTTAGGCTTTTCCCTACCAAGGGTTTTTCTGTTTACAGCGGAACTCCGAGATACGAAAGTAATCCTTTCCAGGGTGGCGTTCGGATCTCGAACAATTTGTATTTCGAAGCAAATTTTACATGTAAAACGCTCTCAGAACAACAGTAGAAGTCGATTAAAAAAATGGAAAACCAGAGAAAAATCAAGTAACGTTTCTTCAATCCTTAAATCTACACATTGTTAATGTAATAAATGATAATAAAACAGAATAAAACACAAGAAAAATACGTAATAAGTACAAGCGGAGACAGATGGAGAGACGCTTCTGAGTACGCGTCACTGGGTTTCTCTAAGTTGCGCTACAGAAACAGCACTTTCCACGTTATAAACGTCATTTCTTTTACGACACCTTGACATCTTGAATAGCACATTATTGGTAATCTTAACATAATGTTTCGCTGTGTTGTTGACGTGTTTTGAAGCACATCAGACCCTTTCTGCACTGGGACAAAGGAGCACAAGAACCCGGAACTGCAGCGTGACATCAAGCGGAAAATACAGCAGAACAGCTTGTAAATATCTCGAATTTTTCTTCGGATCTCGAAGCAAAAAATTTACCGTATGACCTTTCGTATCTCGAACATTTCTTAACTCGAAGCATTCGTATCTCGGGGTACCACTGTATATATTTTTAATAAAGCCCATTGTTTGACTGTGCGCTTGAGTTCAGCCCCTTTTCCGTTACATCTGTGGGGCTTGCCCCTAACAATTTGTTTGTAAAACACATAGAAACAAACCAGTGGTGTAGTCCTAAAACAAAAGGTGGTGTACTATTTTCCACTTTAACTTATCCAACCCAAATTGTATTTAAAAGTGGGCAGAAAAAAGACGAAAATCAATTAATTTATTTAACATCTTCACGTGTCACCTGTGCATTTCTTAACTTATTGTATATTCAGAGGTGGCCAAACTCAGTCCTGGGGTGTTGGTCTTTACAGACTCATGCATGTTTGTTTTAAACCAAGCTACCAGCAAACGACGAGGAAAAGACAGATCATGAGCGTTCAATCAGACGTGGCGGCTGGCTGGACCGCAATATTATAATAGTAATCTCTGATGTGTCATTCCCCGTCATGGTGAGCACTATTAAAACAAATTTCCAACATTGTGTTATAATTTTACCCAAGTTATTCCTCTTCAAGACGTCATCTTCAGTTGGCTTGACGTCGTTTCCGAAACAACGTTACTAATTGTCTCGCAGCAGCTGCATGCGAACACTTTATAAGTTATTGGCGCGGCGGGAATTCAAAAATGCACCAATTGCGACAAGTTAAGCAGCAAGTTAAAAAAACACTTGCTAGTCAGTACAAATGGACGAGAATAAATTCTGAAAGTCTAATCAGCAAAATAAGTGAGTGTACCGAGGGTACATGCAAATTTTTGATAACCAGAAGTCGCAAAACCCAAACAACCCATGGAAAAAAGTACGCATACGGAGTATATGTGCATATAGCCATGACTACGCCACTGAAACAAACGTATAACCAAGAATGACATAAAATATTTGAGCAAATCTCTCAAGCTCTCCAGATTTGTTCTTCTTCCAGACTTTAGTGAGCTCTGCAGACTTTCGATTGGATTCAAGTCTGGGCTTTGTGTAGGACCCTCACTTTGCTCATGTGAGGATGGAAAACCAAAATGTCGACCCAAACCAAGTTATATTAAAGGTTGTCTATCAAAATCTTCCTTTTTAATGTTTCCTTGATCTCTGATGATACTCCCTAAAGCACCCCTACAGCATTATCCTCCTACAACCATGCTTTACAAATGTTCTTGGGTGTGAATAACTCTCTTCTTTCTCAAAACTTAGGCAACATCTCTGAGGCTAAAATGTTGTTTTTTTTCTCTCTCACTTTTCTCCAGCTTGTCCTTAGCTAAATTCATTCAGGCTTTGAGGTGTCTCTTCTTCGGAATTGGAGTTTTCATGGTCAGAACCTCGCAGTGCATTTCTGTGCAGGGCTCTAGTGACTGTCATCAATCCCGAACTTGGCTCAGTCCTTTCACTAGTATCTTGGCAGATGTTCTTGGGTCTTTCTACTCCTTTCATGTTTTCGACTGTGACGGTCTCTTTAAACCTGTTAATATGGCATTTCTTGGCACTTGAAACCACTTTGATAAACACAAGAATTCTTCTTCATCTTCCAAACTAATCTCTTTTGTCTTTACCACGTGCATGTTATTTTTAATCTTTTAATAAAAGTGCAAAAAGCTAAAAAATCGTGTTTCAATTAAATAAATTCTTAACATTATTTATTAATATTTATTATTTTAAGATAAATGTGTGAAAATATTGTTAAATATGAATATAACCCTTAATTTTAATATTTCACTTTTCATATAATAATTTGTATCTATTCCAGTAATAATTATTTATAAATCTAAATTGTTGCATAATTTGAATATTTTGTTTACCCGCTAGCGCCCCTGATACTGTGCCCTTGCCCTGGCAGTTTAAGACTCGGACACTGTTCACACTGGCCCCTCGAGCCACCCCTGAGTCTCGTCCGCTAAGTACTCCAGCAATGTGTGTGCCATGGCTGTCGCACTGACTGGCCTGAGGGCAGAAGAACAAGGCAGCTCACATGCACGTGTTACCCATACATGTTAAATAAATGCTAACAATAAGCTCGGACATACCTGTCTGTGAACTCTGACCCCATCCTCCTCAGGCACACTGTTGAAGTCTGTCACCATTACCCTGTCTTCAATCTCGCGGTGAGACGCCTGGACACTCGTGTCTAAGAGATACACTCCCACCTTTGCTCCATCATCTACACACACACAACAACATCATCATTTCACACCCTTTAAAGCAGGGGTGTCAAACTCATTTTCACCGAGGGCACATTAGCATAAGGGCTGTCCTTAACTCATTATTTATAACTTATTCAAGTGACCATTCAGTTGCATAGAAACAATTGTTTGCTTGTTGTTCTAAAAGAATTCCTTTTGATTTTTGTCAGCTTATGAAAACCCACATAACTCCATTAATGAAGGATCAAACTGTCCAAGTGAGAGATGTGGGCTTGAGCATGACACAGGAGTGGATTTTCACTCCTGTCCCATCCCATTCTCATAGAAAAAAATCCCATCCCACCCCAATCCTGGACCAGAGTAAAAAAATAAATCCTGTCCTGTCCCACTCCTGTAGAATTCACTCCTGGTCCCATCCCACTCCAACCCAACTCCTCCCAGCTTACAAATACCTGTAGTCTTTTGAAATGGATTCCAGTTTAGTAAAAACAGGACATTTCTCACACCATGTCCATTTTTGCTGAATGAACCGAACCCCAAATAATCGTGTTTGTATATTTTTTTAAGCCCTCTGCCTTTTCAGAGGAAATAAAACTTTCAAAAATTGCATTGTATTTCTTATGTTTATGTTAGAAATGCTCAGAACAGTGTATTTTGAAAAAAAAAGGATTTGAATTTTCATCAAGTTTCTCATTACAAACAATTACAAATGTACAACAACAAGATTTGTGAGATTACAGAAATTAACCTCAACGTATTGTACATCAACTCAAAACGTTTCAAATACGCCTTTCAGTGTCGATTTTACAGGTACAAAGATCAGGTTTGTTTTTTTCAGCTGTGGAATATTGTAGAGTAGTTCCTGTCCAGCTGAAGACCTTAGCAAAAGATAAAAATAAATGAATGAAGCAATATGTTGTTGGGATCAAGAGCCGTTTTAAAGCAGTATTATATAATGTCACAAATTACACTATACATATATTGAAAAACATTATTGTTGGGAATAAACCCTGTGTATAAAAACTTTTATTACATATGAATGTGATTGAAACGATGACACGCCCCCTGCTGTTGCTGTTTGTGTTTCACAACTCACAGGGGCTCTCAATGATGGTATAAACATCTTCTTTCACTATTTACAAGTGTTTTGGTACTGAAATCGAACAGTTAGTGTGTCAAAAACGGTGGAAGGATGAGAGAAAATAAGGAAAAAAGGACGCTCTAGTGCGAATGCGGAAGAAGAATCACGGACAGATATATACACTCAAAACTTTTAAGTTCTCGCGGGCCACATTAGATTACATGGCGGGCCACATCTGGCCCCCGGGCCTTGAGTTTGACATATACGCTATTGTGATTAGTACCCGGATCAAATCTGGGTCACGGCAGACTGGTAAAATAAAATTCCAGGGTCGCTGAGACTTTTTTTTTTTTTAGCAAAATATTAGATTCATTAAAAGAGTTCTTTTTCTAACTTTAACATAACTTTGTAAACGACTTTTATATAAAGATGACTGCAACCTTTCCAAAATCTTTCTAGTTGTTTTTAATAATGACATGCGCACTGAAAACTGTGCGTCCGTCGAAAAAAATTGCGATTCAAATCCTAGCAACTTGATTTACGTCATCGGAATGTCAATTCGAACATGACGTCGGCGTTCTGACAGTGTGACGCGTTTGAGTAACTTGTTTACACTTTTGCTCGTGTTTGTGTGTTTACGATCTTTTTCACTTTGATAATTTTACACATTGAAAATGTTTGCATTTCTGGGATTAGCGGCGTATCTTCTGCGCGGAAGAAATGTGAGCACGTCGAGCTCCTGTCGAACGGAGAAGAGAGATGGACAACCGCCGAGCGATAAAGTATCTGACGGTAAAAAAAAAAAAAATCTAACTTTTTAAAGCAGCTCAGTTCTTTAGTTTGCAGCTTTTGTTTTATTATTAGTATCTTTCCCAGGTGCTGTATTAGCATAACGTTATATGTAAACGTTGAATTCTAAAACACGGTGAAACTAGACTTGCATTGTTTATTTAACGTTAGACGTGTGTCGCAATCGCATCTTTTTATTGTTAAAACATCTGTGCAAACTTATTCCTAGCTTCTGAACAGAACGATTTACATTTTTAAACGATTCGTTTCTGTTCACGTATTTTTACGATAATAACCATCAACGTACAAATTACAGGTTACTTTTGCATCTAAATTGAATATTGTTGTATTTGGAGACATTACTGCTATGTTCAATAGCTTCTACTCATGGTGTAACAATGTACTCCTGACACAATATTTAACATGACACTTTTGATAGATTGTGCCATGATTTTTATAGTTTTACACCACGTGACTTAATCCCCACTGTTTAAGGCGAATCTAGTATTTTTGGAAACAATATGAAAAATCTAAGTATTTATGTTTGCTTTAGGTCAAGAAGGTAATAAGGAGACGATTGAAGTTCCATGTGAACGATCTGAAGCTTCAGTTTCTGAAACCTCAAACGTTGACGTCCCAAAAGCTACTACTGACTGTCAGGCACCAGGCTCTTGTGATGAAGTCCCCGAAGAAAACACTGGCGAGAGTGAGGATCTAGCTAAATATATTGCCGCCAGCAAAGGTAGGTAGTAACTTTATTTATTCCGTTTCATTTTAAATTTGAAGATGTGAGTTGACTGTTAAATGTTACGTGAGATTGTAAAAATGTTTTTCTGACTTTTTTTTCTCTTTTATTATCAGAATTCAAAAAAAGATACATCATAGGACGCACTTTGGGAAGCGGAGCCAATGGGGTTGTTTATTTGGCAACTCGCGTGGCGGACGGTGCTCAGGTATCAATTCGTTTTCCTACATGCTTTAACTCTCTTCAAGTATTTGCATTGTAATGATGATGGAGCTGATACTAATTTCATCACTTGTTTCTGTCGTTGTTTAGGTGGCATATAAATGCACCCCGATCCATTTGACCGATCTTGTCACGGTTGTAAGTAGCCCATCTCTGTTCCTGCTCTATTATTATTATTTTATATTATTATATTATTATATTATTATTAATACGTATGCACATGACCACAGTAGCCGAAAATCATGGATCAAAAATCGTATTCATGCGACTCATCTGCACGATCTGTGAGACGAGAACACTTTTCGGAATTGGTTACATTATTGTGATTGGCTGAGGGTCTGGATCGAACCTGTGCTTCCTAAACTCTCTCAGCTTGTTTGTTCAGCGGTTATCAGAAAGCGCTGGTGGGTGTTATCATCATTTCTGTGCGTGAGGAATTAAACGTGTGGCGAGGGAAAAGAGTGAAACATATGTGTCTCAGAAAACCTTGCGAGCGAGAGCTAGCTAGGATCGCTGTAGCTAAAGGCTACATCTGGCATTTGTTCGTTTCTGTGACGTGTGTTAGGTGAGGCAGGTGAGGACGCGCTTCAAATAGCATTATGGGAACAAAAAATTTCATTTTACCTTGTTCCCAAAACTGCTCCGTAGCCTTCCGTGAGAAGCAGCCGCTGGAGATTCTAATGTCAAAAGTTATAAATATAAAATTAAGAAATACTGTGTGTTATACTTTACTTTGTCATTAGAGATGTGCTGAAAAGTATGTTTAGAGGCTTTTATTAACTTTATTATACTATTTGTTATAAACTATACTTTAGGTCAAAATGTATAATGTGAAATTTTATTTGTTCAATACGTCAAATACAATGTGCTGTACATTTTGAAGAGATTAAACAGTGTTAAAATCAGGTCTAAATTTCCGACTAAACCCATGTCCACGGAGAGCGGGAAAAGTCGTGGGGATCACAGTCAAGACCAATTCTTTTTAGCGTAAACATGTAACCGCCAGAATAACTCCTGGCTCGGCTCTTTCATTATTAACCAAAGCCATTTTTGCCACTCAGTCTTGTTGAAACCAAGATCCTAGCAACTGTTCTCGTTTCAGAGGGAACATCCCTGTCCTGTGCCTAAAGAGGTGGCTCTGCACCAACGAGCTAACAAAGGCCCGTCCGCTCCGGAAATTGTTCAGCTTCTCGACTGGAGCATGGACTCTGACAACTACATGATGGTCATGGAGTATCCTGCGCCCTGTCAGAACCTCGATGAGTTCATCGTAAAGAGAGGAAAGGTTCGGGAGGGAGAGGTTCGGGTCATTATGAAGCAGGCGATATCAGCAGCTCAGACCTGCATCGAACGTGGCGTGGTGCACACCGACATCAAGCCGGGGAACATTCTGATTAACCCGACGACCCTGAAAATCAAGCTCATTGACTTTGGATGTGGAGAATTCCTGACCTGGAAACGCTACGGTTTCTTTAATGGTATGTTCAGTGTGCTCCTCATGGGTCACACATGGCTCCCAGTGGAGAGAGGAAAGCAGCGTTGTTAAACATGCTCTTTACAAAGAATTTCTCCATTAATAAACCAATCTTTTCCCCTCAGGAACTTTGGCCATCAGACCCCCAGAGTATGAGGAGACTTGCAGGTTCGGTGGGAAACCAGCAACGGTGTGGATACTGGGGACACTTCTGTTCAATATGGTTTTCTGGAGGAACGCAAAAAGAAGCCACTTCGCCAAAGCGAAGGAGTTAGTCCAGGCCCGTGTCGACCTGTCTGAAGGTGACATCTTTATTTTAGCCAAGAACCGTTTATTCGAGTTTAAGATTAAAGATGGCTGTGGATTAATCTCGTCCGTTTCTTTTTCTGACAGAATGCACCAATTTCCTTTGTGGATGTCTGGAGACAAACCCATCGAGGCGCTTTCACCTGAAGAACCTCCTGAAGCACGAATGGTTTGAGGTAAAAAGATTATCACTGTGTACGTTGCAGGATTTTCTCTCAGTTCCGAGTTGTTTAATAATTCAGCTTTCTGATTTCAGCCAGAACAGCCAAGTTCCATTCTGGGAAAATGTTTCCGGTGGGTAAGGCAGAGTTTTCACAGAGGTGGCACCTCTGGGTCCCGCCAAAGCTAAGTGTTTCCAATTCATGGAGTCTGGGGTGAGTGCAGGTCTGGTTTCTTGTGGAATGTGTGTCTTGGTAACATGTACGGTGAAAAGTGTTAGGAGTCCCCCCCCATGAGTAATCTCAGAGCATTCTGAGAGAGTGGGGGGTAGTCTTATGTTGTCTGCAGAAGCAGTTTGTACATTTGAAGACATCGGAGAGAAGAGATCCAGGAACAGGAACATCTGGATAGAAGCATCTCATAAAGGTGAGCTGTTCTTTTCCTAACCATGAAATCAATATGAACAATAGAAAATATGATGAACCTTTAGTTTTCTAAACCTCAGTTTCTGTCCTCACAGAGTGGCTCCAGTTCCTTCTGTTTCCTTCGTTGAAGTCAAAGCTGCTTTTGAGAAAAGTGGTCTCCACAACGGCTGAAAGGTGTTCATTAGATTTTGAACAGTTAACATTTCTTTCCATCAGCGCCATAGATACAGCTTGCTGAGCGAGGGGTTCTCTGTGTTTCAGGGTCCTCAGTTGTGGAGTATATATGCATGTGTATATATAGACAGTGAGGTCCGTTCCTCCTTGTGGTGCCACCCATTCAGAAGAGTGGTGCTGAGCTGCTGAACATGGACCAAACTGACGTCAACACGAAGCCATCAGTTAATGGACAATAAATAATGTGAAACAATAAACGAAATCTTTTTCATGAAGAAATGTGGAAATGTTTCTGTACAAACACACACTAAATGAAAAACAAGCACTTAATGATTTACCGTATTTTTCGCCGTATAAGACACACTTTTTCTTCCACAAAACTGAGGGGGAAAAGTTGGTGCGTCTTATACAGCGAATGCAGATCGCTGCGGAGCGGAGGGCGGTCACGGCCGTAGGAGAGGCGTAAGAGAGGCCGCGGCTTCGGCCTAGCTCCTGTTATGGTAAATATACCTTTTCAATTGATAATAAACACTGGAGACCGTTTGAGAGAGAACACAGCAAATGCGGCTATTTATTGTAAAGATTTAGCAGTCTCAACGGATTTCCTACACACGTGTTATCCGCATTGGAAGAAGAACCTCAAGCCTCTCAAAGTAAGACAAGCTGGAAGAAGGGCGGGACTGAAGTATGACGTGTGCTCTTAAAAGTTTCTCAAATTACATTTCTCTAAATGACCACTAGATGGTAGTATTATATAGGAAAATCCCCATCACACTCCGGAGCTGTCTGTGCGGGCTGACGTCATCGCCCATCTCTGCTCGTCGATCCTACCATAGCACGGATCGTAAGGAGCAGGTATGAAACATTACAGCCTTTTTTTGTTACTTTTACTGTTTGCTGACTGTTCATGTTCGGCATATAATTGTTCTTAAACTGCTCTTAACTTTCACACAGTTGATATAAAATATTTTACTACAGTATTTTGTTCAGAATCTTTTTTTTTCTAGATCTTCCTCATTTAAAATTGTGCGTCTTATATGCCAGTGCATCTTATACGGCGAAAAATACGGTAATCAGAATTCTGTGTTTCCCTGCAGTGCGCTGTATGGAACAAAATAATGCCAAAAGTGTTTGAAATAAAAGCTTGTTGAGTTACACAACTGGGAAAAAAGTGAATTGCAATTAACAGTGCTTACATTTTATTCAAAAACAAACTGCTAAATGCAAAAAAACAATCACTAATCAAACATTTATCACAGTACTGAAAATAAATAAATAATAAATAAAGTCATTTTAGCAGCTCAAACTTTTTTGTAGACATGCCTTTTTTTTACACATTCTTTATTCAGTTAAGATGCAGGACTGTGAGGATGTTAACTGTTTCTAGATTAAGTTTGGACCGGTGAGCTTCGAGGATATGTCCGCGCTTTCCCTTTGATGAAAAAAATGCACATATTGAAAGAACGGTATTAAAACAACTTTTTTGTTTGCGGTTTTGAAATTGTGATTTCAAACCGCTGTAAACCTTGGAACCGGTTCTCATCCCATGCCTTCTCTAGACCATCTGGTTAGCTAAAGAAGTTCACATGCTCTCAGTGTCAGTACTGTACTATCGAGAAGGACGCTCCATCTCGGTTTATACTGATCACAATCCTCTGATTTTGCTGCAAAAGTTCTGGAATAATAATTAATGACTCATTAACATACCAAGATTTTAATTTGGAGATCCGGTAAAGAGAATGTGCTCGTATGTGTGCACGCATGGATGTGCCGTGCAAGGTGCTTGATGGATTTTTCTATGTGATGTAGTTTTTAGTGAGAGCAAGGGAATGTTTTGACATTAATTCCTATTATTTATTTCTTATAGTGGCTTAATACGATGAAATATACTAGAAATAAATAAAAATCAATATTAATAGACCCCTTATAGACGAGTGTTCATTCTTAAGGTTTCCTCACAAAGCTTTATGGCATTGACCCTCTCATGTATCTGAATCTTTTTTTCAACATCTACCATGTTTATCATGTAAATAAACACTGAAGACCGTTTGAGAGAGAACACAGCAAATGCAGCTATTTATTATAAAGATTTAACAGTCTCAACGCATTTCCTACACACATGACTCTAACGTGGAAGAAGAACGTGGTTTATCGCATATTCCTAACGCAAGCCGATCGCGCCGGAAGAAAGAGAAAGAAAGAGAAGGAAAGAGAATATATAGAGAAAGAAAAGAAAGAGAGAGAGAAAGAGACTGACCCAAGAGAGTTGGGCCAGAGAGAGATCAACGCAAGAGAGAGAGTCAAGAGAGAGCAAGCGCTTTTTCACCTCATCTTTCTCCTCAAGGGCGGGACTAAAGTATGACGTGTGCTCTTAAAAGTTTCTCAAATTACATTTCTCAATATGACCACTAGATGGAGGTATTACATAGAAAAATTCCCATCACAACAGCCATTCACAGGTCCAAGGCCGGACTGACCGACTGGTATCGACTAGTTCGCCCCCACAACTTAAGAGACTGGAGTCAGTATTTCATAACAGCGTTTATTTACACTGATAAGTGTGTAATGTTTCCCCAGGAAAAGCGTCTCTTTCCTTGTCGCCCTGAGATCTCAGCACTCTGTCTCTTGAGAGGGGAGGGCAGAATCATCCATAACATTGTTATGGAGGCTTTGTTTGATTTCATTATAGTAAGTCTTTTCAATGTGTGTATAATTTGCATACGTTGGCCTTGCCTCCGGAGGTGTTGTTGGTGCACTGTAATTTTACATGGGAACTATTTGATGCATTCATTAAACCCACTGAATAAATGCCAATGATGTATTCCATAAATCTTAAAACCCTTTTACTCCTATGATGATAATCGCGCAAGTTTGCACGAGTTGCAAAACATCACCGGTTACGTCACAGTCTCCGTGTGGTAGTGTTGCGATAAAAACGCTTCAAGACATGACATCACATCATACTTAAAAACGTAGTACGCCGGGTCACTTTGATCTGGTTGCGGAGATGTGTCTGTGTCAGATAACCCAGTGCAATTGGGCACAGAGGAGTGGGGGTGATACATGGCAAGTTGGTCGGCCGCTCATGGGTTGGGTTTACTGTCCCTGGGCACTGTGTGCTGCAATCGCTTGTTTGTTTGATGTCTGCGGGACCTCATTCGATTCGGATCGGGTCAGTGTGTGTGGTTCGTCCAGCTCGCTGTTTGTGATCTTTGGTATGTTTTGTATTTATCTTCCCATGTAGCTGACTTGTATCATAAACTGTACAACATCATTATGACCCCACATAAATGATCGGCTGTGTGTGTTTGTATATTTGAACATGTGTGTGTGTGTGCGGGAATATACAAACTGTAAGAACTGTTCTGCATGAACTATAACAAACGGACATGGTGTGTCTAGGTAGATGCTCTGTATACATGTGTGTTACATAAAAACTGCAAATGGGACAAAGAGAACTGTAACAAGGACTTATATGTTATGTTCAGGTAGGTATTTATCCAATTTTCTTTTTCACTCGTGAAGCTTTCCCCCTCACCCTTCCCCAATCCCCGTATCCACTCCCCCTTTCAGTCCAACGCCGTCTTGTCCTGATACAACTGATGTAAACTGACTCGTGGGAACCACAACTAATACATATTTACATACATTCAATTCTCCAATCCAGAGGAGAAAACACCACACCAGGTGTTTTACTCCCCTGGAGAAAGCAAAACTGTCCAACTCAGTAAAGCATTTACTCTCCCATGTGATGGCTTTTGAGCAGGGACAAGACAAGGTTAAAAAAAATGTAGTATGCAAAAGAAAGTTATCTGGCAATATTTGACTATTTGGCTGGTGGATGCACATTAGAGGTAAGTGATTGTGGTTATGAGAGTCATATCATGAGTCTTTCGGTAAAACCGAATCATCTAATGTTCATCAGACACAGCGAGTGAACTCCAACAGTAATAAAAAAACTATTGTTAACTGATATGTCTCATGTTTCTTGTGTTTACAGATTGCATTTTTTTTTTCAAAAGATAGTTTGAAATATGCTATTTTCTATATATTTTTTTAAGTTGTCACAATCTTTTTAAACCACACTGAATACTTTTTAAAACAGACCCGCTAATCTACATTAAATGAACCCAAAGTAAAGCCTTTAAAAAAATCACAATATTATAAACCACATTTAATACTTTTTAACAAATTACTTTCCATAAAGCCTTTCCAAATCACATGGTACAGAGAAACTGAGTTTTGCAAATCATGCAATCTGTGGATCGTGTACTGACATACGCCTCTGTCTTGCAGTCCACAGACAGATACTATTGGGGAAATTTGATATGAATGGATTTTGTGCAGAGCTGAGGGAAACAACCAATCACTGAGGATTATATATCCTTCAGGGTCCCTCATTGAATGAGTGAAAGTTACAGCAGTTAACTTTAATTGTATAACTGGCTTGCCACTTTCCTCAGGATTTTTCTATTCTGTACGTTCTTGCGCTTCCCTGATCGTTTCCACCTGGTTTGTTGTTAGCTCATCACTGTCTCGTGCTAATTATCTGTGCTATATTTTAGCCATGTCTGCCTGCGTGCAGCCGGGTTTATTTTTCTAGTTTTGCAGTTCTTAGTTTGAACCCCCTGTGGAGGTTTCACTTTTTACTTTGTTAATAAACTCTTTAAGCTCCTGCAGAACTTTCATATTTTAACAGAAAGACTACTTTATAAGCACAATTTGAAACATGATAATTTAAACTGCACTTTTATAAACCAACATCAAAGTTTGTTTGCAACTTTAACCATCTAGTTTCGATTATAATTAAAAGTTAAACTAATAAAATTAAACAGATTGTTTGCCGTGTATCTTTTTGTACATTTCAAAATCCCAGAAATCCACTACCCTTACTTTATTATTGGTTAAGTTTGATGGGTTTTGGGGCACCAGGGCTAGCACTGTGCACTGCTGCCTCTCAGTAAGTTGGTCCGTGGCCAGTTCCTGCATGCTGTCCCTGTTCTCCAGGTAAATCCTATAAATTCCCCTTAAGAGTAAATGTGTGAGTGTTGCCCTGCAATGGCATTCCACCCAATGTGCACAAAAGATACAGCAGCATCATGTGACTCTTAGAGATTATAAAAGATTAAATAAATAAATATTATATACATACTTCTTTTTACTGCGTATAAGTTGATAGCTTACTGGGGGGTGAGTATTTCCCAGCCTCGTCATGTTTATTCTGAAGGATGCGCTGCAGGTTCCAAGGGAGGCTCTGGGCAAAAATGGAGGAATCCTCCTCTATGTATTTCACATGAGGCAACTTAACAGCCTGCAAAAGCACAGGAAAGAAAACAACAAAAATTACATTTCTCACCTCCATATTTTACAGAAGGGGAATACATTTTTGTTCTTTTGGCTCATAAAAACCATTTACATCATCTAAAAAAAGGTTGAGCTGAAAAGTTTACACACCTTGGCATTTTTTTTATTTCTGAAGATATGAGATTAGTGTAGTTCTGGGAAGTGTTTGTCGTCATTATGATTTAAAAAGATTATAAATGAGGATAAATGAATTTGCCCATCCACTAACTATGAGTGGAAATAATGCTTTTGCATCATCACTCATATTTTTTTAAAAATAGCCAAGAAATCCTAACATTAGCCAGGGAAGGTGAACTTAAATACGAGCACAACATTGTTTTTACTCCCCAATTGCAAAATGTCTTCTTAAACTGAACGGAGCAATGAGATCATTCTTGGATTAAAGATTATTAAAGTTGACAAATCCCAGTGCATCTGTGGATTACCATGTGAAGAACATCGCTGCTCATTTTCACCAGGAACCCCGGGAAGGCTCCGGAATACATCTGCAGTATCTCAATCAGATAGCCACGTTTAGCCGCCTTTGCTCGGAGTCTGCGTACTGTGCGCTCCACCTGGTTCACGTGTGTTCCACTCCGCATGACCACAATGTACTGCCCCGGCATACGCCATGCATCCTGCACACAGACACCCACATCGAGTCACATAGAAACATTTATGATGACAAGTGGCAATAATTTCACAAAAACGAGAAAATTACGCCTATTATAAACAAATTTTTTAACATGATAGTTTAAAATATTTGTAATACAAATATGAAAATTAATGCATAAACATCAATTAAAAGAACGACTGCTTCACTGAGCATTCGTATTTTAAAGCACAAATCATAAAAATCCCCCAAGATCATAAGGCTTATATACATATACAGTTGAAGGCTACATTTTTTTGCATGTGTTTTGGCATTTTTACAACATTTATAAAAATTTTAAACGTTTATTTTGGTAGATTGTGATGTTTGCAGAACACATCACAATAAATGTATAAACAAGAAAAAAATCTCTCAAGTTCCTCCAGATTTGTCGGTCGTCTGATACTGGACTTTAGTCCATACATTTTCTATTTGATTCAAGTCTGGGCTTTGCGTAGCACACTCAAGTTCACTCACTTTGCTTGTTCAGAGGTTTTTCTTCACTAGTTTTGCACTCTGTTCATCTTTCACTGTGTTGGCTTCTTTAATCTTCTTGAAAATGCTTCTCACTGCCGTTCTTGACACTTAGATAAATTCATGCATCCTTCTAAATATTTATGAGAGTCAAGAATTATTTCTCTGAACTAATCTCTTTTGTCTTTTCCAGGATAACAGGGGTGCCAGATACAAATCATCGGCTAAAAGTGCAATTTAAAAGTTAATTCATGCAAACGTATTAAATTGACAAGTCATTGCACAGCAGTGGTTTGTCTTTTAAGGGTCTATTAATATTGATTTAAGCTGTATTTATTTATTTTTAGTATATTTGATCGTATTAAGCCACTATAAGAAATAAATAATAGGAATTATTGTCAAAACATTCCCTTGCTCTCACAAACATTTCTGGGGGAATCTTCAACAAATATGGACTTTCACTGTTTGTGCTTGAGTGAGGAAAATTAATTTCAAACTATTTACAAATTCTGAAATGATGCAAACAAAGATAAACTTGGAAAGATTTTTAATATATATTTTAAAGCTATTGCAAAACAAATAGACAATAGAGATGAATAAATACATTAGTAAACTATGATTAGATGGCTACATTTTGCACACAAAGTTTGATGTTGGCTCGTAAAGTGCTGTTTAAAGCCAATTTCACAATGAGTGACATAAACCAACTCCAATTTTCCTAAGCTTAGACAGATATATCGCAAGTTGGTTGCTATGGTAAACAAACGTGGTTGCTATGGAAGAACTAGAGATGTTTTTTTTACGTTGGTTTTGTGAATATACATTATTTAAACCAACCTCCATGTCCCCATCATTCACCAAAGCTGAGAGTTCAGAAAATGGTGTTGCTAGTGTAAACAGTTTAAATAAATAGATTACATTTTTAATGCCAATTATAAATCAATGGTAAATATTTAACCCCTTCTTTAGGGTTGTATATATACTTTTGCACAGTTATTAGTATTTTCTTGCACAGAAGTGTAGTGAGTTTGATGGTTCTACAAGATTCTCAGGTTGGACTACAGTTTTACAAAATTTTACCCCATCTTAAGTCAATGGAAATTTGTCTAGTATTCTCAGCATTTCCCAAAATTCCTTGTTGGTACCAGTCTGAAAAGATATAGCAACCCGAGTCAAACCAGTTTGGATGTTTAGGCAAAGTTTGGTAGCTGTAGCTCGTCTTGGAGGAAATGCATTTAGCATTTTTTTTTGTTTGAGGCCAAAGACTAACAACAATATGTTGACTTTTCAGGCTAACATAATAAATAAAAATGTGTATACTCAATTCTGCTAAATTCTGACAATTTTACATAAAGTATATCATTCTCACCTTGGTGCACCTGTAAAACTGGGCAGAAGGTCTGTTTTCTGCCTCAGGCTGGGTGTCATCCTGCAAAATAAGAGACAGGATCATCTCATCTTCATCCTCAGAGTAGTCCTCATCACTCTCCACCACAGGCACCAGAGCCAGGAGCAGCAGAGCCAGGGAGCACGCCGTCACCGTGCATCTCATCATGGGAACACTGTGGGGTAACTTCAGCTCAAACTGATGAGTTTACAGGTGACTCTTTGGAGCTGTTGCTCAGCATGGAATGAAGCAGAAGTGAGAGGTTGAGGTATTTAAGGCTCAAGTCAAGCGCATCCTCGAGTCATAAAGAGGGAATCTGCCTCAAGGCGTCGAGGAGGAGCGAACATCGAACGACTTCTTCATAAATTGAGAGAAAGGGGAATCAGATTTCAGCCCACCCCCCCTTATAACACACCTTGGATTCTCGCGTAAACGAGTATCAATTCAAATGAGTAAAATCAAAGAAATACATATTTTGTAAAAGTCAGTTAACGTCAAGAAACCTTAGTGAACCCAACGTTTCTTGTTCATGTTGTGACTAACCTAACAAACATATCAATACACCAGTACACGCACCTCGGCTGAAACAAAAATTGTATTTTCTCTTAACAAGGGAAAAGTAGGCTCTATTTACCATGATAACATACTTTTGTAACTTGTAAGGGACTGTGTCGGAGTTCTAACGACATGACGTTAACGCTATAGAAATACAGAAACGTATACAGAAACATCTGCCTTCTACAATGAAGAGTATCAAGCTACGAATTAAGAAGGGAAAAATACTAGATAAATATGTAATATTTATATATTTGTCAATGTAAACTTGAAAAATGATCAAAGATAATTGTTTGCGCATGCGCATTCATGCGGACGCATGTATGTACGTCTGTATATATATTATTGAGAACATACATGTACAACACAACACATAACAGTAGTCTAACAGTTTGTGTAGAAATACACAAAAAATCCAAACGACATGGCTTTCTAAAAATAATAATAAAAAGAATAACTATTATACCAGACCATATATTGTAGAAAAGAAGATAGCTCATTGAAAAATTAGAAACTAATTTTAAAAGAAGGCTCATGAGCATTCAGCATAAGTAGGACGGATTCACGGATGAAAACAGTGGGGGACTCGCGCTTTCCTCCAAAGAAACGCGGACTCGTGTCGTCCTCTGTTGGCCGTTTTGTAGAACTGTAAGAGTCCTAAGACTTTTTTTTAAAGAGTGTGCACACCTTTATTATTAAAAATATATTTTTAACTAATCAACTTTAAAAAAAAAAACAATTCAACAATTTTTCACAAAAAAAAAAAATTATACGCCTCCCCGATGGTATTGCATGATGGATGAATATCTACTTGTATTTATCAGTGTGGATATCATTAATACTGACTAAATATAACTCTATTTGGTGATATGCAGCCCCAAACATTCAATGAACCTTCCCCATGCTTCACTGTTGGTGCAGACATACATTATTTGTACTGCTCTCCAACTCTTCAACAAACAAACTGCCTTCTCCAAAGCACCTGCTCCATTTTCCTTCACCTCCTTTAAATTTATGAGTCACTTGGCTTTTTACTTACATAAGAGGAATTGCTTTTTGCCAGTAACTGTTCTATGAAGCCTTCTGAACTGGGCTCCATTCTACCAGTTCTGGGCTGATGAAACTGTTGGATATCTTTCATTTTCGAAAGTAATAGCAGGATGTCTCATTTCCTGCTCAGGATTCCTTGACCAAGATTGAAAAGCACATCTTGCTTTGAAAGCCCAGTCTGCCATGAAATCTTTGTCTGTGAGAGACCCTATTGATGCAGCATAACCACCTTGTGTCTTGTTGCTTTGCTCAATTCTGCCATTTAAGCCTCCTACACAGTGGTTTCTGTGTCAGTTCATGACTTGATTTCAACCTACATGTCACATTGATGATTATTAGCAGCTGTTTGGTATAATTGATTGATCACACACCTGATAATAAACCTAGAAAATCCATCTGTACAAGTGTAGCTTGAATATTTGATGCAGGTTTGAAGGCAAAATGTATTAACACCAAATATGTCATCACCAGATCATGTGACTACTGCATCTATTGTTCATTCTGTCAAGATTTTCTGTGGCTGTATGTGTGCTGTATTATCAGTGCAAACATACTGCTTTCATGGTTATGCAACATTATTTTATTAACTGTATACAGTTGTGTGATTACATACAATAAACAACTATTTACAGGGTAGAACATATGAAATACACGCATGTATGAATGTTTCATATCTTAATTTGTGCATATTTTCACCTTTTCAAAAACTTTATCATTCTTAATATGACAAAAACCTATTCAGCTGAGCTAAGAAAAACAAAATTGTTTTCTTCTTTCCTTTAAGGAGGAAAGGGGTCCGCCAGTCCACAAAAACTGGTGCGGTTACAAAAACCATGTGTAAAAGTTGCATGCATGTGTATGCTGTTTCTATCTCACATATATTCCGTTTCAAATTTTCACTGATTAAACAACCAGGAACTATTTAGTCTCTGGTTTTAGATGTTAGCTCCCTAGCAACCAAACAGTTTGCCATAGCAACCAACTTTTCTGTACCATATCTCAGCTTTGGTAAATGATAGATACATGAGGGTTGGTTTAAATAATGTATAATGAAAAGAAGCAACATTATCTCATGTCACTGGCCCCTCCATAGCAACCAGACTGTTTACTATAGCAACCAAATTGGGATATCTAATCTCTCTTGCTCTCGATGGAGGCAGTTCGCATCTTTCTCCGCTCCCTTATCTCTGTTCCTGCTGGCATTCTGTGTTTTGTCTGTCTGTGAGAGACTCTCGGTGCCCTGCTCTCCAAATAAAAGGACCTATGGATCTGATCAACTGTTCTCTGAGTGCAATTGACACCATTTTCTCCACAAGGAGCGCGGGTTCAGGGGAGCCCACCTGTCCTGCTGGAACTTTTGCTGCTGGCTATACGATGGATGCCTGGGTGTAGTGGCGGAACGTGTGCCTGGCTGCTCTGTCCCTGGAGGATGTCGAAGACATTTATCTAATTGGAGCTGTGATAACTTGGATTCTGCTGATCAGAATAGTGTGGAACTCTCTGCTATCGGCGATTGTCAAAGGCAGTCAGTGCTCAAAGCCCCACTAAGCTGACCGGCTGGAGTGAAATGTTGTCTGAACTTAAGTCTGTCGGAACTCATTCAGTGGAACTGGATATTATCGGGGAGAGACTGACAGCTACGCGACGGATGTAGGATAAAATAGAGACCGGTGATGGACCGTAAAAATCTGTGGAAATTTACAAATTTTTACCCAAAGTAACTTCTCTTCCATCTGGCTTTCCCTCATCTCCTCTGGCCTCGAAGGTCATGAAGGAGTCAAAATACTCCCCAGAGAGTGAGACAACGAGACACTCAGCATTCCCTCTTCAAGGACACTATGCCTCCCCAAGCTTCTCCAAACCGCTGTAATCTGAACGGGACATGAGTGCAGCACCTATCATGACAGCAGGCTGCAGTGGTCCTATTTACATTCCCTGACTCTACCCCCTCCTGCAATGTTTTTTCCTGTTATATCAGTATGTTCTTGGTTACAATGGCTTTTTTTAACCTGCTCAGTGCAGAAGAGGCTCTTTTTTGAGCCACCTTACCCACTGTATACCCATTTCTCAGTTTTTTTCTTAAATCCTACCTCCCAACAATGTCCTGTCTTCACACCTTGTCTATGTTTGTGGCCAGAGGGATTCAATTTCACTGCATGTAGCTATGTGACAAATAAAGGCTTGATTGATTGATTGATATCTCGAGCTTAGCTTTGGAAAATCATAGAAACATGGGGGTTGCTATATTTTCTATTTACATGTTTTTTATTTTCTCTGTCTCCTCCATAGCAACCTGACCATTTACCGTTCACCATACTTCTATTTCAGCTTAGGAAAACTATTGAAAAATGGGGGTTGGTTTACGTCACTCTTTAAACGGCACTTTTACAAGCCAACATCAAAGTTTGTGTGCATCTAGTCTCTGTTCTCTTTACCATGAACCAAAACATGTGGTAACATGTATGAGTAAATAACGGTTGAATTTTGATCAGAATAAAATAAAATATATAGAAAATGAAATAAGACCATGACAAAATCTGTCAAATTTTAAGATGAAATAAACTGGATCTATTTCCTCTCTAGTTCTGATGTCTAGTAACATGAGTCCTCTACTTTGCCACACTTCTCAGTGTTGGACTGAGGTCCCGGATCTCTTCTTTCGGAGAATGGCAGGATGCTAGGAGAGCTACGACGTGTGAAAGACAGCACCACGCTCACTGTGCTTCAGTTCTTCTGAGATTTCTACCTCATCCTCACAGAATCCGGCTTGTGGTGCTTTCGCTGCTTTTGCTGGCCTGGAATAGGATGATAGAGATGAGTCAAAATCAAATAATTGAAATAAACATATAAGCATCATTTTGGAGGAAACACTTTATGTTTGTGGAGGACTGCTTAGATGTTGCCTTAATGGTGCTTCAAACCAAAAGTGATTTACCTTAGGTGGGTTTTTTTTTTTTGTTGGCAAACGTCTTTATAATTTGTACTGACCATACAGAGAAACAGGAAATGAAATCGGAGTCAAAGATGATGAGGATCTGGATCAGGAATCAAAGTTGGGTTGTCTTTTGTATGTACAAATATTTCTCAGTTGATTTGGTTAAATATGGTTAGACCTCTTTATAACCCAGTATTCATTCATCTTATAAACATGTGGGGTACACCCTGGACAGGGCAAATCAGAGGGAAACGATTAGGGGAAAACAGAGAACATACAAACTCCCTCTAGGAAGTTCACCAGCGAGCCTCAAACCGGCAACCTCCTAACTAAACAGCCTTGCCAAATAGTCAACGGTTCAGACTGCATCAAGACTGTATTACTGCAATGCTCTTCCATCTTGTGCATCTCTAAAATGATACAGAACTCAGCAGCTCGACTGATTTTCAGGGAAGCCAGGACAGCCCACTTCACTCTTCTCTTCACTGGCTCCCCATTGGACCCCTTGTCAAGTTCAAAACACTGATGCTCAAATACAGAACATTCATTAGTCAGCACCACTTTCGCTAATTCCATCATTAGAAAACACCAACTTAAAAATATTAGCATGTGATTTCCACCGTCCCACGCACACAGGTGCATGCAAACTATCTTTATTACCTTCCCATCACCAGAAGGTGTCGCTACACAAAAAGATACAGGAACAGTCTCCATCTCCCCCTGAGATAATTTATAGTGCTGTACTGTTTTTAAATTGTATTTAGTAGCATTTAGCAAATTTACCAACAAGCAATGTTAGCATAGCTTAGCATAGTCTAGTGAGACCAGTAGCATGTAAATTCAAAACTAGACGGCTAGAGTTTGCAAACAAACTTTGATGTTAGCGTGTAAAAGTGCTGTCACAATGAGTCAAAGTCCCATGTCTATGATTTTGCTAAGCAAAGATAAAGATATGCCAAGTTGATTGCTATGGTAAACAGCCTGGTTGCTATGGCAGGGTAAGTGACAATATTTAATATTCTCATGTCACTATGAGTAAAATAAAAGAACCTGCAGGTGTTTATGCTTTTCTGAAGCTGAGGAAGAGAAATCTCAAATTAGTTGCCATGGTAAACAGTCTGCTGTTTGCCATGGAGTGATGTAATATAAAGTTGCCTTTGTCACTACACGTTATTTAAACAAACAAAACATATACCAAAGCTGAGTTAAGAAAATATGGTTGCTAGGGTAAGCAGTTTTGTTGCTAGGGTACCACATTTCTCTGACCATGTTTTCAGCGGTCATTAAAAGTCAATGGTAGATAACCCCTTCTAGAGCCTGGGGTTTAAATACTTTAAAGTTACAGGTTTATAATATTAAACCCCTATATTACATAAATTGAAAATCTTGTAACATTCTGAGTATTTTCCAGAATTCCATAATGGTACCAGTCTGAAAAGATATTGCAACCAGAGTCAGACCAGTTTGGATGTTTCTGCAAAGTATGGTGGCTGTACCTCGTCTTGGAGGAGGTGCGTTTAGAATTTTTAGTTGAATTTCAAGCATTTTCAAGAGTTTCCACATATTATACTCTACATTACTTGTCCTTTTGAAAGTTACCTTCACGTTGTTGGACAGTGCTGTTGATATTTTCTAAGCTGATACTTTCATGGAGAGCTCATGTAGTAATGGTTAGCATGTGTTTAGATGGATAATAATACACATGAAAATGCATTTCACTTTGACCTTTCTTCCTCTGAGCTTCCAGAACTCAGGTCCTGTTTTTCAGCCACAAAGAGCTCTTGCTTCTCTGGTATAAGGACCGTTACCTGCAGGACATGTGAGCCAGACTTTAAACACATGTTCAGTTCTATACAACTATCAAGATCAAACTACAGGCAACATAAATGAAAATAAAAGCTTGTCCTCTTACCCTGGGGTAGCATTGACACATGCTCCAGATGCTCCCCATGCTCACCATGATCACTCCCACAGCACAGAATGTGGCAGATACTTGAGGCTCCTCAACAGAAATCATGAACATACCCAAAACCACAAAGGCCATGCCCAGAACGATGAGCCCGTATCGGTACGGCTTGTTCTCAGCCATTGGAGCGTCGTTGGAGAATAGCTGCTGGAACCGTGGTCAGACTGCATTTCCTTAAAAATGTGAAGGACATGAGAGGGCAGAAGTGATTGACAGGACGCTGGTCCAGTGGAGCACCACGTTTTGGATCATTGAACCTGTAATGTGCTTTAGTCAGGTGACCTTCCCCCAGGTAAAGGTTGCTTGAGCAACTCGTAAATGCACCTTCTTTGATTCTCAAAGGCAAACTTATCCCTAAAATATAAAATCTTAGGCCATTGAAGGACGAGAGACTTCCTTAATTCATACAAGCAATAGCTTCTCAGACTTTTATCCAATCCATTTTATTTCTGTAGAACATTTTATAAACGTGAATGTTTCCAAAAATCTTTTAATGAACGTGAAACTATCTTTACACTTTATATTGCATTAAAGCTCACCCTATAGCAAAAAAAAGCACTTTGTTTTTTCATATAGTTTATTGAAATGTACAGATGATATACAAAGCATTTAAACATTATTACAAACACAAATAAAATATAAATATCATACAACACTCATGAAACAGAGATATTAGTGTCTAGAGCAAGTTCAGTCGATGAGTAGACTTCCTTAGAAAACACAAGACAGCGCCGTCATAGAATAAATATGTTGCATTTATCAAAAAACACATTCTGGTTAATAATAAAAGTCAAGGCACAATGTCATTTTTGGATTCACCTAACAGACAGTTTTCATCACTGCTTTACTTATGGGGAAATACAATGATAAAATAAAGGTTTGCCCCCCCACCCCCACTCATTAGTTTCGATATGCAAAATAATTTTTTTTTCACCTCAATATTAAAAAAAAAAAATTCACAACCTGAACGCTGGTAACATGAGCTGTGTCTCAATCCAGGTTCTGGTCCTTCCAAGTGTGTGTTTCAAGGCCGCTTACATCACAACTAGGGATGCCACAATACTCGGTACACCCTCCTCGGTTCAGTATGCACGTGTGAACCGCGATTGTTCGGTTCCTCCTTTGAACAACTCCTGTATGTGTTATTATTACTTTGAAAAAGCAGATGTCAGGGAACGAAACGCACGTCTGCGAACAAACATCCAATCAATGAACTGCTCCTTTGTGTAAATATCCAATCAGAACCAAACCCAAAAACTGTGGCTAAAAACCATGGTACGTACTGAATCGTTGGCTATAGCAGGCTATGCCAAAACTCGGATGCTTCAAATACATCCTCTTTTCCCCTGAATTTGGAGAATGCTACGATCCTTTGTGCCCTCAGATATCCCAAGATGCTTTGCCACTTTTTTATCAAGTTTTTATTAAGGACAGTATTCAAGGGATTCTTAGTGATAGTAGCATTTTGAAACTTCATAGTTTTTATTTTAATAACGATGAACAAAGGTGTTGGCACAGTGGGTAGCACTGTTGTCTTCCAGTTAGAAGGTTGTCGGTTCGAGGCTCGCAGGTTTGTATGGGTTTCCCCCACAATCCAAAAAACATGCGGTTAGGTTAACTGAAGAATCTAAATTCCCCTTAGGCGTGAATGTGTGAGCAAACTGGAGACCTCTCCAAGGTGTACCCCCACCTCTCGCCCGAGAGCGCTGCAGACCCCCTTGACCCCGAAAGGGAATAATCGGGTAGGAAAATTAATGAATAACAGAGGTGTGTATAATATTCCATGGCCAGAATGAGACTAAACCATTCTGACCAACGTTTGATGCAGCGTTCAGACTGCGTCCTCTGAAGGATTCTAGAACCTGGATTGAGACACAGCTATGGTCCTTGCTGACTTCACATGAGATGAGGAACACAATAAAACAATGTAGGTTTGGAACATGTGATGAATTCAAATGGTAAGGACAAAATTTCTCTTTAACGTGTTGCCCAGAATTTATTAGTGGAGTCATACTAATGCAATTGAACTTTTATTAAAATTAAAATGTTTATTTTTGGGGTTAAACTGAAAATGGATGATTCTATATTTTTTATCCAGCCCTACTATAAATTCACCTACATCCAACTGAAGATCTTTCTTGGTCCAAATAAATGTTCCCCTAATCTTATCATTAGATTTTCAGCAATAACATGACCATAAAGACATTCATGTTGAATATGTCAGGGTTCTAATCAGAGATGCTGCCAACTTGTGATTTCTGTGTCTGGTTTTCCTTCAGAGGAACCAGTTTCACAGTTATACTTGAAATTGCACTCGGGAAAACATTTACAATATTTGCATTTTCAAGACAAGTAAATTTCTTAATATACAATAGGACTTTTGTTGGATTTCAGTTGACTCAACAGATTATTTCTTGTCAGGATATTAGTTCTAACTTTTGACTGGTAGTGTACATTTGGCATTTCACTCTATTACCACATTTCCATTCTGGTAACACTGTTTGTGACACCTGGGAAAAACGCAAGTCAAATGAAAAAATGGTCTCAACAATGCATTTTTGGTTAATCCTTAATTCAGGATTGGTCCTTGTTTGTTTCTATGGTTTCAAATCAGATGTCTTCCCTTTATTGTGTAGTTTTGCTTTTGCTCTGTGGAGTATGGTTGTTTGTTCTCTTGTCTGTTCAGCTGTGGACTAACAGGTCATTTGTTTTTATAAAAGAGTAGAAAACTCCAGGCTGTGGCACAGTAATGAAGTCTTGTTATCAGGCTACACAGAAAGAACTCACAAGTTTGCAAGTGAATATGGCAAGTTTGTTAAAGCTGTGAAGGCAAGTGGTGGAGAAAACATAAATCTGATTACAGATGGGAATCAGATTTGATGATATTATGGAGTCACAGCTGATCTATTTAGAAAAAGAATGGATTTTATCTCACACGATTTTCAGCTCAAGATGCACGTGTCAAACAGAGCATCGCCTGATCTGTAAAAAGGAGTAAGGCCTCGTGTACTAACATTGCATGAATTTCTCACTGGATCATTGCATAGGTACAAAAGCTGGAGAAGCACAAAAGAATTCAGATGTTACATGGAGATTCTCTTTGTACGTCTCAATCAATGTGAATATGAGCGCACGTACAAAAGCAGAACACCCCAGCTGTCTCCTGAGTCATTTACATACATTTGCATATCTCATAGAGCACACTTGAATGAGAAACAGACAGCAAGAAATCAAGCAATCAATGCAACTTTTCAGAAATTGAATGGACAGAGCATTTTGGTTTGGTTTATAGTTTGACAATTATTTTTATAATAAAGAGGACAAAGTTCTATTTGTCTGATGCAGTCAAGTGTATCTGATTACAGCTTACAGGAAAGTGTCTAGGACCGTCCATAGCTAAGCTGTGCATGCCCGTTCATGATTATTGGTCAAGTGCGGACCTGTAACATTGGCAGTAACTGTTAGGCACCCCAAAAACACAAATATTTTACTCTTAAATACCGTATTTTTCGCCGCGGAGCGGAGGGCGGTCACGGCCGTAAGAGAGGCCGTGGCTTCAGCCTAGCTCCTGTTATGGTAAAAAATATACCTTCTCAATTGATAATAAACATTTCTCTAAATGACCACTAGATGGTAGTATTATATAGGAAAATTCCCATCACACTCCAGAGCCGTTGGTGCGCGCTGACGTCATCGCCCATCTCTGCTCGTCGATCCTACCATAGCACGGATCGTAAGGAGCAGGTATGAAACATTACAGCCTTTTTTGTTACTTTTACTGTTTACTGACTGTTCATGTTTCATGTTTGGCATATAATTGTTCTTAAACTGCTGTTAACTTTTACACAGTTGATGTAAAATGTTTTACAAAAGTATTTGGTTCAGAATCTTTTTTTTCTAGATCTTCCTCATTTAAAATTGGGTGCGTCTTATACGGCGAAAAATACGGTAACTGTGAAGTAAGTGTGAAGGCCTCAGATCCGAACTGAGATTCGCAGAAATCTCTTATGTATAAATCGCATTGGGCTGCAGTCTGATTGTAGGCTATATGAGGCCAGTACTACTTCACGACCTAAACACCAAACACAATTCATGCCACGTTTAGTCACAAGCAAAATGGTGGATAACTGTTTACTACCAGAGAAGAAACTGAAGATGAGTTATAATGGGAGGAGTTTATGATAATGAGAGGGATGTGAGGTCATTTACCAGGAAATTCAAAATAGTTTTCAGAGGGCATTTGTTGTGATCAATAGAAAACTCAGCTCCCCTTAAACCCCTGATACTCATTGCGCGGTTCGTCAGGCTTGATTTGGCGGCTCGCCACTCATTACCATATATAAAAAAATAACACAGCCATGCCAATACATTTATTAAAAGTGCGACTCGGAAATACGGTAAACACTAATATACTAACAGCATGCATAAACATATACATCACCATTGTACTCGCTTCTCAGTCATCAAACTTTAACCAAAAGGGGGGGTCAAAGATCACGACGGCTGATGTGAAGCTAGCGCACATCCTCAGCGTTCAGCACCAATAGCCGCGGTTATATGCGCAAAATGGATCGATCTCTAATAAAAATTGGACAAAAACAAGACGGACAGAACCACAGTGTTGTACAAAATACAGAGGTAAACGATTCGGAGGAAGATGGAGACGAAATTCAACACGAAGATGACGTGGGAGAGGGGGCAAACAGCCCTCACATTATCAAGAGGAAACAGAAACAAACTGACCAATGCTCACCTTGAATGCATCACTATAAATGCAACAACAAACTACAAAAACAACATAAAGAAGGTTAAGGACATGCATGCCAGCTTCCGCTCTTCCCTGTATTCAGGTAAATAAACACACTTTAAATGAAAATGTATTGGCTGTATATATGTAAAAACATTTGTTTATGTTAGTAACTTGGCAAATTGCCGTAACAGTTGCTCTCCTCTTAACCTTGGTCTGCCAATGTGGCTCTTGTGAAAAAATTAGTGATTATCACTGCCTTAAACCCTAAGAATTCCCTGAACACACCGGTAAAATTTCAGGTTGATTGTGGAATTATTGTGTAATGTAATGAAAAATATTGTAAAAAAAAAAAAAAAAAGTTGACATTCTGCCAAAGTGAGCTGCTGTGACCTTATCTAAGGATAAAGGAACGAGAAGATGAATGAAGAATCAGAAGAGATCACACAGACCAGAGCATCATCTTTAAATGCAGGAGTTCACAGTGCCGGCGGAGGTTAGAGTTGGTTTGCAGCTGTAGCGCTCCTCATTACAGTCTCATAGGATGGTGGCGGCTCCATTTGCCAGGGAGGAGGGGTTTCAGGTTGGCTCTGTGGGCTGGTGTCTGATTCTGGGGGGACTGGGACTGTACTCTGATCCTCTGCTGTTGCTCTCCGAATCCGGTCCAGCCTCCTAGGCAAAAGGGAAGAGAAGAGATCAGTTTATTGGTCTTGGTTTCTGCACTGTTCAATATCGTCTTATTGGAATACTTTGGTTTCATTTAGAAACACTTCATTGCATTTCAGATGACTTCAGCCACATTATTTTTTTTAGTCACAGCTTACTTAAATAAATAAAAACTTCAATACCACTTACAAAGGATTCACAAAAATACTCTTTTACCATTTTGGAAATGATTTATTCCGATTCTGCTGTTAGCACTGTTAGCTTAGCATAGGCCATTGAATCTGATGATACCGTAAACTGTAAAATCAAATAAAAAGGGACGACGTGACACCACCTACTGCCATTAGGTTCAAATGAAGCCATTTCAGAGTTGAAGAGGAGGCTCCCATTGACGGCTGCACATGCGCACAAGCGACTTCCTGTTAAAGATGGAACCGTTGTGGTTTCAGAACTCCGCCTCAAGTCTGGTTCACACACACCCCTCTCACACGCAGCTATTATATACAAGAAGAATTTGAAAGCGACTTCTCTGAATTTGATCGTTGGCAGCGTAAATGATCTTTCTCATATCGTGATAACAGCTCTGTTCTGAGTTGCTGTCATCATCTTTTGAAGTTTGTTCGCTGTTTAGATTACTTTCGAAAACAATTAAAACCGTTTGTGTGAATGCCGTACTTTCCAAGGAAATAATCTTCAGCTTTTCCCCATAGACTTGTATTGGATGGTAATCATTCTTGGAGGCACTCGCCAAGGTTTGTCTTCACTTCGCCGGACATGTGAGACACACTTGGATAAGTAGTCATTTAAAATGATAAATGATTTAAATTTATATTAATTTTCAAAAACATTTAGTGTTGTAAGACCAGAAGAAAAAGAAATGCTAATATTTTTAGCTGGTTCCACAACTCAGAGTCATTCCACAAGATATGAAATTTAAAAACATCACATTAACACACACACACACAAAAAAAATTACTGAATATTTATGCTAAGCTATGAGAACAGCTGAATATTTTCTGACCATTTATTCCAGTGCCATGTAAAGATTCAGGATCATACAATACCACGCAAAGGGGTGAATAAAGAAAGAATTATTTCAGAACTAGAAATCATATTGTCCATTTTTGTACATGTACAAAACTAAGGGAGAGAACAAAGAGAATCTAAATCAAGTTTTACTACATTTTATTTTCAAACCAGAATCAATTCTTAAACATACTCTAGGAGTCAAAGTTGATGAGTGGTAGTGGACACTAGGTGGCAGTGTTTTGTATCCTGAAAAGCACATGTTATGGCTTGGTGGAGATCACACGTTTTTTACAACTCTAACAAGCTCTCACTCTAACTCTCACGCTGCCAGTGTCACTGGTATGTTGAAACCCTGTAATGAACTGAAACAGAAACAGGAGGCATCGTGTGAGTATAAAAGACAAACTCTGCTACCAAGATGAGATTCATACCAAAAATGAGTGCAGCAACCAGCCACAAGGAAGTATTACTGCATTAACAAGGTCTCTCCCAGACAAAGATTTCAAAGCAGTTGGAGTTTAAAGATGTGCTGTTCGGGCTCCATGCACAGAAAATGGGCAACATTGAAGTCATAAAGGAAGAGGTGCAACCAAAAGGCCTCTGACCTAAGAATAAGGCCCTCAGCCTCGATGGCCTGCATCTCCTGAAGGACATCCTGCATATCTCACATCCTTCCGATATAGCTCACCTCCGAATTGCTCAGTCAATTCTGCTCCCACACACACCCCAAAAAAACATTCAACCCTGACACCTTACAGCTACCCCAGTGCTCATAGCAGTTTCCTCACAACCGACTGGGTCAAGACATGCCTACCTTGTATTTAGGTACACCCGTCACTGGATGTCTACTCTTATGCACAGTCTGCTCCACCAGACCAGTTCCTCTCAGCAGGCACCTACCCCAGTTGCCTTATTTGACGGATGCCTACCCAATCACCAAATGCCGACCCCAGAAACCAGTTTGTTTCAGGACTCTGGACACTTAACCTTAGCACATTCCAGACCCAGACATCAGATGCCTACCTACATACCTACCTCGGTGTGGAATCAGGATGCCTACCCCTAAGAACACAGACAAATATGCCCACAAATATATACACTGTACACCTACCCCGGTCCTGAAAGTCGTCATCCATCACCCATTTAAACTAGACGACAGATGTCTACCCCGGTACATGGCTGATTCAGACTTCACATGCCACCCCAGAATTTACTTGGACCCTGACTCTTTTAGTCAGTTACAATTTTTCCTCAACCCATAACCCCCCTACCCGCCCCCCAACCTTCCCCACACCCTCCATTCAGACAGCATCAGGAGGCAGCCAAGAGAAAAGCTAAGATATAAAGAGAATAGACTGTTGGAAATGAACTAATAAGGTTTCAAGTAGTTCTGTTTAGTCGGTGCTTGGAGAAAGTTTTGCCTGTTACTACAATCAGAATGTTGGATATGAATCCAACTCTGAGTTCAACCTTCTGAGCAAAGAATGCGAGAATGTTTGCTCTTTTTGGTCAAACTATTGTGCTTCAGTTCCAAAAGACTGGGGGAGGGGAGACCCCTCTCCACTGATTTGATGGCTTCAGTATGTTACAAGAAGCTAAACTCTCTTCCCTTTTCCTCCCAACCCCTCCCTTCGAATAGTTCTTGGCTTGCTTTTGTACATCTGCTGTATACACTCTGTTCCTTTTGGTGTGACCAACATTTTACTTCCAAAGCATCTTTCTTCAAAATCAAACACATTAAAAACCACATTAATTATAAAGCTCTGTTGACTTAGCAGTATTCTCTCTCAGACATAGAACACTGAAACAATTTAGCGGCTAGCAGCTTCTCAGAGAGAAATGGCCTCAAATTTAAATTGTGTGGATACTGTTACTTTAACATAGTGATAAAAGAGGCACTCAATTTTTGACTCAATTTTTGACCAAAAATGCAGTTATTGCACTTTACAGTAAACACATAGTCGATGTCTATATTTTAAAACAAATCTTTTTTTATCAACCATAAAGCTCCCTGATATACGTTCTTTTCAATGTCAACAACTTTCAATAATCCCTATAGCAGATATTGCACAAAATATGGTACTTTTGCATTTAAGTGTACATTGCTCTTCCTTTTAATAAAAATGCAAATGATTTCAGACTTGTGTTCGGTGCAAAGAAAACGAGTGTAAACAGCAGTGACGTGAGATAATTTATGGGTGGGTATCATCGCCATGGCTACCTTCCACCGCTGCAAACTCTAACAGGTTTCATTGGGGAACTACCTCAATAATCAGAACATTTGTTACTTCTGCTTAGCTTTAGCTTTCAAACTGAGAGTAGGTCGAGAAGACACAGAGCTCCCTCTCTACATTTATGTAAACTGAAAGCCAGAGATGTACCGAGTGTGTACAAAACCACCAATCAATGCACTCTTTTCCAGCATTCTTGTGTTTCACAACTGATCCTTTTTCTTTTACAGCCACAAACCTGGAGTGTGCTTAAAAAACCATCACTAAGATTCACACATGAACAGATCTTCCCAAAGTTGTCTTTCATTTGTCAAAATTAACTCTTGCAACATGAGCACTTTCAGTTGTACTTTATGGTTTTCACAAAAGGCAAACTCATGTTAGAACTTAAATTCCGAAATAAGTCAAAATATCGAGAAAGGTAACTAGGTATAGATGAGAGGATACATTATTGAAAAAATGGGTTCCAAAACTAAAGAAGTCAAAAACTGCTGGATCTTTTGAATTATAAAAGACTGAAAGAAGAGCTTTTTTCCATAACTTCATTTTGATGAATTTGAGTAAATGTATTACCTTTAGCTCAAAAGTGGTTTGAGGAAAATCTATATTTTTGATTCCAAACTTTCATAAAGCACCTCAAAGGCATACAAATATAAACAGGATCTAGATTTTAATATTCAAAGATTTATTTTAAAATACATTTTATCCCAAAACGTGATAACTCGTAAAACTTTATTTCTTGTTCAATTAAATGGTTCAAAATGCAATAACACACAACACTGACATTGAATCAAGAAGCTGGTTCCACAATAGATTAGTTAAACAGTGTCAGATCCCACTCGCCGATATTAGCGGTTATCCGCGTCCTACAGTCTTGCCTTTCACCTCCTGGTGACTTCTGAACATCTTTGCTGGACATTATTGACTCGGATCAGCAGAAAAATGGCCTGATTCTGTTCCCTGCTTTGTGGAATGTTTATAAAATGCTTCAAAACTTTTGACAGTTGCCATTTTTTGACTCCCTTAGCACTTTGTCTACATTGCGTTTAATTTTGTGTTTGGGCTTTTGATTATGGGCTTTTCATATCAATGTGTGGAAATATATATATATAACGTTTGCGATAACTTGCAACAAGTCTGGAGGAATTTTGGCCCACTTGACTAGGCCACTCCAAAGTCTTCATTTTGTTCATTTTTCAGCCATTCAGAGGTGGATTTGCTGCTGTGTTTTGGGTCATTGTCCTGCTGCAGCACCCAAGATCGCTTTAGCTTGAGTTGACGAACAGATGGCCGGACATTCTCCTTCAGGATTTTTTGTTAGACAGAAGAATTCATGCTTCCATCCATCACAGCAAGCCTTCCAGGTCCTGAAGCAGCAAAACAACCCCAGACCATCACACTACCACCACCATATTTTACTGTTGGTATGATGTTCTTTTTATGAAATGCTGTGTTACTTTTACGCCAGATAAAAAAAAAGTTCAAAAAGTTCAACTATTGTTTCGTCAGTCCACAAGATATTTTCCCAAAAGTCTTGGCAGTCATCGAGATGTTTTTTAGCAAAATTAAGACGAGCCTTAATGTTCTTTTTGCTTAATAGTGGTTTGCGTCTTGGAACTCTGCCATGCAGGCCGTTTTCGCCCAGTCTCTTTCTTATGGTGGAGTCGTGAACACGGACCTTAATTGAGGCAAGTGAGGCCTGCAGTTCTTTGGATGTTGCCCTGGGATCTTTTGTGACCTCTCGGATGAGTTGTCTCTGTGCTCTTGGGGTAATTTTGGGCGGCCGGCCACTCCTGGGAAGGTTCACCACTGTTCCATGTTTTTACCATTTGTGGAGAATGGCTCTCACTGTGGTTCACTGGAGTCCCAAAGCTTTAGAAATGGCTTTATAACCTTTACCAGACTGATAGATCTCAATTACTTTTCTTCTCATTCTTCCTGAATTTCTTTGGATGTCTAGCTTTTGAGGTGCTTTTGGTCTTCTTCTCTGTGTCCGGTAGCTTCTGTTTCAGTGATTTCTTGATTGAAACAGTGTGGCAGTAATCAGGCCTGGGCGTGGCTACAGAAATTGAACTCAGGTGTGATAAACCACAGTTAAGTTATTTTTAACAAGGGGGCAATCACTTTTTCACACAGGGCTATGTGGGTTTGGATTTTTTTTCTCACTAAATAATAAAAACAGTAATTAAAAACTGCATTTTGTGTTTACTTGTGTTATCTTTGACTAATATTAAAATGTGTTTGATAATCAGAAACATTTTGTGTGAATAAAGAATAAAAAATCAGGAAGGGGGCAAATAGTTTTTCACACCACTGTATCCATTTTTCCTTACAAAGTCTTTAAATCTTCCTTGGATGTTTTTTATGAACTTTGATCTTCATTGTTCTCTCCATAGATTTTCAGTGGGATTCAGGTCAGGTGACTAGGACATTCAAGCATCTTGATTTTTTTTTCTTTGAAACCACTTCATTGTTGTGGAATCACACACTGCCTTGTGTTTGGGATCATTGTCTCGCTAAAACGTCCACCCTCTTTTCATTATCAGCAGATCAGATTTTTATCCAGAATGCCCCGGTACACTTCTCCATTCATCCTGCCTTTATCAATATGAAGTCTGCCAGTACCCCTTGCTGAAAAGCAGCCCCAAACCATTATGCTTCCACCTCCAAACTTAACTCTTGGTAAGGTGTTCTTGTGGTGGTGGGTAGTGCCATTTCTTCTCCAAACATGGTGTGTACAATGACTGCCAAAAAGTTGCCAATGTTTCTTTCATCTGACCATACTTTACTCACCCAATAATCCACAGGCTTCTCCAAATGTTGTTTTGCAATCTTTAATGGAGCTTCAACATGCTTTTTGTTTAGCAATGGTGTCTTGCGGGGTGAGCGTGGATGGATGCCATAAAAGTTCACTGCATTGCTTATGGTTTTCTTTGAAACTAAAGTACCTGCTGATGCAAGGTCTTCTAGAAGTTCTGCCCAAGTGGCTCTTGGAGAACTCTGATTATTCTTTGGACTCCTCGGACAGGGATCTTACCTGATAGTGGCCAGTCATAGGCCATCATTTAGGACTAAAGCAGCTACTATCAATTAGTACTGATATGGGGCAGTGTTTCTCTCTCAATACTGAAAGATTTCAGGTGATCTCCTGGCTTTCTATGCCATTTAGCACCTGGTTATCTTTATGTGTTCAATGCTTATTCCCTGTGCCATTTCACCTTATTTATTAATCAACCTGTACCTGTAAATGTTCTGATTTCTTTGTATGAATTCAATATTTGGCTTGATGCCAACATCTGGTGTAGCTTTTGTTACACTAAGAAATCCCCTAACTGATAAAAATGTTGATGTGTCAAATACTTTTTTTCCTCTGCTGTATATACACAGCACGCGCACGCACGCACACGCACACACACACACGTCACAAATATAGATATACATATATATGAGGTCACCTAGATATTTCCTTATTTTTGAAGAAAATCATGTTAGGACCACTGAAAAGAGTTTAGCTGCTTAGAGAAGCAATAAAACTGACCTTCCTTTGAGCAGGTGGAGTATCTAGAGCATCACATTTGTGGGGTCGATATAAGCTAAAAATGCCAAAAAAGAAAGATTTTCTGTGAAACTCGACAGTCTTTTCTTCTTCTTAGACGGCTATTCTGTGCAAGAAGTTGTGAATAAACTAAAGATTTCCTACAATGGTGTGTACTAGTCTCTTCAGAGAACGGCACAAACAGGCTCTAACCAGAGTAGAAAGAGAAGTGGGAGGCCCCTCAGCACAACTGAGCAAGACGTACATTAGAGTCTGTAGCTTGAGAAATAGACGCCTCACAAGTCCTCAACTTGCAGCTTCATTAAACAGTACCCGCAAAACACCAGTGCTGGGGTTTCTGGACTTCGGGGTAGAGTAAAAGAAAAAGCCATATCTGAATACGGGCAAAAGAACACAGACATGTCAAGCAAGGTGGGGGTAATGGTCTGGGGTTGCTTCTGTACAGGTAAGGTGGGAGATTTGTTTAGGGTAACATGGATTTTGAATAAGGCTGTCACTTCATTTTGCAAAGGCATGCCATACCCCAACAGGACAATGACCCAAAAAATGTGAAAAATTTTAAAATGTGGTGTAAAAAAATGAACAGCTAGAATGCCAAAGGATTGCAACACCCTAATTGTTGCAAATGGAGGATTCTTTGATGAAAAGAAAAAAATTATTATATAATATATATATATATATATATTTTATATGTGTGCATATACACATTTTTTTAGATACCCAAACATCAGTATATTATATGCATTGCACAGATAAATCTCATGAGATTTTGGAAGAACTGCACCATACCTCTGTACAGCAATGGCTTGGTGATGGGTGTAGCAGGTACCAGTTCGTGGGTGTAGCAGGAAGTGACCAGGCACCTCTACATGACTGGACTTAATGACCACACAGAGGGCCCGAATAAGGATGAAGAGGCCCAGACACACTATACCCATGCCAGTTAGAACAATATACGGCTCCATGGTCATGAAGAGCACCAGACCCGCCATCATTAGCAAGACGCCCAGCGAAACCTGCCATCGGTGATGTAAGGACATGTTTTCTCGTCTGGCTACACCATTGTTCGTAGGCACACCGTCTTCAGTCCTCGTCACATCACACAAGTCACTGTGCATGTGTGCGTGAGAAGGTTTATCTGAGAGCAACACAAGACTCAGTCCAGCTCTGGAGTTAATTCATATCCAGACATGTCCAAGAAAGAGGCTGTGGAGATTCCTATAAAAAAAACAGAGCAAGAATAAACAAACATTTGAAGCCAAAATTCTCAAGAATGCATTCACATTCAGTGCATTTACTCTTCTTATATTGTGTGTTAGATCCTATGAGGATGGTTTTAAAAGTGATATTTCTCGTACAATTCAGGTAGCACCTTTCTCATTAAAATCAGAATCGAGTAATTAAGTAGCATCTTTAGTCGCAGAAACTCACTCTTCCATTTTGAAGTTGGTCACGATTGCGGCTTACAGTGAAAAGGGTTGGAAAGGATCGAGCTGCTCGCGTCCAGTCCAGCCACGCCCCCTAAATCATTCTTCATACTGTTAGTGGCTTCAAAGCTACTATGCCAACCGAAATGAGGCAGTAGCACTGAATCAAAACCCTAAACCCAACCGAAACCCTAAACCTGCTTTTGAATCACATCTTCAGTTTGTTTTAAGTTACAGTTGACTCCTCGCCCTATACTGTGTGATTTTAAGAGCTTCAAGTTACACAAGGGCGGCTCGATCCTCACTACTCCACACCACAATCAGATATACTTGACCATATTGGACACAACTTAATGCAAAATAAAAGACAAAATTCTTTTGAAAAAGTCTCCACGTCAGATGTCAACCTTTGCTGCAGATCGATGTAAGGAAAATAAACTTGTCAGCGCTCATATTTAAAAAAAATCATCAACATCAGTTGCCCTTGTAACATGTTTATCTACAGTTCCTGACAAAAGCAGCAAAAAATGATATGAAAAAGAAAACCCCACTAAATTTTATATAAAGAGCCGAAATAAAAACAGAAGGTCAAGGGCAGGACACAAAGGTGAAATTTTTGCAAGACAAACGTTTTCATACGGTTTGTGGTCATCAGGAATAGCTAAGAAAGCAGGCTTGCATGCCTCCCATAGTTCAACTAAATTCTGTAGTTTCCTTTTTCATGCTTCCTCTTGATCACATCCCATCAATCATGTTCAAGTCTGGTGACATGTCTGGCCAAACCTTGAGCATCTTGATGATCTTCACCTTGAGGAACTTAGATGTGGTGATAGAAGTATGTGACGGAGCACCATCCTGCTGCTTTCTTGTTATTTTATACTATTGATATTGCTTCCCCCTGTTGCACATCTCTGTACTGGATGCAACCCCACACCATGATTCTTCCACCACCAAACTTTTAGGTGAATTGGAATAATTGGTGGATCATACACCTGAATGTAATCTTGGAAAATCCCTGACCTCGTGCAAGTGTTTCTAGAAAAATCAATGCTGGGTTCAAGGCACCAAATACTGATTGATTTTTCTTTTGTGCACTCCCTTAAAGAAAATTATTTATATTTCTGAAAGCATTCATATATGTATTAGGGGTGTAACGGTAAACATATAACAATATAAAACTGAATTATTAATCATTGTTAATTAATAAGACTGTTTCAGTAGACAGTGAATGGGCTCAAATTGCCCTCTGCCGTCTTCAATGCAACCCAATGTATTTGTTTGCGAATATGGTACAGATTTTCTGTAGGGTTTTGTGTCTGCATTGATTTGAGCAAGAGAAAATCTGTATTTTAGATGTAGATTTAGGTAACGTCTATCATTTGTTTTTGCAAATTGGTGTCAGTTGGTTTGCAAGTCCTGATTTGTTTTTGCAAATAGAATTCAATTTGTTTGTTGGTCATGTTGGTGGATAGGTCACAAGCTGTGTCCCCAATCCAAGAGTTTTAGAAACTCGTCCTTACTCCCTACAACAATATCACATTCGCCAATCTTACATCACACACATTCAGGTGGCTCCGTGTTGCCGTTATAAACGTTCTGTTTTTCAACTGAAAAAAATGCTAACAGTGTTCGTATTTAAAAATCCCTTCAACTACTGTCCTTAAATAAAACAGCATCCTGGGTTCTGTGAGGCCAGAAAGGAAGATAGCAATGAATCCTCCAAATTCAGGGGGAAAAAAAGAGCACTCATTTGAAGGACCCTTCCTATATAACTAAAATACAACTAAAACAACATAGATGAGTACACCTCCTTAAAAGTATGACATTAATCAGTAGCTGAGTGAACAAAACAACATTTTCCACACTTTTTTAAGTTTTATTGAACACTTATTTAATTCAATACTATAAAAATAAGGTTATTAATATAACTTAGATCACAAAACCTTCAGTTTTGTCTCTTACTTCAAGTATGTATGTCTTCTAGACACGTAATGAACAAATTGCAGCATCTATCTTTTTCCACTCTTCAAGAAGAACCTCTTTTGGAGCTGGATGGAGAGCGATGCTCGACATCAGAACTCCCCTCAAGTGTTCAATTGGGTTCGGATAAGGAGACGTTCGATCACCTTCACCAAGTTCTTCAGAAGTGCAGCATTAGCTTTAAGCGTGTGTTTTGGATCAATGTTGCTTTAAAAAAGTGCACAGAGAAATGGCACAATCTTCTCCTTCAGTATAGAGGTCCTGCTGTTGTGTTCATGATGTCATCAATGAAATGCAGCTCCCCAACACTTACAGCACTCATCCCCAAATAATGACACTGCCACTACCATGTTTCACTGTAGGCACCAGGCACCTTTCTTTTAAATCACTGTTACAGTTTTAAAAGCATTAGGTCTGCAATGGACTGGCGACCTGTCAAGGATGTAACTCCGCCTCTCGCCAGATGTGAGCTAGTGCACCAGCAGACCCCCTTGACCCCAAAAGAGAATAAATTAATGAATTAATAGCTTTACAAAATCAGTGACCTTCACTCCAGAGTATAGAGTCCCAGAAGTCTTCATCTTTTTCAGCATAGGGCCCGAGCAAATTCTAGACATGGTGGGTGGGCTTTAGAAGAGGCCTCCTTCGCGGACGATACCCATGCATGCAATTTTCTACTGCTTTAGCTAACTGCAGTGAACATGCAAGAGATTTTCTTCAACCATTCTCATCACTTTCCAGATTGAATTCAGTGGATGGCTTGGACGTCTCTGTAAGATGGTGGCACTTTCTTCTTTAAAATTTTTATTTCATTCTGCAACACTATTTTGACTGATATGTAAAGTTTTGCGAATTTTGTACCACTCACCTTTTTGTGGAAAGAAATCATTTACTTTCTCAGATTTCATGACATTTTTCTTCCATGGAGAGCCATTGATGACAGCATGAAATTGGGAGGGGCTTTTTTGTTAAAAGTAATGCCCTTTTATAGTCATCTGTTTTCTGGACACCTCTTCAGTGAATCATTAGATTCACCTGTGGGTGAACACCGTTTCATTAGAGTCTGGTGTTTCTTTATCTCCTAAGACTATAATTGGGAAGTACTCATTTTTGCAACATGGACTTGAATGAATGTGATAAAAAAAATTACTTTTATGTGCTTGCGGATGAACAAATCCTGTTTTCAATCAATGGCCCACATTTGTGCATATTTAGTAGAATAGTATCTCATAGAAAATGTTGGTTCTGAAAGGAAACTAAAGGTTTTCTGACAAATGTAGAGAGGTGTACTCATTTATGCTGAGCACTGTGTATCAACTACCTGTTACAAAACCTTGACTGAAATAACTCCGTTCTGAAACAAAAACATAGATATGTATAACGACTTAAATTTCTGGCAAGAAAGTTATTTATTTTAGGTTATGTGGCAGTTTCAGGAAGAATTCCTGGATATGACATATTGTTGATTACAGAGTAAAATAGAAAAGCCTACCAGAATTGCGCTTGTTTTTATCATGAAGTTAATCACAAGAATGAGTTTGTAAATGTTCCTGGAGATCAGCTGTGTTCAGTATATCCCTCTCAAACCGCGTCCAACTCCACTTGAGTCATTTTTCTCAGCGAGGAAAGCCAAGCCCACCACTTTTCTCGGGAAATCGCGCCTCGGTCTTTTATTTAAAGAAAGCATTACGTAAATCTTCTCGTAGTCGTGGATGTCAGCAGGCTTACCATCTGATTGAGTGTGCGTGGGCGTGTTTGACAAGAGGAAGTGACTGAACGTTTCACGGGCGGAGGATGATGCCACTTCTGATCGACCAACGATTCCTTTGTTCTTTCACGCTGAGTCGATTCAGTGATTTAAATGAGCCGAGTCACCACACCTCGGATATAAACAGAAAACGGTTCCGCAGCGTTTCATCAGTGGTTTCAGGAGGCTATTTGAGGTGCTATATAGCACTTTTTCCGCATAAAGAATCAGTTAAACCCACTGAGTTTTTTTGTGTGTTTCTTTAGTATATAACACCCGTAACATAGAAAAAAAAAGTTATTCCGCTGTTTGGGTGCTCTGTAGCATTCACACTCTGTAGCAATGTAGTACATTCGCACAGAACACATGGTTTTTCAGCAGTCCTTCAGTTGTTCTTTGTGTAATAATTTGGATGCGGATGCTATATAGTACATTTTCAGGATAAAGAGCCCATTAAGCCCCTTAAGGTTTGCAAGGGGTACTTTAGTTTTACTTGGGTGTTTGTATAGCACCTCATTGGCATGAAAACACTTCTTCAGTGGTTCTTTAGGGACTGGATAGCACCAATGACATACACACTATAAAAGTCGTACTTTAGTCGTATTTCAGTGTCATTGTGGCATTTGATGTGCTTTGTAGCATTATTTCAGCTAAAGGAAGCCATTAGGCTCCTTGGGGGTTTTCAGTAGTTCTTCAGTGGTTCTTTGATATCTGTATAGAGCACCACACTGCCATGAAAAACACTTCCTTCTGTGGTTCTTTTAGGCACTAGGGTAGCACCAATGACATACACAGTGAAAAGTTGTTCTTTCGGTGTTTTATTGTATTTGGGGTGCTATGTAGCACTATTTCAGCACAAGGAATCAATTAAGTTTATTGGGGTTCATTGGTGGTTCTTTGGTGTCGTTATATATGAAAACTTCTCCCATGAAAAACACTTCTTCATTGGTTCTTTTGGTGCGATGTAGCCCAAAGAACCCATTTAGCCCCTTAGAGTTTTCAGTGGTTATTCAGTAGTTATGTGCTGTTTATATAACACCACTAGCATAAAAATGTGGTACTGATGCTATTCACACCGTACAAGCAGTTCTTTCACTGCATCTGTGTGGTATTTGAGATGTTTTGCAGTATTATTTCCACAAAAGAAACCCATTAAGTTCCTTGAGGTTTTCGCTGGGTTATTAGTGATTCTTTGGTGTCTTTATATACCACCACTGCCAATGAAAACACTTTTTCCTTAATTCTGTATGAGTTAGGTAGCTCCAATGACATATACACTGCGGTTCTTTAGTGGTCTGTCAGTGTTTTTGTTTTTTTTACATGAAAGGAGCACCGAAGATCCAAGAAAGCCGAAAGCAACCATGGAGGGTCAGAGGCTGTGAACCGTAAGACCGACAATGAGAAAGGGGATAGGGAGAGCCAGTAATGGGGAAGAGCATTGATAGGATGAGAAGAAAACAATGAGATTAGATACAGGTGTAGTGGATGAGTGCGTGATTGATTATGTGCCATAGAAACCACAAACACTTACTGGCTCAAGGTCCTGTCTGCCTAGGAATTGACCTGATCAGAAACTTCAGTTTGCTGTCCTGCAGAACTCTCAGATTCCAGTTTACTGACATTTCTGGGAAGAGAATTTACTTAAAGGCCTTCAGTTCATAGCATTTCAGTTCAATTCCTGGAGACCCATATTTCTGCAATCCTGCAGTCAATAATCAACACCAACACAGTGCTCAAGAAGACCCGTTGTTGCCCAATTTCTGACAGTGCAGCTGGGAAAATCAGCTGCTGGTCTCATTCTTCCTCCCTACTATTGAGATTGTGCTGTCCTTCTCCTTCAAAGTGCGGTATGCCGGCAAAACTGTTGCTAACAATAGAGACTGGAGAGGGTGATCAGGTCAGCTGAAAAAAATGTGGCTGTCCTGCCCACCCTGGACTCTGTTGCAATCTCTTTCTGTTTACTCTGCTGCCCCCTGCAGCAGCAGCTTCTGCCCGTGGGTCCATCAGAGCACTGTTGTGCCTGCACAAATGTGAGCTTTGTGAGATTCTGTTCTCTAGCTTTCAGAAACTAAATTTCCACTCACCTGCGGTCTCTTCCCTCATTTGTTATGAGTTAGAACAGAGCTGGACTCTAACAACAGAACCCAAACAAGAACAGTAAAAAATAAGAAAATGTGCTTATTAACACAAAAGCATGGGAGAACATCCAGGCTAAAAAAAGATCCATTCTGGCACTGGTCAATCTGGGGCAAAAAATGGAAAAGATGGTGAAAATCCACAGTAAAATTATTCTCAAAAGAAGACATCTGTCCCTGGATAGCTGAAATCCCAGTCCTTTTAACAGGGAGCCGACAGGTTATTAATCAGCAGGTGATTACCAGTACTCACTTATTGGAAATAACCAAATTAGACACAAAACACAACACAAAGCTTCAGAATTAAACCCCCACCCCTTTTCAATAGGAGTCTCTCAGTGCCATAAAACTTCTCTGGATTGTTAAGGGTTCCAAATTAAAATACCCTCTTTGGGTTTATTTCCTTCCCAGTCAAAAAGCTATTGTACTCTGCCTCAATCCTCAATTTTGGTTGGGGTACAGAAGGAGTGTTCAAAATACTCACAAGAACTGTTTTTAATATGTCTGCAGTGTCCTGAGCTGTGGGCAATTTTCAACAAAATGGCAGATTTTGAAAATCAATCAAAATTGGTAAGTATTGTTGTATTGCCGTGAGAACGAGGTAATCCAGAAACAAAATCTAGAGCTATATGTGACCACGTTCTGCTAGGAATGGGCAAAGGCTGAAGTAATCTGGCTGGTGTCAAATGTAGCGATTTACCACGAGTTCACACTGAGCAGGCATTAATATATTAATATATATACTTGAATAGAGTCATTATTCAAGGTAGTCCACCAGTGTTTGAGCAAGTTAAGGGTGCAACTGATACCAAAAAATAGGGCCCAACTAGAGTGTTTGGCAGATTGAGTGTAGGCCAAGTTATTGTGATTGGTCCAATCTACTAATGGTTGTTCTATTTCCAGATTCTCCACTCTTCCAATGCCAGCTTCACTGCCAAAAGTTAATGTTTCCCAAGATCATAGTTGTGTTCAGCAACTATGGGTGCTCACACAACCAGTGCTCAACAAGTCGGTGTTAGAATCAGCAACATAAAATTGTCAGGAAATCGAGTTTCTAGTCACGTCTGGACATTTGGTCAGATTCCCAATTCTTTGTGTACTCTTTAGAATAATCCACAGTTCTGAACTTTTCCATATTAACGCCCATAGCCATTTTAACACTTGTGTTGCCTTGCTGTCTCAAAGAAGGGTGTGGTGACCGGTGGGAATGTGACCAATGCACACATTTTATTTGATTTTTAGTGAGTTTTTTTTATAGTTTTTGTGAGTATTTTTATTACATCCATACAATTGTATTTGTCTTTTATATATTCATTCATTAACCTTTCGGGGTTACAAGGTCTGCCGATGCCTATCTCCAGCGCACATTGGGCGAGAGGCAGGGGTACACCCTGGACAGGTCGCCAGTCCATCACAGAAGTGTTATTTTATTATTTTTTAATATTTGAATCTTCTTTATTTTCAACTAATACTGTACCATCAGAATGCAGTTTTCGCAAGCTGCTATGCAATGATTTTAAAGACTTAACTTGACTGACTTGATAAACCAGACCAAAGGGAAACTGGGAAAGGTGAGTATTCATAGAGGGAGTGACTGGTGCTAGCACTTTTTCGATGTGTTGGGGATGGGGGGTTGGAGAAAAAAGGAAAGAAGACAGATGAGCTTTAACAGAAAGGAGTGTTTTTTGTGATTATTAATAAAAACCACTGTGTACTATTAATAAAGTTATTAATGTTTATTAGTTTGATCCAGTCTTGCATAGCTTTGGTTTAATAATACACATAAACATCCAAATTCAATTCAGGGGGTATTGAACTTTAATGAGTTAGTCAAACTTTTATGTTCTTTTCCAGACATAACTAATGTTTCATTGTGACATCTCTAATACAAAATGACCATTAGAGTAATACAGAAGATGTGCGTTGTATTTCTATCACTGTTTTTCTCTCATCATTAACTCTTAACTCATTCAAACAGTAGTACAAGCCTGAGTTTAAGTCAGTTTTAATTTTAACAAAGATCAAAAATCCCCTCAATCTAGACAGTGATGACCCATCAAACTCATAATACAAAGGAAACATAAGGATAGTACCCAGATTTACCCTCGTCAATGATAGAAATCTTTGTAATGGAGGAAGTCATGGCTGTGCATGTCTGGGATAATAGTGTTCAAACCACATTAAAAGAGCATTAGTTCATGGTTAAATCCTGCGAGGCAGCATCATTTTCTCCAAGGAGATTAGCAGGAACCATATTATCTGCTTTATATATGAATCATCTCTCTGCCAGAACTGTACTAAACATGAGCAGACCTTTAAGTTTCATAATTTGGTGCTCATGGAAATACTACGTGCAGTAAACAGCAAGTTGCCCTGAGATTTGATGAATAAAAACACACTAAAGAGCTGAAAAACAAAGGCACCTCCTGCCAGGATCATTTATAGATGTTACCCCATACCTAGTGAAATTTGGGGTTGTGTTAACAGTACAACAGATTTCTATCACAATTGCTTGTTACCCCAATGACCACACTAGGATCAAACCAGTTAAAAAGACAGGTTCATTTGCTGCCCGTTATATTTAACTTATGGGTAAACATGATTGATTAATGGATTGTGCTTTACTAATCATTTTATCTTGCACTTGTAGATTAATTTCGAAGTAATAACAATAATAACTGTGGCGCAGTGGGTAGCATTGTGGCCTTCCAGTTAAAAGTTTGTCAGTTTGAGGCCAGACCATTTTATTTTCTGATAAGCCATTGTTCACAAAGTGATGCACCGTGGCCAATTCTTGCTTGTGAATAGCATATGCTTTAGTGACATTGCCATGGAGAGCCGTAACGTCAAGTTCAGACAGTATGATTATGTCGCAGACATATTTTGAGAAATCATGTGGTGAATCAGTGCTTATGCATAACAGGGCAATCACACCTACCAAAGAAGCAATCTGAGGTAGTCGCTGACTCATTGTGAGATGTTTGACCTGCACGTCTATATTTATACAAGAGTTGACACAATTCCCAAGGTAATTAAAATTAAAATGTGAGAAAATGAGCAATCATCGTTCAGTTAAGTTTTACATACCCCAAAACAGCGACATCAGTGCCATTTAGTGAGGAAAAGAAGGGATAACTCTTGGAAGTACAGAATTTGTGATATGGCTTGTGTTTTTCAAAATTCCGGCACAAAAAAAAACACAATGGAACAAAAAGAGTTTGGAACAGTGTATAAGGTTTAGGAAAGTTTCACCTGTTTTTTTTTTTTAAATACAATTTTCTTTTTTTTTTTGACCTTGTCTTTTTTTAAGGGGGGTATTTGTGAATTCTTATTTTGTCTTAAACTTTAAATTTTTGTCAATAAACATAAAAACTGTTTGTTTTCAGTTAAAAAAAGTCAAATATTGACTACCCGGAGTTATATTTTTTGTACAGTTATACCCAGGTTTGTTGTGGAATTCATGTGTAATATAATAAACAAATTTTGTTTAATAAAAGAAACTGGAGTTGTACTAAAACTCTTTTAACCCTTCTGTTGTGTTAGGGTCAAAATTGACCCGTTTTCAAGTTTGACTGTGTAAAAAGTACACTTTCCCTTTTTATCCTGGAATGAGGCTTCATCTAATCCTCAGACACACATATTTAAATGCAGCAAAAGCAATTTTCACAATTTTAGTAAATTCTAAACGGCTCAAAAAAAAAAAGTTACATCTGTGGTGTTACGGGTCCAAAATGACCCGGTAGAGAATTCTGGCTTTTGTAAGCATCACTTAAAAGCTACAGGTTTTCCAAATGATCAATTATGGTCCAATATGCACAGTTATGGCCCACATCATCATACACAAACACATACGCACACACACACACACACACGCACACACACACACACACACACACACACACCCACGCACACAGGCCTCTTTCACATGCATAGGTACAGACATGTACACACACACACACACACACACACAAACCACCCCTCAAGTGAACTCAAACTTTACATTGTTCATAAACACTGGCACATACAAAGAGGGTTTGGGATATTATCAGTTGAATTCTGTAGGAGCATCTGTTAACATGAGAAAAAGATATTCTGATCATGAGGCACTAAATCATATCTTTGCCAATGATGGTGATCCTGAGAATAGAGGGGAAAGTGAAGCTGAGGAGGATGTGTCTGAGGATGAGGTTCTGTATGACTCTGAACAAGACCAAACATATGAAAAGGACCCAAATGTCACAGATGATCAAAGACAGGTTTTCAAGTCAAGAAAAGGTGACAATTCATGTTTATCAAGCCCTCTTCAAACCCATTCCAGGGCACCGTCAGAGAACATCCTCAGAATGACTCCAGGGCCTACTAGATACGCTGTGTCACACGCCCAAGATATCAAGTCAACGTTTGAACTGTTCTTTCCACAATCTATTCAGAAAATCCTACTTGAGATGACCAACATGGAAGGGAGAATTTGGTGATAGCTGGACAGAGATGGACAAAACACAGTTCGATGTCTACATGGGACTGTTGCTTCTTGCGGGGGTATACAGATCCTGTAATGAAGCTACGGCCAGTTTATGGGATGGTGAATCAGAACCTCCTATTTTTCATGCCACAATGTCGTTTCAAGCCTTTCATGTGTTATCAAGAGTACTACGTTTTGACAACAGGGAAACAAGAGTTGCTCCTCCCATTAGGGAGGTTTGGGACAAATGGGTGGAAAATTTACCTTTTGTATACAATCCTGGGCCAGAAGTGGACAGTGGATGAATGGCTAGTCCCATTCAGAGGCCACTGTTCCTTCAGGCAGTACATGCCAAGCAAGCCTGGACAATAAGGTACCAAAAAATGGGCAGCATGGGATGCAAAAACTGCCTATGCATGGAATATGCAAATATACTGGAAACCTGAGAGTGGAGTGTCAGAGAAGTTTATCGATGTTCTTTTTATGGTTAAATTGTTTGGTTAATTGGTTTGTCATAAAACAAATAGAAATTTGTTTTATGACAAAAAAAATTGACGTGTTGTCTTTATCCTACCATTTATCTATGCGGGTCCGTTTTGACCCGAAACACCAAAGATGTTACTATTGTTGATAATTTAAAATAATAATAAAAAAATAAAAGAAAATTTTGGTAGGTGTACTCTAATATTAGTTTTTAACAGATTTACAGTTAATTTATACTCATTCTATAAGAAAAAATATATATTTAGTGAATTTAAACAGTTTTTGCAATCAAAAACGAGTGGTATATTTTAAAATACTGTGTCTGTGGAGCCAACTAAAAACAATTCACACACTGGTGCCATTTATATGAATACATACTAAGCCAGCAATTAGCTAAAAAACAAAATTTGAAGAAAACTGGTGATTTTAAGCATTTTCAAGCATTTTTAAATCACGGGTCCAAATGGACCCGCTAACACCACAGGTGTAAACAGGTTTCTAACACAACACAAGGGTTAATGTTCATTAGAGAAAAATTGTAAAGTTTAAAGATTTCTCGATGTTGTGCTTTCAAGTGTTCTGTGATATTTCTTAAGTTCACACGTGCAGTGTGAAAAGATCTGTAAATAAACAACTCCTGCAGTCTGAGCTTGGCATGAGGCTTTCATCTACCCTGCTTTTGAAGTAAATCATGCCAAACTGCTGTTTTGAGAATTCGCAATTTCTCCTAGTCCTTTTAAAAGATGACTCTGCATTTTCGCAGGCGTCAAAAATGTATTTTTGAAAGTTCTAAACAAGTTCCAAATTTGTTTTTGCGTTTCAGGTTAAACATGGGTAACAAATGATTTAAAAGGATGTAATAGTGTATGTCTTAAAGCAGGCCCAAGCATAATTTGAATTGAAATAAACTTCATATAAATCTTAATTCAATTCAATTTTTATTTGGTTTTTGATTTGGTCCTCAATTTTATTTCTCTTGGTAAATCGGTCATAGCCACCTATTGTTACTAGTTATCTATACACTTCCTTCAGAAAAACCAAAGCATTCAAGTTTTCTGTAAACAAAAGGAGAATCCCCCCAAATAAACCTTGAAACATTCACTTTCTTTATCAGAACACAACAATTGCATAACGGTGAAAAGAGGATCAGAATCACAAATAATTCACATTGTGTTCTGAATATTAACAAAAGTGTGTGATCAACTTGAGAAAAACTGGATTGGTCACTTGGCAGCAGCTGTGGAGCTAGCGCTTAGCTCCATATTTGGGGTTTTCTGTGATTAGCATGAGCAAAACGTCACACTTCAAAGCTTATTTCCCGCGAGCGTCCAAACAGAGGTTCAGAGAGCAGCTGTGTGTCAGAGAAGCTACGTCTCAGGTGTGTGGAGCTCCGGGTGGTTTTGATGGCCACCTCATAGGGTGGAGGAGGCTCCATGTCCCAGTGAGGAGGTCTACCCCAGGCAGTTGGACTGAAGCATGTTGGCTCCATAGGGGGATAGTCCAAATCTTCCCCATACACACCACGCCTTTGCAATGCCCTTCAAAATAAAATGAGATAACACACTGGTTAATTCAACAGAAACGATAGGATGAAACTACGGCTTCAACGGTGGGCGCTGTTTCTGAACACTAGAGGGCCCTTCAGTTTCAGATATCACAAACGAGATTAAAAGGGTGGCAGAAATTACAAGGAACTCTGCTTAAATAAGGGATATGGACGGAAAATATTCAGTTTTTCTCTGAAAATGATAGCTACATGATTTGGTTACATGAACAATGCAAATTATACAAATGAACTTCAAACAATCTTGGATGGCATGGTGGTGCAGGGGTTCCACACCAGTTTGTAATGTAACAAAATACACTTGATTACTCTTCTTAACCATTTTAGGAATAACTTTGTTCTTTAGATGAGTATTTGTATTGTAATATATTATAGTTCATATAGTATATTCTCTCTTTTTTATGCGGGTGGTTGACAAATAACACAAATCTGATTGTGTCACATAGAGATTAAAAACTCAATATATCTAAATGTTGTTCCTCTGACAAGAATACTATCAAAGGTGTTGTGTAGTGATGGGTAATTGAGGCGTCATGACATGTTTCATCACATCTGTAGCTGTGTCCCACTCCCAATCCAGGTTCTAAAAGCCTCCAGAGGATCCTTCCTATCTCAGAAGGCTGCATAAACCCTTGGTAAACGGGACGGTCTAGCCTCTTATTCTTCTTCTGTTGTTTTTGGCAGTTTGTTTATGGTGCATTAGCGCCACCAGCTGGATCACTAGTTTGGATTCCGAATGAATGAAACGTTCTTGTATTATTAATATTTTTCTTTAAGTGATTATTTTATATTTATGTTTTGTGTCTGATACATTTGTAAGAGTTTTAGAGTTTATTTTTAATTGTTCTATATCTTTCTTTTTGTCTTTTTTATTTTAAATACATTGTATCAAAACATGCTCTTGTGTTTTCATTTTGGTTGCATTGGTCACATTTCCTTCTGGGATTTTTTTCTGTTTTATGTATGTAATTTAAACCAGTATGACGGTCGAGCTTGCTTCTGTTTTCACAAATTTTATAAACTCCTTCGTCTGCTTCTGAAAACATAATCACATCCACCAATACTTCGTTAAAATTAATTTGGCTGCATGTGTTAATGTTTACAATAAATGTTTAAAATATTTAAGGCTTGAATATACTGTTCTTTTATTTAAAAAAACAAGTTACATGTAATTACAAATTCAAGTGTGTCTTGTGTTGATTCTAATGAAAAAAAAACGCATTATGGGATATCTGAGGACACGAAGGATGGTCGCAATGCGTCCTTTGAATTCAGGCGAAAGTAGGAAGCATTTCAAAAGTGTATTTTAAAAACCCATTGAGTTTTGCCAAAATTAGATGGTTTTTTGGCACCATTGTAACGTAAGTGGTCTAAACTTACACCTTGGGAGGATGCACACTTCTGGATTGGGACACAGCTTGTATTGATATCGTGTCGAGACAGTGTCGCTGAATACTGACACCTGTTGGACTTTAAAAATCCCTACAGGCAACGTGACTAAACTGACGCTGATTTGATGGCCAAGTATATACAATAATATCATTCAGTCATTGTATTATTTCATATCGTCATTAAGATTTTAAATGCTTCTGTTATGTTTACATACAATCAATAAATAATCATGTATCATAATGTGAAGATCTAAGTGAACATATTGTCAATGATGAGGCTTGTGGACTGGTTTTGATTGTTTTAACATTTTTTACAAGTTTTTCCACATTTGAAATAGAGTCTGTTCCGCTCCTTTGACACAACTTCTCCAGTTGTCGAAAACATGCGTTCACATGGCACAGATGACAATTACAGTGGTACCCCGAGATACGAATGCTTCCAGTTGCGAAATGTTCGAGATACGTCTCACTGGAAATTTTTTGCTTCAAGATACGAAGAAAAATTCGAGATACGAACAATTACAAGCTGTTCTGCTGTATTTTCCGCTTGTTTGTCTGACGTTGCTTTGAGCTTCTTTCTCCCTTTGAAGAAAGTGTGCTTCAAGGGATTGATACGCCTTAAAACACTTTAAAACAGTTTTAAATCGAGCGAAACATTATGTATAGATTACCAATAATTTACTATAACAAGTGTCAGAGTCAAGGTGTTGTAAAAAAATATAACGTGGAAAGTGGTGTTCTGTAGCGCAAGTTAGAGAAACCCTGTGACGCGTCTCTCCATCTGTCTGCGCTTGTGCTTGAAATCGTGTTGGTGTCAGTAATTCGTGAAATATCTCGAGAAAGTTAACTTTTATACGTGGTGCTGTAATGTTTTCTGCATCAGTTCCACCTCCTCCGACACTTCGCTTCACTCTCAAGGTTTACATTTATGTACATATTACGTATTTTTCTTGTGTTTTATTCTGTTTTATTATTATTTATTTATTTATCTGTTTATTATCATTGACAATGTGTAGATTTAAGGATTGAAGAAACGTTACTTGATTTTTCTCTGGTTTTCCTTTTTTTTCCATCTACTTATTCTGTTGTTTCTGAGAGCCGTAGCACGGATTAGGGATTTACATGTAAAACTTGCTTCAAGATACAAAATTTTCGAGATAAGAACGTCACCCAGGAACGGATTACTTTCGTATCTCGGGGTACCACTGTAATCCCACTCATCGGAGACTTTTTTTCCGCTTGAGGCTGCTCCATCATTTTTGAATGAATCAAATAAAAAAAATCAGAGATGCTTTTTGGTAGAAAAAGCTGATGACCGATGCGCTTCCTTATAAACACTGTTCGGCGCGTCATTTTACGATCGAAAGAAGTTCGATCGGAAGGTTTTGCTCCGCGAGCTCAACGCAGGCACAGACGCAACGCAGCTGTACCCATTACTAGTGTTGTGTGTTTAAAAAGATTTGTACTTGGATTTTTGATTCATCCAAACATAAAAAATGCCATACAGTGTGACATTCACAGTTGTTCAAAAGAAACAGCTTTGTTGGTGGTAGTTATATAAATATCAAAAGAACACAAGGAAATTACTATTAATAAGGTTCAAGTAAATAAGCAGGTTGGAAAATAAATGAATGAATATTATGTCAACCACCCCTGTGTACCTTACCCTGATAGTTCCCTTAGTCTGATCGCTACTTCTACATTTTGAAATGATGTAAATAAAACTTTGCGTTCAAGTCAGCTTTACATATTTTCGAGACTTTGAGGTGTGTTCATAAAAACCTTGATGGCAGATGGTGAACATAGACCCTGTCCACATGCACCACTGGGATTTTTCTGCGCGGTTGGGTTTCCAAATGTAAATCCAACATCGTTTTCATGTAACCAAGCATTCTTTAAAAAGATGGCCAAGGTTTGTCATTTTGAAAATGCTAGTTAGCGCTGAATCTCCCCACATTTCAGGGTGTTGGAGGTGAGGTTTGTCATTGTCGTCACGCCCTGTGCTTGCCGTCACGGTTCAGTGTCTGTTTGGTTTTAAAAGATCAAGTGTGGTGGACGATACGCTGACTTTGTTGCTGTTTACGAACTCAATGCAGAATACTCATTTAAAAAAGGCACTTCAGCCTTGTGATTGACTGCCACCTGTTGGTTTTGTAGAGTATTTACAGCGTTTAATAGGGTTCCATGTGGATGCAGCTCTTTTAAAAAAAACACAAGCTTATGTGGACGTGAACTTTTGGTAGACTGAAAAAAGAACCCTCTGTTCGTGTTTATTTAGAAGATGTTTGAGATGGAACTTGATGTACTCAATTCCTCTGCGTTCTATTGAGCTGTCCTTTTCCTTGATTGGATTTGATTAAAAATATCCCCAAAAATGTATGAAGAGAAACTAAGTTTGTTAAGTGTTTAAAATCAACTATAGACATGGTTATCATTGTATTTGCTTCTATTTTTGGTTTTATTAAATAGTTTGTTACTTTGTTGTTTGGTATTTGTTATTTTTAAGTTGCAGCACAGTGCTACGTGGTAAGATGTGGTTGAACAATTTTGAGAATGTTTGTTTTACTGGAATTTAAACTATATTTATTTTTTTTTCAAATATGTTTAAAATGTAGTTTTGTTGAAAGTGAGAAAAATTGTGGTTGCAAAATATTACTGTTGCAAATGTATTCTTCCTGCAAATGTAGATAGTTGCTATAAATATTATTTTGATTCATTCAAGTAGATTTTTTCCAAATCAGATTATACTTTTGGATTAATTACAAATAAATAAAAAAAAACATTATTATAAAATTCAAAAGTGTCATTTTTTCTGGCTTGTATTGTTGAATATATTATTAACTTCTCTCCATTTCTCTTCTGTGCTTTTAAATACCTTTTTATATATTAATATACTTTTTTTATACCCAAACGTTAATACTTTTACTTGAATAAACTTGGCATCAAAGTAATTTTCCAACTTTGAAGTAATTTGAGCAACATTGATTCCCACAAACTAAAACATGCTCCTGGTTAATTGGTTACTTTAAACTCCTTCAGAGTCAGTGTTTGACTGGAGACCCATCCAGGGTGTCTGCTGGAGATAAGCACCCTGACAAAGCAAGGAAACGAATGAATGAATTGATTAATACACATTATAGACTGAAAAAATTGTTAATAACAAAAATAAGTAAAGGTAGTATTTCAAGAACTAGAATATCCATACTTAAGCTGATTTTCATTTCTAACTATTTTCCCTTAAACTCTATTTTGCAAGTTCAAGTGAGGCGAAGGGGTGTCCAAATTCTCATATGAGCGAAGGGGAAGTAGCAATGTGAAGGCTGGACCCATCAGACGCCGGCATGTTGTGCAGACATTTGTTATTTATCTAAAGATAGGGCACATCAACCTTTCTTTTGATTATTTTTTGAAGTTTCAAATATAAGGACTACCAGACGTAATGTATCTGCTGATCCCTCAGTCACTGGGCTGACGAATATCAAATAATATGTTGGGGTTTTATTTTAATAGGTGTATTTTTCCAGCCCCTCTCCTGAGCAATATTTTTTTCAAGTGGAAGAAGAAGGCAGAGAAGAAAAATGAAGGGTTAGGGAAAGTGAGAGAATTTGTTCTCTGTATTTTCCACATTTCATGCAAACTTGTATAAAGACAGGAGTGAACAAATGGTCAAAAACACCTGAGAGTTGGGCAACCTGTAAGACCCAGTGAGCAGCAATGGAAGACAAAGGCATCAGCTCTTTTGGAGCTGGGGAATGAACCAGTGACCTGTATGATCATCGCTACACCTCATTAGCCATTCATTTATTCATTTTCGAACCCGCTTATTCCCTTTTTGGGGTCAAGGGGGTCTGCCGGGGCAAAATTTCCTTCCAGGTAAGGCTAAAGAACTGCTTGCGGATATCAATGGGAAGACTGGTGAATGATGCAAGACAGGAATGAGCTGAAAGACCACTTTAAATAGCTTAAAAGTTTAAAAACTATGGCGTGAAAGAGACAAATGTCAACTGACACAACGCTACATTTAATACCAGGACATTAGTGTTAGTAGTTAGTAGTGTATCACCTCATAGTGTTCCATTTAACACTGGAGGACTGTTAACTCAACTCACAGTGCTATATTTAACACAGGGTTAGTTTAAAATCAACTCACACAATGCTACAGTTAACACGGTGCAGTGGTCATATATATTTAAGTCATATAGCCCCTGTGTTATATTTAACACAGTAGCAGTGTTAATTCAACTCACATCGTTACATTTAACACCAGTGCAGTGTTATGTCAACTCATAGTTTTACAATTAACACTGAAGCAGTCTTAACTCAACTCACAGTGCTATATTTATCATTGGGGTAGTGTTAATTCAACTAACAATGTCACATTTAACACCGGGGCAGTGTTAATTCAACCCAAAGGGTGACAATTACCACTGGGACAGTGTTAATTCAATTCACAGTGTAACATTAAACACAAGGACAGTGTTAACTCAACTCATAAAGTGATAAATTTAGCACTGTGATAGTGGTAATTCAACTTATAGTGTTAAACTTAACACTGGGACAGTGTTAATTCAACTCACAATGTCACATTAAACACAAGGGCATTGCTAATTCAACTCACAAAGTGCTGGATTTAACACTGGGATAGTGTTCATTCAACTCATAGTGTTACATTTAACATAGGGGCACTGTTATTTCAACTCACAAAGTGCTACATTTAACATTAGAGTTGAATTAACACTACCATGAGTTGAATTAACACTACCATGATAGTGTTAATTCAACCCACAGTGTGAAATTCGTTACTGGAGAAGTCATAATTCAACTCACATGTACATGTACATGTAACTCTGAGGAAGTGTTAACTCAAATCACAGTGTTAAATTTAACATAGGGACAATGTGTACATATCTCCACACAAGTTGTGTTGATTTAACACTATAGATTTTACTGTGACCCCTGCCTTTAAATCTATTAGTTTCATGGTGTAAAATTGAGCTATTTAAATGTATTTAAACTGTTGATTAGAAATCTCAAAAGACTTTATTCGCACAATGACTTTAGGTGAATTTTTAGATTTGAAGACATTTATATATTCCTTTTTAACAAATAAAAATCAAATCCCACTTGGCTGAAACTAAAGGATACGGCTCTGATTTAACTTTTACAATAGCATCCCGTCTGTCCAAAGAATGATGGAAGAAAACTTCTTACTCAAGTGTAAATTAATTAGACTGGTTTTATCCATAGATCCTTGATATCTCAACACAGTGTTTTGGGACCAGTTAATAAACACTCACCCGTGCAGGAAGACAGACTGGGACTCAGGGAAGTGGCTTTCAGGTGGAGGGGTGAACAGGACCTGGCTGTAGTCATGACTGTACTCCTCCTCATTGTATGCCACCGGGTTTCTTTTGCCGTTCATCGCCCAGAAAAGTCCCAAGATAAGCATCACAGCCCCGAGCACCACACAGCACATGGTGAACGCCTGCAGCCGACTCTGATGAGAGGTTAGAAAAGCAGTGGATCCACCGGTGACTATTAAAAATAGTCCGATAAAAATAGCTCCATGGTGTATTGAAGGCATCATGTAGGTTCATCTCATCGAGCTGGAAAGCATCGTCCGTGTTCAGGATGACTTCTTAGAGACTCCAGAGCGAATTAAGTTCCTCAAACAGAGCAGATTTGCATATTTCGGGTACATGGTAAGGCTAAGCATCTAGTAAACTATAGACAGTAACGCAATTTAGGCACATCAGGGTTAAAAGAGTAGATTAAACAGCGCGCTGTAGACGTGCAGCAGGTTCCGGCACGCGCTCGAGTGAAGCGCCGCTTCCTGCAGCTGTCAAACCCTTCTGTCATCTTCAGAGCATCACTAGAGTCCTCGCCCCACCCTGGAGCCCACAGCAAACCAGAGCCTGGCGCTTTCTTTTTTCCAGTGGTTTTTTTTTCTCAATGGGGGATGGTGCATACTTTATTAAAACATTCCTTTCAATAATAAAAAACTTGCAGAAAAATAAATAAACAAACAAACAAACAAATAAATTTATTAGCCGCTTACATTTTTTCTTTCAGTGTTTTATTTTCTCAATGGGGGATGGTGCATACTTTATTAAAACATTACTTTCAATAATAAAAAACTTGCAGAAAAATAAATAAACAAACAAACAAACAAACAAATTTATTAGCCGCTTACATTTTTCTTTCAGTGTTTTATTTTCTCAAAGGGGGATGGTTCATACTTTATTAAAACATTACTTTCAATAATAAAAAAACTTGCAGAAAAATAAATAAACAAACAAACAAACAAATAAATTTATTAGCCGCTTACATTTTTTCTTTCAGTGTTTTATTTTCTCAATGGGGGATGGTGCATACTTTATTAAAACATTACTTTCAATAATAAAAAACTTGCAGAAAAACAAACAAACAAACAAACAAACAAATAAATAAATACATTTATTAGCCGCTTTCATTTTTTCTTTCAGTGTTTTATTTTCTCAAAGGGGGATGGTGCATACTTTATTAAAACATTACTTTCAATAATAAAAAACTTGCAGAAAAATAAATAAACAAACAAACAAACAAATAAATTTATTAGCCGCTTACATTTTTTCTTTCAGTGTTTTATTTTCTCGACGGGGGATGGTGCATACTTTATTAAAACATTCTTTTTAACAATAACAACTCGCAGAAACATAAGTAAATAAAAAGTTGAAAACAATAGTTGAAAATAAATAAATAAATTAGCCACTTTCTTTGGGTTTTTTTGCTTTTTTCTCAACAGGGGATGGTGTATCAACAATGAAAACTTGCAGAAAAAAATATGGTTTTAGATTTACACCTGAAAGTGCAAAATAAAAGTGTGCCAAAATCATGGCTCCACCCACAACTTCTGACTCAAAAAGAGACGATGCCATTTTGCCCTAAAATGTTATTTTAGCTCTTTGAGATGCCAATTTAACTCTCTAAATTCAACTTTTTACACTCTATAGATTAGACACACACACACGCCCACATGCATACACACACAGTAAATATTTATTAAAGCACCTGTGCTACAGTGGACTTGAAATACACATGTTCTAAAACTGGCGAAAATGGTTTGAGAGTTTAAAAAAGAAAAATAAGTGTATTAAAACACCCACATCCCACCCGATTGTGACACCTGTTTTGCTACAGTTCAATATGTTGAATGTGTATCATAATGTTGAAGAAAGTGACTTTGAATGCGGCATGGTTTTTGGTGCCAGAAAGTCTAGTCTGAGTATTTCAGAAACTGCTGATCTGCTGGGTTTGTAATGCAAACCTATCTCCAGGGTTTACAGTGAATGGTCAAAAAAAAATAGAAAATATACAGTGAGAGGCAGTTCTGTGGGTGCAAATGCCTTCATGATTCCAGAGGAGAACGGTCAAACTGATTCCTTTTGCTGATAGAAAGGCAACAGTAACTCAAATAACCACTCGAGGTCTACAGAAGAGCATCTCTGAACTCACTACACGTCAAATCCTGAGACAAATGGTCTACAGAAGCACACCTGGTTCCACTCTGAGGCCTTGACCACACCTGGTTCCAAAACCGAGGCCCTGTCTACATGCAGCTGGGTATTTTGTACCTGGTCACGCTGTCCGTCCACACTTTTAATGTTTATGCATTATTTTAAGTGAATTTATGCACCGCATCTAGGTTCTATGTTTTTGGAGTGAAGTGAGGACTATGTTGCTGTTTTTTGTACACTGTGTAAAAAAAAGTTTTCAATTATCTGTTTACATAGGACATCCCAAAAAAGCAGTCAATGTGAAATGGAGAACACAGAGACGATAATGCCTGCACGTCTAAATTTTATTATGGAAGAAAACCGCTGAATTTGGCAAACCTGAGATTTACTATTTAGTTTCTATTAGCAAAACTAATGGAAAAACGGTAGCAAAAAGAAAACAATGGCTTTATTGAGAATATATTAAACATGGCATTCCAATTACAGTGACTTGAAGAATTTAAAAAAGCAAATTTACATATTGAGTCTATGTCAAATTATTCAGTAAACAAAATTTAAGTTGATTGTAGAAGCAACTCCAAATCAAATAATACTATCATATATTAAAGTTATAGTTAGAACATAACACGGGTTGACGTCATGTAGCTCTGTGAGAATATGTTTAAATTCTTTACAGAAAAAAATACATTTAGGGGATGATTTCAAGGTTTGTTTTTCTTGTTTTAAAATGTGTAATTGTTCTTTAGTCTTATTTTCCATTTTCAAACCGAATATTGTATTCTCTCTTAATATGGGACGTAAGAATGAAGTTATGGAGCGATGTAGCTCACAGTCAATGGTGTGACGGCGGTCCTTTCTTGTGATTGGACGAAGATGTTTTACGCAACATTAACGTCACCTGATTTCATTACCCGCTGACCAATCACTGTTCTTTGGGGGCGGGTAAAAAGCCACCTGAGCTGATGTTTAAACGATGTTCTTGTGCAGATGTACAATATGCGCTAGTTAATGTCACTAGAAGCTGTTAAATATATTCAGTTTGAGAAGGACAAGCAGGAAGGTTTTTTTGTGTTTTTAACGAAGTCGGTCTGGATGGACGCGTTGTTGTATTTGGGAGGTGTAGTTGTTTTGTTTATGATATGGATAAAGGTAAAGGGGTTAGAGTACGTGATCGTACACCAGAGGTGGATCTTTGTTTGTCTCTTTCTCCTGCCATTATCCGTTCTGTTTGACGTGTACTATTACCTGCGAGCCTGGATCATCTTCAAGATGTGCTCGGCTCCCAAGCAGCACGATCAGCGGGTCCGAGACATCCAGAGACAGGTGAGGAACCCCGGACTGTGGCTCTGGAGACCTGCAGCCTGAACCAAACTCAGACTGTTGCTGTGGTTTTGTGAAATAACTCACCCTACCCCAGTGTAGCTCCTTTTATTGTAAACCTTGCTCTCTTAGGTGTATGACCCTTGATTCTTCAAGGTACTGAGATATCCCTGAGTCTAAACTTTGCTCAATGCTCACATATATTCTTGTTTTCTGTTGCTTATCATCATGTCTGCCCCTGTTTTGATCATTCACGCTACAACAAGTTTGCTGGTGTGTGTGTGAGTTGCTCAGCTGCTGTAAATATTCTGCATCTTCAAGTAAATCTTTGTAAACCTCTCAAATAACTTGCATTAAAATGATAATCATATAAGCGTTGATTCTATCACCAGCTGTGCAAATTCTCCCACTTAAAAAAATGAAAGAGTTCTGTCATTTTCATCATAGGTAAACCTCAATTATGGAGACCGTCCTTACTGCAGACTGCAGCATGGTGATGTCATGCACCTACAGACATCATGCACCCCAGCCCTAAAAGTCAGCTTGTAAAAAAGGCCCCAGCTCTAAATTATATTTAATGAACGTAATTCTCTTTATATTCAAAATTCTAAACAAACTTGTTTTATTGAACTAGTCATTTACATTTAATAGTATGTAAGCTCACATCGCACCTGGGCCACAGAGGACTGGAGGTGGCACATGGGATGTTGGTTTGCTGCTTGGTGCTTGTGGATTTGTTTTTTTTTCATGCTAGGCGCTTCGTGCTTTACTTACTTATTTATTTAGTGTCGGTATGTCTCCGTTCAGTATAGAGTAGGTCATTATGCGTCCACTCCCCATCAGTGATCTATCATCTGTATTATAACTGGCCTCATTGTTATCCTGCATAGTTCATTAACTGTGTGTATGTATATTTATTTCTACATGTATGCACAAACTGTACTGCACGAACTATAACAAACGGACATGGTTTTCTAGGTAGGGGTTTTGTACATTTGTGTAGTTATGTACAAACTGCACAAACTAACAAAATTTTAAGGTATGTTCAGGTAGGTATTCTTCACACTTGTGAATCTTTCCCCCTCATCTACATCTCTCATTCAACCCCCCCGCCTCTTCTTTTTCACACCCTCCTGTCCTGACGTAATTAATGCAAACTGGTCCAATAAATAATTACGTAAATTCACTGCTTCCATCCAGAGGAGGGAACACCACATCAGGTGTTCACTCCCCTGGAGATAACAAAACTGTCCATAACACACGTAGCACCCACTCCCCTACGTAGTGACTCATAAGCAGGACAGGACAAGGTATAAAAAAATAGTATGTTAGTTCTATTGACTCTTGTACTAATAAGAAGGCTTTTAAAGCGTTTCAATTCTTTAAGCCAGGGGTGTCAAACTCATTTTCCCTGAGGGGCACATTAGCATAATGGCTGTCCTCAAAGGGCCAAATGTAACTTATAAATGTAAACAATGTAATCGAATGTAATGTAAAATAAATGTAACTACTCTTTAATGTTAAATAACTTATTATTTATAACTTATTCAAGTGACAATTCAGTTGCATAGAAACGATAGTATGCTTGTTGTTCTAATATAAATCCTTTAGATTTTTGTCAGCTTATGAAAACCCACATAACTCCATTAATGAAGAATCAAACTGTCCAAGTGAATAAAGAAAAATATCATTTTTGTCATTTGTTTAGCGAAAAAAAGAAAAAACCCTTTCTGATCACAGATAAACTATTAGCTCCGCCCATTTCACATCTTATTTATTTTAGCGTGAGAAATCGGAGGTGTAGCGTGAGAGATCACTCAAATGCAAGAGTCTTTCGTTCAATGTGTGAGAAAAGGCAGCTCTGCAGTTTCACTCGTGAGTATGGATGCAGAAGTACCTCTGCGGCTTCCGCATAAGGCATTGAGGGAAGTGTAGTTTTTTTTCTCGTTTTCATTATTATTATTTTTTTTTTAGACACTCAAAACTTTTAAGCTCTCGCGGGCCACATTAGATTACATGGCGGGCCACATCTGGCCCACGGGCCTTGAGTTTGACACGTGCTTTAAGCTTTCCTACATTTTTCAGTAATTGTACTTTCTCTTGTTTTATTTACACCGTGCCCTTGCTTGTTTTTTTAGTTTTTGTGTTTTTGTTCTGTATCTTGGTTTCCTACCGGCATTTTGTGATTGGTAAAAAAAATCTTGAATAAAGGCCTCTTCACACTGATCCAAATTGAGATTCACATGAATCTTCAGGTGGCTTCTCAGCAGGGTCTGGGGTCTCAAACTCAATTAACTTAGGGGCCAATAGAGGCAGAATCTGGGTGAAGCTGGGCTGCATCATGTTATCCACACTAAAAGCGTTATATGAAAATTCCCTTGTTTTCTTTCTTTCTTTCTTCTCTTTTTTTTCTAAATCTTTGGCAGCATCTTTATTTTAATATCTGATCTCTATTTTAAAATGTAAACATTTAACATTTAAAAGCTCATAAGATCATCATTAAAATACATAGATTTTTTTTAACGATTTATTTGTATGATACAGTGGGAAATAAGTATTTGAACACCTGAGAAAATCAATGTTAATACTTGAGACACACAGAGTTTGAGGTCTCTCCAAAGGTTTTCAATTGGGTTTAGGTCTGCAGACCTTATGATTTAGGTCCATCAGAACCTTGATATGCTTCTTACGAAGCCACTCCTTTGTTCTCCTGGCTGTGTGCTTCGGGTCATTGTCATGTTGGAAGACCCAGCGTTGACTCATCTTCAGTGCTCTAACTGAGGGATGGAGGTTGTTCCCCAAAATCTCGCAATACATGGACCCGGTCATCCTCTCCTTAATACAGTGCAGTCGCCCTGTCCCATCCCCAAAGTACCCCCAAACCTCCTCCATGCTTCACAGTAGGGATGGTGTTCTCGGGATTGGTACTCATCATTCTTCTTCTTCCAAACAAAAGACAAAATTGTGACAAAAGAATTCTATTTTGGTCTCATCTGACCATGTGACTTTCTCCCTTGACTCCTCTGGATCATCCGAATGGTCGTTACCAAACTTAAGACGGACCTGGACATGTGCTGCTTTAAGCAGGGGAACCTTCCGTGCCATGCATGATTTCAAACCATGTCGTCTTAGTGTAGTACCAACAGTAACCTTGGTAACGGTGGTCCCAGCTCTTTTCAGAGCATTGACCAGCTCCTCCCGTGTAGTTCTGGGCTGAATCCTCAACTTTCTTAGGATCACTGAGACCCCACGAGGTGAGATCTTGCGTGGAGCCCCAGTCCAAGAAAGATTGACAGTCATGTTTAGCTTCTTCCATTTTCTAATGACAGTGGACCCTTTTTTCACCAAGCTGCTTGGCAATTTCCCTGTAGCCCTTTCCATCCTTGTGGAGGTGATCAATTTTGTCTCTGGTGTTTCTTTGGTCTTGGCCTTGGTAGTAGTCTGAGTCTTACTGATTGTTCGGGGTGGACAGGTGTCTTTATGCAGCTAACAATCTCAACCAGGTCCATCTAATTTAGGATAATTAGGAGGTGGATTTTTCAAGGTGGACTAACAGGTCTTTGAGGGTCAGAATTCTAGCTGATAGACAGGTGTTCAAATACTTATTTCCCGCTGTATCATACAAATAAAAGGTTAAAAAAAATAATATATTGTTCTGGATTTTTCTTTTTAGATCATGTCTCTCACAGTGGAGATGCACCTATGCTGAAAATATCAGACCCCTCTATGATTTCTAAGGGGGAGAAGTTGCAAATTAGCAGGATGTTCAAATACTTATTTCCCTCACTTTAGCGTCATACTGCCCTGCCCTACGTACAGATTTACATTTTTTTTGGCATGAAACAACTCCAAAAGCAGCAGAGAACTCGGCATTAGGTCTAAAACATTTGATAGAATCAATAAAAAATTATTGATCAGTTATAATTTGTGTAAACTGCATTATGCCCATCACTTCTGGGTTATCATTTAAGTCAGAAAATAAAATGGATTAGTTGCTTGTTTACTGTGGTAAATTAATCAATTATTAAAATTTTATAACATTTATTTAGGGGACCATCGTTGTAACATTGTTTTTTTTTTTTACCTATTTAATATCTTTACGTTTAACCTTTTGTGAATCTTTACCTAGAGTTTTACTATAAGTAAGTAGTTTTGATTTTTTTTAGTAATTCCACTTTGATAATACTCAAACTCACATGGCTGTCTCATTTGAGGTCAAACAGTTTTATTCTCAGTTTATGTGCATCATGCAATTCATAAAAAAGAAATTCTGATTCTTAGAAGATTGGCTCACTCATAACCACGCAAGGCATCTTGGAAACACGCGCACTCGAAAAGCTCTAATCCAATAAAATGTGTTTAGAAAAAAATAGAAACTGATTTTTCCTTTTTTCAGAGCTTAGAAACAGGTGATTTATTAATGGGACATTTTTTACTGGACATAAACCATACATACATGATTAATGATTAGTCATAGGGCTGGGCGATATGAAGCAAAAAATATATCTCGATATATTTTGCTATATCTCGATATACAATATATATCTCAATATCTTTACAGGATTTATAACACCCCCACCTCCCACCCCCCAAAAAAAACCTACTGCAAAAAAAAAAAAAAATACAAATGTCAAAGTCGTTTTTTATTGAAGCTCAGAGGTGCTTCTGCAAATTTTCTTTCAGAAATCCTTGTATACATATTATAAAACAATAAAGAAATACATATTGCCTTTTCATTCAAAAATAAACAACTAAAAAACAGGCAGTGAATAGGGACAAAGTGCTCCTGTAACATTTAGGATATAAACAAAATCCCTGATAACATAAATAATAATTTAACTGTAAAATAATACACATTGCCTTCTTTTCATTCAAAAATAAAACAACTCAACTCAAGCTCATCTTTGCAGGACCTCTGTTGTAAGTAACCTTTTCCAATTCAGCAGCAAGCCGCGCTCTCTCTGTAGTGTACAGTCGCGGGAGTTCCTGTCTCGAAAAGTAATGACGACTGGGTAAACTGTATCTGACTGGGATCAAGTGTTTTTAGCATACGTTTAAAGCCACGTTGTTCAACGACGGATATGGGTGCCATGTCCACCGCTATGTGAAATGCCACGGACTCTGTGATGCTACACCACCTTGCGCTCTGTCTTTCATATTCTACACTCCGCGTTATAGAATTGTGGAGATTAGTTGCGCTTTGGTTGGCAGCAACTTTCACGGCATTCACGGCAGTAGACATCTGTCTGTTGTTCGTCTGACGACTTAAAACCCAAAGTATTTCCATATAATGGAGCCAGCTGTTCTTTTTTTGCAACAAGTTCTGTAGCCTCCGGGCTGGTTGCGGCGCCACCATGTTGAATGAGACGACAGGCAATGGGAGGGGAAACAAAAGCAAGGAGGCGGGGACGAGCACAGCACAGAGAAGCAAACAAGCAAAGTGGCGAAAATTTAAAATAGACATTGTATCGATATATACGATATGCCAGAATTCATATTGAGTTTAAAAAATATCTCGATATATTTTAAATATCGAGATATCGCCCACCCCTAATTAGTCATATGTATTACTTGATGACTTCAACTGTGTTCATTAAAATAAATGTGGGTCTAATGGGACCATTTCATTATTGCAGGTGCGTGAATGGAAAAAGGAAGGAAGTAAAAGCTACATGTGCACCGGTCGTCCAGGATGGCTAACCGTGTCCCTCAGAGTGGGAAAGTACAAGAAGACCCACAAAAATATCATGATTAACATGATGGACATCCTGGAGGTGGACACCAAACGCCAGGTGCTTGTTTCAGATGTGATATTGCTAACTTTTGAACGTTTCTCGTACTCTTTAATATGTAATGATTTGGAAAGTTTTGTAACAGCCATAAATGTACCATTTACTTCAATACGGCAGGTGTTACGTGTAGAACCATTGGCTAATATGGGTCAGGTGACTGCTTTGCTGAACTCCATTGGTTGGACACTACCTGTATTGCCAGAACTGGATGACCTCACTGTTGGTAGGTTTTTGGCTAGAAACAAGTCAAATCATTTCTGTATTATTACCAGTGTTCCTGTAACGCTGTGACAGTTGCTCGTTGTTGTAAAAAATCCCAAAAGAAGAACACAAACACCATGAATCCAATTGATGTTAATTTTATTTCCCTATTTTTACATACCGTATTTTTTGCTGTATAAGGCACACCTTTTCTTCCCCAAAACTGAGGGGGAAAAGTTGGTGCGTCTTATACGGCGAACGCAGAGCGCCGCGCAGCGGAGGGCGGTCACGGCCGTAGGAGAGACGTAGGAGAGGCCGCGGCTACGCCCTAGCTCCGGAGTCGTCGGCTACGCCAAGCCCTTTTAACATTTAATCATAGGAGATAGGAACACAAGATAGGAATAAATGTATTGTGACTAGTAGTAAATATGTTTTCTTTAATTATATTGCAGATATCTTCAATTGAGTTTTGAATAGTCACCATTTAATTGGAGATATCTCAAATTCACTTTCTTACTAGGGCAATTACAATTGAAGATATCTCTAAATGTCTTCACACCCATCAAAATATATTTACTACTAGTCACAATACATTTATTCCTATCTTTAAATGTATTTGCAGATAGTCAGGGCAGATGTTTAAATGTTAAAAGGGCTTGCCATACGTCGGCCATATTTGTACACCCGGCGGTGCGCGCTGACGTCATCGCCCATCTCTGCTCGTCGATCCTAATATAGCGCGAATTGTAAGGAGCAGGTAAGCAACTGCATTGTGCCAGCTATTATTACTAATGTGGGGGCAATGTTACTGGCTATTATTAGTAATGTGGTGACAATGTTACTGGCTATTACGGTATTACTAATGGGGGGGCAATGTTGCACTGGAACAGTGATGGTGATAACGAATGGTGGACTTTAGAGTGATGAGTGCGGGCATAGAAAAACGTACCGGTATGTTTGTCTTTTTTTTTTTTACTGATCCAAAATACGGTAGATCCGATCTGGCATATAATTGTTCTTAAACTGCTGTGCACTTTTTCACAGTTGATATAAAATATTTTACTACAGTATTTGGTTCAGAATCTTTTTTTTTCTAGATCTTCCTCATTTAAAATTGGGTGCATCTTTTACGGTGAAAATACGGTACTAAGTTTGGTACTTATTTTTGATCAAGAAGATGGAGAGCATATGGAGACACAAAGCATCATAGAAAGAGAGAAGGAGAGAAGAGCAGCCAAACACTGTGCTGTTACACACTCTGAACACACTGAAAAACCAAACTCAAAAAGTCCCACAGTTAAATAGTTATCTTAACCCAAACAAGGGTATTAGTCACAATAACGGGAAAGAGAATAAGACAATAATAAAAGCAATGACTAAGCAAAATGTCACAGTGTCTCAGCTCACGGTAAACGCTGAGAACATCTCTGGACCAAAAGCTTACAATTGAGCAGTAAGGAATGAGAACTAACAGAACTGAACAGACACAGTTATAAATGCATTTGATAAACCATACATTTACAATCATATTTCATAATTATTCTACAACGTAACTAATACTCTAACGCATAAACTCAATTATTGTCAGCTGCATTACTGCATTACAGTATACTTTAAAGGTTAGACATCCATAGATATGTATAGAGTCCTAAATTGAAGGTCAATCAATGTGACGAAGAAGAAAACACACTTTCAAATTGGTGAATGCCATCTGCAGGACAGTAGAAGAAGATTTGTGAACGCTGTGAGTGTACCTCTGTTAGCGCATACGGCTATCTTAGAGAAACTTATTTCAGGTAAGGTGAGCGCAAAGACAAAAATGTTACAGTAAAAGGCAACTAGGTCATTGTAGCTTGAAGTTGAAGGTTCCATCAACGGCGACAAACTAGTTCAGTAAAGCTGCCTCTGATTCGGTTTTCTATACTCAACAACTCAAGACCCAAATGCTCTTAATAGTCAATAGCCAATCGGTATAACATATACAAAAATCCAGTAAATACAATCATGATCAAAAGTTTTGAGAATTAAATAAATATTGGAAAAGATGCTGCTTAAGTTTTTCTAACAGCAATTTGCATATACTCCAGAATGTTCTGAAGAGTGATCAGATGAGTTGCTTAGACCTTCTTTGTCATGAAAATGAACTTAATCCTGAAAAAAACTCTGCACTGCATTTCATTGCTGTCATCAAAGGGCCTGCTGAGATTATTTCAGTTATTGTCTGGTTAACTCCGGAGAGAATGGAGATCATTATGTCCGGCTGATTGGGTTAGAAGGGCAGACTTGTAAAAAGGAGGCTGATGCTTGAAATCATTGTCCTTATATTGTTGACCTGCAAAGAAACGCATGCAGCTGTCCTTGAGTTGCGTTAAAATGGCTTCACAGGCATTATATTGTGCTACTAAGTTTGCATCTAAATCAACAATTTACAGGATCATCAAGAACTTCAAGGAAAGAGGTTCAGTTATTGTTAAGAAGGGTTCAGGGCGTCCAAGAAAGTCCAGTAAGCAATCTCCTAAAGAAGATTCAGCTTCAGGATTGGGGTTGCCACCAGTGCAGAGCTTGCTCAGGAAGGGCAGCAGGCAGGTGTGAGCGCATCTGCACGCACAGTGAGGCGTAGACTTTTGGAAGGTGGTCTGGTGTCAAGATGGGCAGCAAAGAAGCCACTTTTCTCCCAAAAAAAACATCAGGGACAGATTGATCTTCTGCGAAAAGTCTGGTGAATGGACTGCTGAGAACTGAGGCAAAGTCATATTCTTTGATGAAACCCCTTTCCGATTGTTTGGGGCACCTGGAATAAGGCTTCTGTGCCTTTTTCACAAAAGAAGATCTGTGTCATGTCAACATAAAACATCCAGAGAACATTCATGTGTGGGCTTGCTTCTCATCCAAGAGAGTGGGCTAACTCCCAATTTAGATCTTAATCCCATTGAGAAGTTGTGGTCAATCTTTAAGAGGCAGGTGGACAAACAAAAACCCACTAATTCTGACAAACTTCAAGAAGTGATTATGAAAGAATGGCTTGCTATTAGTCAGGATTATCATCGTTGGATTCTGACCCTCAAAGACCTGTTAGTCCACCTTGAAAAATCCACCTCCTAATTATCCTAAATTAGAAGCACCTGGTTGAGATCGTTAGCTGCATAAAGACACCTGTCCACCCCGAACAATCAGTAAGACTCAGACTACTACCAAGGCCAAGACCAAAGAGACACCAGAGACAAAATTGATCACCTCCACAAGGATGGAAAGGGCTACAGGGAAATTGCCAAGCAGCTTGGTGAAAAAAGGGTCCACTGTCATTAGAAAATGGAAGAAGTTAAACATGACTGTCAATCTTTCTTGGACTGGGGCTCCACGCAAGATCTCACCTCGTGGGGTCTCAGTGATCCTAAGAAAGTTGAGGATTCAGCCCAGAACTACACGGGAGGAGCTGGTCAATGCTCTGAAAAGAGCTGGGACCACCGTTACCAAGGTTACTGTTGGTAATACACTAAGACGACATGGTTTGAAATCATGCATGGCACGGAAGGTTCCCCTGCTTAAAGCAGCACATGTCCAGGTCCGTCTTAAGTTTGGTAACGACCATTCGGATGATCCAGAGGAGTCAAGGGAGAAAGTCACATGGTCAGATGAGACCAAAATAGAATTCTTTTGTCATAATTCCACTAAATCTGTTTGGAAGAAGAAGAATGATGAGTACCATCCCGAGAACACCATCCCTACTGTGAAGCATGGAGGAGGTTTGGGGGTACTTTGGGGATGGGACAGGGCGACTGCACTGTATTAAGGAGAGGATGACCGGGCCCATGTATTGCGAGATTTTGGGGAACAACCTCCATCCCTCAGTTAGAGCACTGAAGATGGGTCGACGCTGGGTCTTCCAACATGACAATGACCCGAAGCACACAGCCAGGAGAACAAAGGAGTGGCTTCGTAAGAAGCATATCAAGGTTCTGATGGACCTAAATCATAAGGTCTGCAGACCTAAACCCAATTGAAAACCTTTGGAGAGAGCTCAAACTCGGTGTGTCTCAGCGACAGCCCAGAAACCTCAATGAGGGAGCCAAAGGACTGGGCCAAAATCCTTCCTGCAGTGTGTACAAACCTGGTGAAAACTAGTGTAAAGGAAGGCATAAAACACAGAAAAGGAAGCGTTTGACCTCTGTAATCACAAACAAATGCTACTGTACCAAGATTGATTAACATTGATTTTCTCAGGTGTTCAAATACTTATTTTCCGCTGTATCATACAAATAAATAGTTAAAAAAAAAATCATACATAGTGATTTTTGGATTTTTCTTTTTAGATCATGTCTCTCACAGTGGATGTGCACCTACGCAGAAAATTTCAGACCCCTCCATGATTTCTAAGTGGGAGAACTAGCAGGGTGTTCAAATACTTATTTCCCTCACCCACTATATATATCAGCAGCGGCACAAATGAGGGGAAAAAGGAACGAGTTGTAGCCGCAGAGTTGAGTGAATCTCAAACGATGATGTAGTATTAACATTGAAGTAGTAGCATGGACGTCGAACCTGAAGAGCATGTGGAGAGTCTGCTTATCAAAAACACAACCATGGCTTGTAACTGTCCCTTTATAATGATTGAATCTTTAAAGTGCCCCGCACTGATGCTACAGCACATCTCCTCATTGAGATGAACACAATTCATCTCTGTTTACCATCTCTCTTCCCTGTTCTCCACAAGGGATTTGTTTGATGCCTCTTAGCACTTGCAGATATTATAAACTGAGCATAAATTTCTCTGCTGATCAATATTATATTGTATGTAGTGCATCAGACGCTGCTCATTATTAGGTTTGGAAAGAGCGAAGACTCATGAGTCAGACTGGATCAGGATGGAAATGGCTTCTCTTGTTGAAAGTGCTTATAGATCGCAGGATGGAGTGCTCCTCAGCGCAGGCGTGTTTTGTCTTCTTCGTCTATTTTGAATTCATTTCCATCTCTGTGGAGACAGTACTCAGGGAAAGTGAATTGCGTTTTATAAGATTTGGTCGATTTAATATCATCAACATGTCCACGTTTCATCATCCGTGTTCTTATTTTACGTTCAGGTGGACTTGTGATGGGAACAGGCATCGAGTCTTCTTCTCACATCTATGGCCTCTTCCAACACATTTGTGTGGCCTTCGATTTGGTTTTGGCTGATGGCAGTCTGGTCCGCTGCTCTGAGGTCAGTCTGGGGTTGGAAAATAAATCCCTTTTAAAAAGCACAATTACAACTTCTTTCTTGGTTTTAGGAAGAAAACTCTGAACTTTTCTTTGCCGTTCCCTGGTCATGTGGCACTCTGGGATTCCTGGTTGCAGCGGAGATACGGATCATACCGGCACGAAAGTGGGTGAAGCTTCGCTATGAACCCGTACATGGTCTGGATGAAATATGCAAGAAGTTTGCAGAGGAATCGGCCAATAAGGAGAATGGGTTTGTAGAGGGACTGCAATACTCTCGAGATGAGGCTGTGATCATGACGGGCATCATGACGGATCATGCAGAGCCAGACAAGGTGAAAATGAGTTTTCTAGAAGCTAATGACCGTTAGCTTATTCTTGGGTTTCATCCATAAAATGTGCAAGCTAACATATTTTTAGATGTCTGTCTTTTTCAACAAATGCACCTCCTTCTGCCAAGACATCCAAACTGGTGTGACACTGGCTGCTGTACCTTTTCAGACATGTAGCACTAAAGCAATTCTGAAAAATCGCTGAGAATTCTGGAAAATGTTCTATTGGCTTAACATCTTTATAAAACTGAAACTCAAGCTGAGAACCTCAGAGAAACTTCAAACTGACCACACACAGGATATCAGTCTCTGTAGGAAAATACAGCCACTCTGCAAAAGTATTTGAACCCCATGCTGTGGACTTATGATGGACATAAAATAAGGAACTTATCCTAATCTTCTTTACTTTCCGCTGTTCCCAGTTTAGGGGGCGCAACAGCAAATCATATGTTTCACCCAACTCTGTCCAGGCTGTGGCCATTCTACACTTTTTTTTTCTACAACATCTTTTACTTCCCCCCACCTCTCTTTTAATGTGCTTGGACAAGAGCTCAGTGAACCGCCGCCTCTTGCAATGACCCTTTGTGTCGTGCAAGGTGTCAGTGGTCATTAGTCTTCCTTATAGTTTTGTCGCCTACAGAACTAAACTTTAAGACCATTTAAAGCTTTTTGCTTTGCTCTTTGACTTGTTACCCCTGTCTTCAATATGAAACAAAATTCTAAGACTACGTTCAGGATTTTCGTTAGTTGTCAGTTTAAATAAAATTCTGTGTAGAATTGTTGTATATATTAGAAGTTTAACTTTTGGATATTTTTTCTGAGGTTCTCATTAAGTGACAATCGCTTATTAATTGATTCCGGAAATAATCGTTAATTGTTTCCAGAGAAATTCTACTTAAGATTCATCTACTTAAGATCATATTTACTTAAGATTTACTCTTTAGCATAGCCATCATAAGTGAAAGTGTTATCTATTCTGAATTATTCAGGATGACTGGTGTACTTTCCTCTCTCTCTGTCTGATAGACAAACTGCATCGGTTATTACTACAAGCCGTGGTTCTTTCGGCATGTGGAGGGTTTCCTGAAGCAGAAGTGTGTTGTGGTGGAGTACATTCCCCTCCGGCACTACTATCACAGACACACCCGCAGCATCTTCTGGGAATTACAAGTAAAGTACTCTGCAAAATTGCACTCAGCCTCACAATTACCAGATTATCTGCTTTTCATGTTTATTTTGAGGTCATGGCATGAGAAATCTAATTTGCTTTGATTTTTCTTTTTTCTTTTTCGAGAGAGACATCTTCACTTTTACGCCATTAAAATGCCCCTCTTGTGTAGAGGAACTGATGAAGAGCGTTCTCAGATTCAATCATCCATTTGCATTAGAACACGATTAGACAGCCATGACTAATTTTTTTAGATGTTAGTTTTCAAACTTGCCAAAGAGTGTTTCCTTTCACTTCAGATTTTTACGTACTTTAGTTGTATTCTTTACTTTGGATTGTAAGTAAAACATACAAATTCAAGAGCATTAGCACTATTAGGAGGTTTATAAACTTTAACCATAAGGTGGCGCTGTTTTCAGTTTTAATGTGTGGTCAACGTTAGGCAGTGACATTAGGAGATGCAATAGAGATGTTTGTAGAGATGCATCTTCATATTAGACTTGCCTGAAGACATTGAGATGTTGGCAAACACGCAAGGCAACTTTTGTAAAGCTCTGTTGATGTATTTGCAAGGGAATTTTTGACTATATCCAAGATGGCCGACATTCAAAATGGCTGATACATTAAAAATAGCCATGGTCAGAATGTATTGAGACAAATTTTATGATAGACATAAATCGAATTATAAGACAAAAAGCCAATTGCTGTATCTGTAGATCCCTATGGGCACTGTGCTAAAACTCGGCACATAACTTCAGATAACAGTTACTATAACATCCACCAAGTTTGATATAGTCTTACGGCCATTTAGATAATGTTTTCATGTCCCCTTTGTAAACTCTTATTCCATAACTTTTAGCAAAGTCAGAAAGGGATCTGGACCAAATTTGGTGAAAATCTGATAATCGGTCTTCTAATGCTAATTTACATAACATAAATTGACGTAATATTATCCAATGGAATTGGCCTAAGTCAAGGATTGAAGAGAATCAAGAATGTAGTTTTTGGACCATACAATTCAAAAGTTATAAGCATCAACATAAGTACACCTTCAGACTCTTGGTGGTGCTATAGAGTTTGAGTTAGAGGGTCCAGAATGGGTCAGAATACTCATAATGGTCAGCTGTGTCACTATGTTAAATTTCATAACCTCCCTTCAACTAGCTCATATGCTTCGATGGGGGAATCTGAACTACAATAATAATAAAAGTAAGAAGAAACAGAACAAACACAATAGCTGCCTACACAACTTCACTGTATATCCCCTAAAAACATCAAATTAGAACAATTAGTCACTTAGAAAATCCTTATTTTTGAAGAAAGAACATTTTTTTTCTATGAAGATAACTTTAAACTAATCAGAAATACACCTTATGTAGCAGGGGTCACCAACCTTTTTGAAACCGAGAGCTACTTCCTGGGCACTGATTAATGCAAAGGGCTACCACTTTGATACCTTCTTCTTAATTTATTAATAATTAAGGATATTCATCTCTGCAATGACACTGATCATGTGAATTATTTCACACACTGAATATCAACAATGAATTAACAAGGTAGTAAACAGATAAACATAAAGATAGATTTAAACACTTTAAATTTATATTTTATCTTAGTGCAAAAGGGTTTTTTTATTGAATACTTCAAAATGATCACATCTACAACTTCTAAATCATATAAATACAAAAGATGTGCTAAGATTACATTTTTTTTACATTGTTAACATTTTAACGTAAACAATTTTTACATTTTACAAATGCTTTGAACTAAACATGAACTGGACACCAAATCTGGTGTCTGTTTCTTTCAGTTATTGGGAAGCCTGGCATTGCGTGGGGTTTACCAGTTTCTTGTAGTCTCAGTGAGACTTGCAGATGTGCATCTCCGCGACTCGTGGCTTTTTCTGCATTCAGTGCGCTGCTCTGTGGATAGTTGGTAGCTTGTGTGGCACATCGTGAAATGTCTCTCCACGTTGTGCCGCTTGGCCGCCGTTGCCACAGTCGTCACGCAAATGAGACAAACACATGCTCCTTCCACAGAGGTAAAAAAAACCTTTACCTCGCAAAAATGTAATGATCTTTTTATGGGTCAGTCGTTTCATTTTCGCTACTCTGCTTGTTTGTTTTGTCGTATCATACTGACCTTTCAACTCTACGAGGTCATAGTTCATATATATGTAATATTTATTTATTTATATATTGTTACATCAATTGTCATTTAAACAAGAATAGCAGTCATATTAAATTAGTTTCAGCTCACTGGAAAGTTGTGTTATTTTAGCTATTTTTAGAACAGGTGGGGGGTGATGTGTTGGTGACCCCTGCTATATAGTGTTAATGTGGTAATTGACCATTAACTCAAATGTCTGTCTTTTTTTTTGTGTAATATCTACTTAGGTGTATAGAGGCCCATTTCCATTTCAGTGTCTAATGGTACAAGTGTTCATTAAGGTAGAAGGCTAATGGATGATTCAAAAACCCCTTTGCAATAACGTTAGCACAGCCGAAAAGAGTTTAGCTGCTTGGAAAAGCAATAAAACTGACCTTCCTTTGAGCGTGGTGAGTATCTGGAGCATCACATTTGTGGGGTCAATTTAAAAACGCTCAAAATGGGCAGAAAAGAAAAATTTCATGTGAAACTCAACAGTCTAATATTGTTCTTATTTGTGACAAAAGCACAAATAAGCTCTAATAGGAGTAGAAAGAGAGGTGGGAGGCCCCTCTGCACAACTGAGGAAGAAGATAAGCTTGAGAAATAGACTCCTCACAGCTAATCAACTTGCAGCTTTATTAAATAGTTCCCGCAAAACGCCAGTGTCAACACTACAGTAAAGAAGCGACTACAGAATGCTGGCCTTTAGGGTAGAGCAGCAATCAAAGTTTGAGGTGTTTGGATCACACAGAACATTTATGAGATGCTTAATAACTGAAAAGATGCTGCCTGACGCCAAATGGGGGTAACTTGATGCTCTGGGGTTGCTTTGGTGCTGGTAAGGTGGGAGATTTGTTCAGGGTGGAAGGAATTTTGAAAAAATAAGGCTATCACTCCATTTTTCAAAGGCATGCTTCTATCTGTAATGGAATCACCAGTGGAGTCACCTCCCATGGGGCTGTTGTGGGAGAAGCTTGACTTTATGGTACGCAAGAAGTGCCCATCCAGCCAATCCAACTTGTGGGAGGTGCTTCTAGAGGCGTGGGGTGAAATTCTCCAGATTACCTCAAGAAATGAACAGCTAGAAGCCAACGGACTGCCATGCTGTAATTGCTGCAATTGGAGGATTCTTTGACGAAAGCGGATAAATATTATTTATAACCTTGTCAATGTGTTTACTATATTTTCTATTAATTTTACAAATGACGTGATACATTTTCTTGGAAAACACAAAATCGTCGAGGTGACCCCAAACCTTTGAACTGTGGTGTATCTCGACCACCAAGATTTGGATTCCACCAGAGAAAAAAATCATTTCGATTGACCTCTAGAGATATTTACTAGTAGTTTTACAGCACATATAGCTATCTGTGATTGACTTTTATCAATTATTTACTACTCAAATGTATTTTGGTCACACAGTTTATCATAGTAATCATGATTTTCCATGAGTTAGAGGGATTATCTAAGTAATCTTCAGCAACAGCCCAATTTCTAACATAATTTGGCAAACTGTTCCCTTATAGGATACATTACCAATCAAGTGAACATTTTTACTGATGACTTGATGTCTTTTAAAATTGTTATTACACTTTAAAAGCATCAATATTTAAAGCAGTGATTAACTTTCTATGATTTCCGTTTGCTAAACCCATAATGCATATTTAAAAAGCCTCCAATTACCATCGTCTGCAATCTTAGTCAAGCCGCCTCGTCACATCTCCTTAAACCCTTGTTTCCCATTCTCCAGCTCACCGTTTTGATGGATTGAATCCACTAAAGCTTTCCATTAGCTCATGATTGGCAGCGGTAGTTTGATGAGTTGGACGTAGTCAGGAGCGTCAGTGACTTTCAAACAATGCTTTTCTGCTCATAAACGATGAGCTACGAACCCGGCACTTACTGTAATAACTCAGCATAGAGTATTGATCTCCCAGCCCATTTCCTTTCTGTCACCGCCTTGTTCCCAGCGTGCTTTTTCATCAGTCATCCATACAGTATGAGCTTTATGTGCTTCTCTCAGCCATGTTCACCCCCCTTTCCTTGTGCTCTTTCTTGTAGGACATCATTCCATTCGGGAATAACCCTCTGTTCCGGTTTGTGTTTGGCTGGATGGTACCTCCGAAGATCTCCCTGCTGAAGCTTACTCAGGGAGAGACCGTGCGAAAGCTGTACGAGCAACATCACGTGGTTCAAGACATGCTGGTGCCCATGAAAAACATCAAAAGTGCCATTCTACGCTTCCATCAGGAGATTAGTGTGAGAAAACGACAAAACACTTTCCTAGCTCAGCACAGCCCATGAGTATGTGTTGCTGATGGTGCCAGACAGGCAGAGTCTACACAGAACCTTCTCGAAAGGTTACCACAATGAAAATAACAAATGATCCCGAGGGAGACAGAGAGTGAGGGGGGTCCGGGTCTAGGGAGTTTGAGAGTTTCAAGAAGAAACCCAACACTGAACTACGGAGACTTGAAGGAGTCTGTGTTTAAATGCTGTTTATGTGGTGGATTATGAAGGTGAAACGTTAAAACTCATGCAGGGATTCCTTTTGGCCAATCAGTGATCTCATCTGACCAGTCAGTGATCAACTGGATGTTATGACACAATTTTCTTTCTAATCACAGAAAAGGATCTTTGAGCCTCGCTGAGGTTCAAAGCTCATGACTCCTGATCTCACAATCCACTAGTGATGGGAAGTTCGAATCATTTTACTAATTCGGATCTTTGAGTCTCGTGAATCTTTTATTGAATGAATCTTTTTTCGACTCGTTCGTTCTAGTAAAATACCAGAAAATTCTTCTCTGCTACTTCCCTAACAAATCTACTATGTATGCAAAGGTGAATGAATCTGATCAAAAGAGACAAAACTATAATGCTACAAAACAAAAAATTACTTTAGTCTATAGTCTGGCTCACGTCACTACTGATCTGATAAGTCTTTAGGTTTACGTCTACTTTGTTACACACATTACCACTCTCTGAAGTGAACAGTCCATTCTTTCTGAGTAGGAATAACTTTTTATCTGGTGAGACAAAATGTGCATAAACTATGATTTACACAAATATAGAATAAATCCCTGCATGCAAATCAAAAGTAATGTGATTGAACTTCTGAGGCGTGCTGGGGTGGCATTAATGGACTAACCACTCTCGACCAGCTTTGTTCCCAAAGAGCAGTCACCGCCTCCAAAATCTAGATCACATGACTGCGAAATACTGTATTTTGTTTTGACGCAAGTGTGTTATTTTAATTAAAAAAGGCCTTCTCCTAACGCAGAAATTTCCATTTCTCTTTTGATATTAGGCACCAGTTTATCAAGAAGTGGTGATTTCATTCTTTTGGACTTGTTGGAAACGGTGCTTTCTTTGTTAATATTTTATGCAAAATTCTAGTTTTGCTCATGAATTTAATTTGCATCTTTGGATGGAAACATAGCTAATGATAATTGTCTGAATCAATTTGCAGAAAATGTTTTGTTTTCTTCACTAAGAACAAAGTGAAGTATGGAATATCAAATTATTTTATTACAGCATTAAAATATTGTGCTCATCGAACATTTATTATCTAATAAATTCATCTCAATAGTCAATAATGGAAATAAAAGTCACCAACCTTTTTGAAACCATTGGTTTTTATAAATGTTAAATGTATAATTCGTCTCTGCAGATACTGATCATGTTCATTTATTCTCACAATGAATATCCACATGGTTTTAACAAGGTAGGAAACATTCGTTCATGCTTTCCTGTTAATTCCCTTTAGGGGTCACGGGGCCAACCCGGTACGAAACAGATAAATATTAATAAGCAGCACTTAATATCTATATTTTGTCTATAAATATATTTTGGCAAGTGTTTTTTCAAATTGAAAAAGAAAAATGTTCAAAGACATTATTAAATGATCACTTCTACAACAGTCCTGGGAAATCACAATGTCCCATTTTCACTAGCCACTGATATTTAAAAAAAATCATGAGTTACTTTTCACCACATTTGTACAAATATTAAATTGTGTCAAATACAAAAATGAACTTTCTAATTTTAAAATAAATCTGTGCATTTCCCGTAACTCGCTGGCTTTTTCTGCACGCCTTGTGGATAGTTGGTAGCTTGTGTGACACGTTGTGAAATGTCTCTCAACGTTGTGCTGCTTTGGTTGTCGTCCCGTAAATCGGACAAACACATGCTCCTTTCACACTGGTAAAAAGTGTAAAAGTGTGTCAGTCATTTATTTTTCGCTGTGCCCGCTTGTTTGTTTTGTTGTAGCGCATCATACTGACTTTTCTCTGGGAGCGAATCATGTGGTCATTACGGGTGCCCGCGAGCTCGTAATCGTGACTTCAGCTTTAGCTATTAGGGGTGTAACAATATGTCTATTCATATTGGTATTGAACCTTTCGATACATTTGCATACTGAAAGGTTCAGAAGAGTGAGTGAGTGAGTGAGTGAGTAAGAGAGAGAGGATGCACGCATGTGTTTGTCTGTTCACTGCGAACAGTATTTTAATTTATTCTTTCTTCACTATTGAGCTGTGAGAAACATTATTCTGCAGCAGTCATCATCCACACGTGCCTCTGGTATAATATTCTTGTGTGCGGGAGCATATCACGTTTGCCTCATAACTTGATGCTGATGAAATGGCAGTGGTGCAGAAAAATGGTGACACTATCGTCACGATTGTCGTGCTAAAAGCTCGAATTGAGCAAAACGTACAAAGTTTGATTCAATGTTTTCTATATAACTTAACATTAGTTTCTCAAACCGACTATTTTGATTGGTCAATGTTAACGGAAAATACAAACACAATTCTTTTAAGTTCTCAGGATTTTATTAATGAAAATAAAAATCAGGGAAATTTTCATGTTGTTTTTTTTTGCTAAATCTTAAAAATACAGACACCATATTTAATTAAAGTGCAATGTTTGTTCCCAATTATTTTCTTTTTTTATACATTTGTATAGAAATCTTGTGTTAAACCTGTCCCTCACAGATGTTAATACAGTGAACCCTCGATTATCGCGGTAGATAGGTCCCAGAACTGGCCGCGATAGCTGAAAATCCGCAAAGTAGAGCCATCGTAGGGGTTAGACAAAGTAAAAAAAAAAAAAAGTTCAACTTCAAACACACACACTGTTACGCACAGCACTGGTAATGTAAACAGCATCTGTCTACCGAGAGAGCGGGAAACAAAGTGGCCGCGGGTCAGAGACAAGGGAAACTGCTGTAGGTCAATGAAACGGTCAAAACACCAATCACAGGCGAGATTACTGCATCTGATTAGCATTTCATGTTCAGTTTAATTTTACTAGTACTATAATGAATTATTGTATGATCACATTCTCTTTTGTTTAATTTCATTTTGTACTGAATTATACGTCATAATGCAATGAACCAACAGTACTAGCAAATATTAATAACTATTAATGGATTTAATGAAATATTTGGGGTCTTCTTATAACGCCACTATTTTTTAAATATCCATAAAATCTGCTATGTATTTTCTCTTATAATATACATACGTAATGGAAAAAATCTGTGAAGTCGTGAATCTGGTTCACTGTGTATTCATGGAGACGGTTTTTGAATTCGAGTGAATTTTGACCCCGACCACTTCTAGTTCTCTATGGGAAAAGGTCTCAGTCTATTGTAAATGATGACTGGTAGATTGTGGTGTTATTGAAATGATGGTTCAAACCGTGTCGGTGGTGTGTCATAGGTGTATCCTTTGTGGCTTTGTCCGTTCCTGTTACCCAGTCGACCGGGAATGGTGCATCCTAAAGGAGAGGAAGATGAACTCTATGTGGACATTGGAGCTTATGGAGAGCCAAAGGTGAAACAGTTTAAAGCCAGATCGTCCACTCGTCAGCTGGAGAAGTTCGTCCGAGACAATCACGGGTCAGTTTGTTTAAAACAAAATAATGTTTGTAAAAGATAGGTGTGTAACAATACACTCCGCTCACGACTCACGATACGATACAAACCTCGACATTATGTCTACGAACACGATATTTTACAGCACAATTTTTAACCGACTAAAGAAACATTGGAAAAAATAGAATTTAAAAAAGTTCTGAGACCACAAAGTTAAGAAGGTTAGTCTTTTGTTTGATTTGTATAAGAGAATTTGATACCATCCATCCACTAGGGGGAGCGTTAATGTTTACATAGTCGTCTTTTTTACTCTTAGTGATGGAGAGCTAATTTTATAAACTTTCTTGTTTAAAATGTGAGTAAAGGACAATTGTCTCTTAGTAAATATGGAAAGGAGGGTAAAGAAGTTTCAGAAGTGACTAGAACTACAAATACTACAAGCAAATACACTTCAGCTCCTTGTCTATATCTCCCAGTATCTCAACGATGCGATACTGGAGGTGGAATGAGCCTCCTCCACATATCTAACAACAATATTATGTGCAGGTTCCAGATGCTGTACGCCGACGTATACATGGAACGAGAGGAATTCTGGGAGATGTTTGATGGCACCTTGTATCATAAACTCAGAGAGCAACTGTGCTGTAAAGATGCATTCCCTGAAGTCTATGACAAAATCTGCAAGACTGCGAGACACTGACCCCAACCGAAAGAAAACAGCGGATCAGCGAGAAATGGTGCCAGCCTTTTTCTTTTCAACTCAAACTCACTGACACAGATGCACTTAGGACACGAGGACTGTCTTGCAGAACATACCCCACAAAAGCCATTTTTGGGGGGTTATCAACATGTTTGAATCACGTTACTCCTTGCTCAGATTCACTTTCCCACTTGTTATGTTCATTCAGGATGAAAACATCCTGAATGAATAAAAAAAAAATCACATAAACATTAGTAGTAATAATTATTACTGTTTAACAATTTGCTCTAATAAATTACCTTTAGCTGCGATGGACTGGCGATCTATCTAGGGTGTACCCTAGGTACCCGCCCGATGTGTGCTGGAGATAGGGACCGGCAGACCTGCGTGACCCCAAAAGGGAATAAGCAGGTTGGAAAATGAAGGAATGAATGAAATTATTATTATTTTTTTTTGATGGCAATGCTTGATATCATTTTAAGAACAACCCCAGCTTCTTTTTTATTTTTACAAATATTTTTTCATTACATTACACAATAAAACAACAACAAACCTGCAACTGTACAAAAATACAACCATTTAAACTTTTTTTTCTTTTCTTTTTTTACCGCAAAAGTTTTTATGTAACAGGAGTGTTGAGGGAGAAAAAAATAATCCAAATTCAAAAAAAAAATAAAGACAAGGTCAAAACAATGTGAAAGTTATATAAAAATAGGTGATCCTAAACCTTAAACACTATTCCAAGCACTTTTTGTGCCAGAATTTTGTAAAATACAAGCCATATTACAGGTCTTGTACTTCCATAATTATTACTATTTGCTCTAATAAATTACCTTTAGCTGCGATGGACTGGCGATCTGTGTAGAGTGTACCTCCTCTCACCCAATGTGCGCTGGAGATAGGGACCGGTAATCCTGCGTGACCCCGAAAGGGAATGTATCTATCTCCAGCGCACACTGGGTCGCCATTGAAGCAAATGCAAGTTCAAAAATATTTGAATTGTCTTATCACACACATTTATCTTCAGCAGCTTTATGACGACTGCTGATTGTTTCAATCTGCTGTGATTGGTGTTTCGAATGTTCAGAACATAGTTTTCATGTTTTATATTTTACACAAAGAGTTATCATTATACTGGTTGTGATTGTGAGGAAGATTTAAACTTAAAAAAGATCCATCCTTTAATAAAAGCAGTTAGTTGAATCCAGTAGTGTACACATTGGTAGCGTTCAGGTGGTTATAGAACATTCATACGTGTTCGGTTTATTTCTAGTTTTTTCCTATATTTTATTTTCTCATGTTTGCTTGCATTTCATTGGACCTTACTCTCTAGTCGGCACACCTGCTGTCTATTCCGATTATTTCTTAAGATGCTCGCATCGTTGTGAGTAATGGGCGGTCGCACTACTCCTGAAAAACGTCATGAGGGCGCCAACACAACAGCGTAATACAAAATTAAACAATCCACTATATAACTTGTCTCAATTATAACAGGATGCTCTCTAATCTACTTTAAAGCAATTCTTAAAAATGTGCATTTGCTTCATATTGAGTGATTGAAAACGCTCCAAATGTTGTGGCTCAAGACAAGTCACGTGACCCAGTATCGCAGGTCAAAGTTGATAATTCCATCGGAGCGAAACCAGAATCGCAGTGCGTAGGCGGGAAGTTCTGCTTTCGCATCGCAACATTCCATCCCATTCACATCAATGGAGTTACTCTGCTTCTCAAGATGGTGCTAACAACATTGCTCCTCCAGAATGGTTGCTGGTAATTAGGGATCACCATCCTGCCTCTCTGTGCGTGCCAGCGAACCCTGCTGGTTGTTATGATTTCATCTGATCAGTACTTGTGGGGATGGTGTTTTTGCTGTAGTCAGTTCCCTGAGAAGATGGTTTTAGTTTCATTTTCTGCTGCTGTTGCTTTTTGCTTTTCCCTTCTTGATAGCATTTGTTTTTTGCTTTTTGCTACTCCCTCGCCTCCAGGTCCAGCCTCTCTTTGCGCTCCTAATAGTCATAGTCAGTGCTTTAAAATCAGCAATAAAACAAGTCTAAAGAGATATTTTATAAGTGGTGGTTCTGCGTACTTGTGTGTACCAGTCCACATAATAAAGCACTGGGTGTTGGTTGAAAAAATTAAGATGACTTGTTCCTGTGACTCTGAGTCAACTCTTTCTTAATAAAGACAATAACTCGATACAAAAACCACTTTCACATTCAGTTTAACTGGAAGTTCGCAAGAGCTGCATCACACACTGCATGAAAACGACTTTTCAAAAATCCATAATAGGGCTCTTCAATGTTTTTGCAAAAAAAAAAAATCTAAGTTTTATAAGAAATGGGTAAGTTCGCTTAAAAGATGTCTCAGAGTTGGGAGAAAAGCAACAAAATTCCAATATTAAAGGTAACTGTGGACTGTATTGTATTTTTTTTACCACTTTTTTTGTACCCAATGGGATGAGTTTCTAAAAGCAGACAGAGTCTAACCAAGCTTTGATTCTCTGATTGGAAACAAAACTGTGACATCATGTTGATCACCGACTGGTCAGTTGTTGAGCTCACTGATTGGCCAGAAAGGATCACTGTATGCTTCAAAACCTTTGAGTGCTGTAAACCAACACATATACAGCTTAAAATAATTTCATGGAGTTCTTTGCGTTGTGTGTGTGTGTGCGTGTGTGCGTGCGTGTGTGTGTGTGTGTTTGTGCGCGCTCTCTAACTTGTGTTTTGGGTTTTATAGCAGAGTTTTGTACGTGTGTGGGATGCCAAGCCAACTTTACTAAAATTTGGTGGAAATGCAGCAAAAAACACCCCAATAATACAGAAGGGGTTTGGGCACAAATTTTAGTTTCCTATGTTTTGAGTCGTAATATTACAGAAGATTCTCTAGCTGTGTTCAAACCTTTGAAACTAAAAATCCAATCTTGGCACATTTTATGAACGTAATTAGCTTGTGGTTTTGAGCAATGATGTACAAATCTCTTGCTAATTATAGAATTACACATTTTGACATTGTATCTTGGTGCAGTCTGAATATTTTTTTTATTGATGCTATTTTGCCACTGCCTTGTGGCAGTGAAATATATATTTTGATAATTCTACAGGCTGGCTGTTTGATCAAAAACCATTAACTTTGCTTTGGTGAAAAGTAAATTCCATCATTAAACTCTACTGATTATGTTTCAGTGTGTTCTGGTTGTACTGGGAGCTCTTAATGTGAATGGGTTTATGAGAAAGGCTCATCCATTTGGCACGAGTGAACCCTAATGGCTGTCTCTGTAACCTGATACGGCACATTATGAGATTACCTTGTTCAGCACTCATCTCCATGACATTAATTGATGTCTTAGCTTTTCATTCAAATCTTTTTCCTCTACATATTATTTATTGTTAAGTCAACTAAAGTTTGAACAAAACAGCATTTACAGCGTACATTTATGAAAATGTTTACAATTAATCCCATCTCCCTCCAATGACTGGAGTGTTGTTTTTTTTTATCCAAGTACAAGACTTCGCCCAGTTGCAGTGAATTCCCAGTATTCAATTGGGTTGCATTTCAAAAGTACTCACAAATACTGAAAAAAATTTGACAGACGACTAAAATAATGACTATAAAACATGAATATAATACAAATACAAATATAATTTTTGTTAGTGGCCACTTTATTAGGTACACCATGGTAGTACCAGGCTGGACCCATAGTATCTTAATTCTTCATGGCAGAGAGTTTGGTCTGCTGCACATCCGTGGTGCAAATCTCCTGAGTCCTGTTCCACCACTGGATTGAGATCTGGTGAATTTGTGTGAATGGGCAGTTAGACATGTGTTCCTAATAAAGTGGCCGGTGAGTATAATACACACATTTATTTTGCTCTTTGCAAGAGAGTGATTCCAAAACTATACCAACTGATTGAACATGAAGCTAGAAAGTGAGCTGATAAGTCGAGCTCTGCTGGTGTAAGTTGTGCTTGATATGTACAGGAACAAATGTTACCCCCAACTTTAACAAGATTCCCAGTACCTGCGCTAGCCGCGTGCATGATGAAACCACCACCAAATTTTACTGTAGGCAGCAAGAGTTGTTTCACAACCCATTGTTTTTTTTCCAAATACCTCTATTTTAGTTTCATCAGTCCACTGCACCTTATTCCAAAATGAAGCCTTACCTTTTGGCGCATGAAAAGAAATGCCTTTGTTTTTCCGCATTACTCATGCATACAGCATCAACTTGTATACCGTGCACTGAATAGTTGAACAGTGTTGCGCAAGCTACTTGGAAAATATCTGTTCTTAAAATCTGTTAAGCTCAGGGGACTTGTCACGAGCAAAACAAATATCCAAAATGCAGCAGTTTCTGGGTAACTGAAATCTGTGTCTTGTGCACGTCACGCAAATGGAGGGACAGCGAAGACGGCCAATCACGCTTTAGAAATAACCTGGCTGCAGCGCTGGATCTCCCATCTTTCTCCATGCCGCGCATAATTTGAGTACCAGTCCATTTAAAGCCCTGGGGCATATCTAGCGTTAGCTTTGTGCACACTGCTTGATCAATAAAATAGCTTCGTTAATGAAAAGCTATTTTATTTAAAAAGCAGTGACTCTACTGAGAAATCTAATTTAACTAGTAGCGTTATTACTTGTAACGATGCTACTGCCCAACACTGTAGTTGAACGATGCACAGTGGCACCATCTGCAGCAAGAGAAGGGTTTAGGTCTTTGGAGCTGGTCTGCGGGTTGTCCGTGACTGTTCTCAGTATCCTGTGCATATCTGAGATTTTTCGGGGTCTGTCGCTTTGGGCCTTACCTGGTTGTCCAATTCCCCATAATGTTCCTCACAAAGCTTAAATCTCTGAGAGCCTTCTGTTTTCTTCCCCTTAAGGAACAATCAATGTTCATCTCCCATGTTACCAGTTTTCCCTATATGATATGTTTAACTGAAAATTTCAGACAGACACTGATTTATCGTGAAAATGTGCAAACTTTGGAAAACCATTGTTATTATTATAACTATTGTAAAAAGCATGTCATTAAAACAAGGCATTAAATAGGAATACTGTAGCCTTGTGTTTACATGCTTACGCACATTTAGCAGATGCTATGCTTCTTTAATGCAGAAAAAATCAATAGGCTTCATTTTAACAGTAACCTTTCCATGAGCAACTCTTAAGTACAGTAATAGTAGCAGATACTGTACTTACTGTAAAAGCTATGAGAGCTGCCTCAGTCTCCACACTCTAAATAAATACAACAGCGATTTTATTGGAAAAACATGGTCTACTATATTTCCTATTAATTTCATGGTAAACGGTGTATAAAAGGCAGCATTTGTGAACCATTAACTGATCCCAGGTGCTAGGTGAATTACAAAATGAATTGGTATGAAAGAAAGACAGCTCTGCATCCAGGCCAAACATGGTATTAGACAAAAAGAACAATTTGTAGGCTGTGTTCCAATCCAGGTTCTAAAACCTCTGGAGGGTCCTTCCTATCCAGGCTCTGACAAGCTGTGGCTCGGAGGATTCTCCGAAGGCTGCATAAACCCTTGGTAAACGGGACGGTCTAGCCTCTTATTCTTCTTCTGTTGTTTTTTGGCAGTTTGTTTATGGTGCATTAGCGCCACCAGCTGAATCAGTAGTTTGGATCCCGAATTGAATGAATGAAACGTTCTTGTATTATTAATATTTTTCTTTAAGTGATTCTCCTATATTTATGTTTTGTGCATAATAAATTTGTAAGATCACTGTAAGTTCTTTCGTTGCTTAATTTATTTTCTAGAGTTTTAGGGTTTATTTTTAATTTATTCTATTTCTTTCTTTTTGTCTTTTTTTTATTTTGAATTCATTATATTAAAACATGGTCTGTGTTTTCATTTTGATTACATTGGTCACATTTCCCACATTTATTTTCTATTTTATGTTGTGTGTAATTTAAACCAGTAAGTTGTTCTAGCTTCATTCTGTTTTAATAAGTTTTATAAACTCCTTCGTCTGCTTCTTAAAACATAATGACATCCACCAATACTTAGTAAACATTCATTTGGATGCGTGTGGCAATGTTTACAATAAAGGTTAAAAATAAAAATATGTTTTACAATTCACCGATCACTACCACCGTTTAATGCTTGAATATACTGTCCTTTATTTTAAAAAATGTGTTTCTTACATGTAAATACAAATTCAAGTGTGTTTTGTGTTGATTCCTATGAAAAACAAAAAAAGCAAAGCATTGTGGGATATCTGAGGCCACAAAGGATGGTCGCGATCCATCCTCGGAATTCAGGGAAAAGTAGGACGCATTTCAAGGATGTATTTTAAGGACCCTTCGAGTTTTGCCGAAATGAGAGGGTCTTGGCGTTGTGACGTAAGTGGCCTTAAAATGCACACTCGGGAGGATGCACACTTCAGGATTGTCACACAGGAATAGTGCATAAATCGGGTAGCAATTTGGCAGTGAGCAGCAGTTCTGCAGGAGCAAACGCCAAAGGTCAGAGGAAAATTGTCACACTGGTTTGAAGGCAACAGTAACTGCAGAAGGACATTTCTGAACGTACAACACTTGAATCATGGGGAGGATTGCGCTACTGCAGCACAAGACCACACCGGGTGCCTCCTGTCAGCTAATAACAGGAAACTGACATGACAACTCGCAGAGACTCACCAAAATTGAACAGAAGACTGGAAAAATGTTGCCTTGTCTGATGAGTCTTGAATTCTGCTGCGACATTCGGGTGTTAGGGTCAGCAACATGAAAACATGGATCCATCCTGCCTTGTATCACGGGATTGGTGATGGTGGTGTAATATCTTGGAAGATATTTTCTCAGTGATGGATGAAGTACACAGACCATGTACTTGAGTAAAAGTTGAGATAGCTAATGTGAAATATTACTCCAGTAAAAGTATAAAAGTACTTGACCTCAATTGTACTTAAGTATTAAAAGTTAAAAGTAGAATTAAAAGTAATTTGGTGTAATAGTTCCAATGTCTAGTCATGTCCATTATACAGTCAATCAAGTCATACAGGGTAAAAAAGCCCACTAACACTCTGAAAATATGTTTTCTATTTGTGATACTATCTCCTACTGATCTCTTTTGAAATGATCATAAACACATTCTACTAAATGGAAACCACGTGATTAGGAATAAATAGCGGGGGGGGGGGGGACACCACATTAGTTATGTATTCCTTTTACAATTTATTGTTTGAAGTAATGTAGAAATCTTTTATCACACAGCACCTTGCTGCTTTACTACATCACTGCTGAGCTGTGCAATAACTTTCAAAAATGGATTTACTCAAGTTTACAAAGAATGTCTTTTTTCCAATTTACTAAACATGACTCGTTACAACACATCTGTACATCCACTCGATAAACAAATGTTAGTGTTTGCATAAATCACACACCACCAGATTTCCCTGAAGACTTATGCAGTATGTAGAACTACTAACTAGTAATGATGTGCAGTAACAGAAGAATAATAGTTACTGAGCACTGTTAAACTAGGAAACCGCAGACTGTTAGCAAAGCTCATTAACAACAACACTGCAAATATGCTTTCTCTTACTTGGTCTTTTAGTCTTGATAACAGTCCAAATCTCTAAAAATGATTAAATCAAGATGCATTTACTGAGAAAAATAACCTTAAATCAAACTGCGAAGATATATTGGCAGATAATTTTACTTTTTTAAGCAACAGCTCGCTTAATTTTGATTTATTTCCCCAGAAAACAAGACCTAAAATCTTACGGCCTTTTACTTTTTTAGAAAATGCGTCTTGATTTTTCCATTATTGCGCTATAAACGTGACTGTGAAAAGAAGCAAGCAGGCAGGCAGCAGCCATATTACACAGTAAAGCGCGCAAACTGCACAAAACACTGTTCTGACTGGCACACTTGCGGAGCACGTAAACTTATTTTGACCTGTTATTGGTTACGCATGTACAGTATGTTGTGGAATGTAAAAAGAAACGATAGGTATCTTTTTACGTTTAAGTATTCGAGTAAAAAGTAAGGTTTTCCACTTCGAAATGTTGTTGAGTCAAAGTATAAAGTCTCACAAAACAGTGATACTCAAGTAAAGTACAGATACGCTAAAAAGTTACTTCGTTACTGCCCACCACATCAGCTTACCATTAAGCATTGTATCAACACCACAGCCTCCCTGAGTATTATTACAGCCTTGTATGACCACAGTGTCCCCATCTTTCATAAAGCGTAAATGATCTCAAACTGGTTTCTTTAACATGACGATGATTTTACACTAGTCACCAGATCTCAATCCAGTAGACCACCTTTGGGATGCGGGAGATTTGCATCATGGATGTGCAGCCGACAAATCTGCAGATACTGTGATGTTTTCATGTCGATAAGGAGCAAACTCTATGAGGAATGTTTGCAGTTCCTTGTTGAATCTCCACCAAAGAGGATTAAGACTGTTCCCAAGGAAAACGTGTAGCAGCAATGTGTATGTTATAAAGTATGCCTATTGTATTGGAATTGAGACACTGTATGGTCAGCATGTACAGGAACAACAGGAAGTGTAATTGTAAACATTTGGAGCAACAGTTCCAATTTCCATTCTTTGTCTACTCACCTCTGCTTTTCATCTGCAGCTGTTTGAGATGCAAGTATAAACCCTAGACATGTCTTTTCTGCTCAGTGTGTTCACTTATACGTCTTTCAATCCATAAATGGCTATTTTACTTTTTGTTTCTGGCTAGCATCTGCCAAAGCTGCCAAACACAGCTTTCTGTAAAAGTTTGTGTCTGGAAAGTTTTCACAGCGCTGCAGTTTGTCTACATTTTTACAGTGCAGTGTTATTTACAATTGAATGAAATTCTTTTTCATTTTTCCTAAGATTTTGACACACCATATGCCATACTGGTGGCAACAATATCATAAAGATTAACATTTATTCATTTTCCAACCCATTTATTCCCTTTTGGGGTCACGGGGGTCTGCTGGTGCCAGCACCAGTGCACATTGGGCAAGAGGCGAGGGTTCAGGGACAGGGCACCATCACAGGGCAACATTCACTCTCATAAATAAAGGGGAATTTAGATTATTTAAATAACATAACCACATGTTTTTGGGATTGTGTGGAAAACCCACGCAAGCCCAGGGCCTCCAAGCTCCTTCCAGGAAGGTCACCTGCGAGCCTTGAACCAGCAACCTTTTAACAGGAAGGCCACAGTGCTACCCACTGCACCACCACACTGCCCATAAAGATTAACACATTTTTAAAAATAGAAAGTAGGAAGTCTCTTGACACAAGTATTTATTTATAGATAATTCCTACAACATTAAAGATGTGTAAAAACTAGAGGTGTAACGATACACTCTGCTCACAATATGATGCATACCTCGATGTTACGTCCACGATACGTTATAAATCATGATATTTAGCAACAGTGTTTTAACCAACTATTGAATCTTTACATAACAAACCATCAATAGAAAAAAATGTCATTTAAAAAGTTTTGAGGCCACAAAGGTAAATAGGCAAGGTTATAGTTTGATTTTTATGAGTGCAATTGATACCACCCATCCACTAGGGGGCAGTGTTAATGTTTGCATTAAGTCATCTTTTTTAGAGACAGCTAATTTTGTAATCTTTCTCATTTAAAATGTGCATAACGTGCAGTTGTCTCCTAGTAAATATTACATAAAACAAGAGGACAAGGTAAAGAAGTTTCAGAAGTCACTATAATCACATTCACTCCAAGAAGCAAATACACTTCAGCTCCTTGCGAGCTACTTTTAAAATGACCAAGTCAAAGTGATCTACCCGCTACAAAAATGTAAAACATTATTTAATTAAATATTTAAATTATTTACATTTTTTGTAATAACCTAAGTTTAATTTGATGACTTGCACTGAATTGAATCAGCCAGGGATCCATACATAGTCCGGACAGTAGCACACTTCCAAATGTTTATCAGTCATTGTGGAACGCTATTTGGACTTAATGATTTTCATGTAGGACTTAATGATTTACTTGGTCCAGCTCCTTCACTCATTTTGGTGACCATAAACCTAAGCATGGGCTAAAAACCAGACGCAATACGCTGATTAGCTTAGCACTTAGCGTCGTTGTTACGCATGAGCGGTGACGTAAAGGTCAAAATTCAGTTGTCATCTGTATATCGATAAGTGACGGGATGGATGATCGGCTGATATTGTTTCAATTTCACGCCGCGAAAGACGTAATGAGCACCCCTGGCATAGACGATATCTTCCAGAAGCTACATGATACGTGTTGTGGCAATTTTGTATTGCAATATATTGTGATTGAATATATTTAAATTGTTTGTTGTTCCTTCCTCAGTGTTATCAGAGTACAGCTTTGTACAAAACTGCTGGTAAAGCTCAAGGAAGACAGTGAAGTGAGTCGCTGTGGAAAGTCTATTTGCTTGTTCACACTTATTAAATACAGACAAATGGTGTGATAAAAACCAATCATTCAACCAGTCTGAACTTGTCCCATGAAGAGACTGTGAGGATAAATGCTGAAACTCGGTTTATTTATACATAGTTCTGATAAAAAAAAAAAAAACTACCTTAATCATTTTCATTCTGTTTTCAGGCAATTAAAATAATGCAAAACCATTTCAGAGCTAGAATCGAAATATGGATTTAAATTAGTGATTAAATCAGCACTATATTAATACATTAACGTCAATAATGTAACTATATTAATACATTAGCACCAGAAAAATAAGTAATAAAGCCGTTTTAATACACATGTTCAGAGTCAACACTCAGTGTCTATTCTGGCACCAAAAATGGCATAAATTGTGGTCACTTATTAAAATGACTAAGGTCATGATCACCTGAACACAATTATTTCATGTTTTAAAGCTGAGTCTATGTAAAAATGTCTACCATGTCATGGTTACCCACTTTTGCCAATTAAAAGGCTTCAAAAATAGCTTTTGCCGTATCAAAACAAAATAGCTTTTGTACAAACTTCTAAGAAAAGAACTGTTGTGCACAAGGCCTAAAGGCCCACACAATTGACCGAATTAACCACAGAGTGTCACTGTCATCGCCAGTAGGTTTCTTTGTATCTCAGACTGGGCGTGATGGGACGACTTTAATGGAATAACCAACAAAGCGATTTAATTCCACATCATCTGAAATGTTGCTTTGTTCATTCTAAAATTCCACCCACATAGTTAGCACTGTAAAAAAGATGGACAATGTCACACCAGCCCCTTCCACTGTGCCATTTGCCAGTTGAGGCCACCTTGAGCATTATTGGAGCACAGTTGTGACAGACAGAGAGAGGTACTTTGAATTTTGTCAACTATATAGACTCACTCATTCATTCATTCATCTTCTTACCAGCTTCTTTCAGGGTCACAGGGATCTGCTGGTGCTTATCCCGGAGTACACCCTGGACAGGTCACCGGTCAGGGCAACACACACATTCACTCATATATTAACACCTAAGGGAAATTGAAATGAATCAATTAACTTGATGCATTTTTTTAGGGTTTAATGGGGAAACCGAAGTACCCGGACTCCTCCCACAAAATTCCTTCCAGGAAGGTCACCGGCAAGCCTCCAACTGGCAACCTACTAACTCAAAGGCCACAATGCTACCCACTGTGCCACAGGGTTGCCCTCATTGTATTGATAACTATCGAAAAAAAAAACATATTTATAAGGAATTCCTAAAAGCAGTTCTGCTCAATTGGCATACAATTTAAATTAAAAAAAATGTTAACAATTTGAGTTAAAAAAGGGGGGCGATCACTGCACTTTTGTTTCATTCAGCCAAGTGTGAAACACTTGATATGGACACAGATATACAAAATTAGACTAAGGAGGAAAAAAGAAAAATAAATAAATACAGATGTGTTGAAATAAAAAAATACATAAAAAATCTATTCTTTTTTTAAGCATTAATTTGTTTAGAAATATATGGATTTATTGTCACATGTATTCAAGCATATACTTGTTTATTCTTTTATTTACCTGCTGTATACATTTTTTTCACGCATTATTAAGACTCCTCGAAGAACGCCCATCATCAGCGTGTTAAGACTAGACCCCGCCCACAAACATTGACATCATGCACATAAACCTTTAAGAGAAGGAAGTCGACTATTCCTTTTTAAAATTTATTTTGAACATTTTTTTACTTTCTGTACATTTACTTTGTCCTTTACCTTGTATGCTATGTGAATAAATTTTTTAATTAAAAAAAGAACTCGCAAGCCCCGCCCACCGGACTGTCAGCTCGAGAGTTACCGCAGCTGCAGACCGGTTCCTCCTCCACCGTATATTTATAGTGTGCTGCTGGCCGTGACGTGACGCCGGCCACCGACTATTTACATCGGCACGGATAACCGTCTGGTAAGTAGACCGAGACTATAGAGAGCACATGTAGCAGCGGCGCGATCCATCAGTTCTTCGCTCAGGTGCAGCTTTCTAATGAGCGACAGAAATGATGCGCTGCGCAGCTGGTCGGTGCGGTGCGGTGCTGTAAGTTTGTGCCATAAAAGCGTTTGCTCCTTGCGGTTTATTAGAAGCTTTGCCATAATTGATGTTTTAAAAGCTACCGAGCACATATGAGCCTTATAGACGTGTGCTGACTCGCAATCCAGCCTTGGACATGTGAAAGTGAATCATCCCGTTTAACCCGTCCACAATAAACTGACGGCTGCTCTTAAAGGAGACCGTTCCCAAATAGCGCTAGTGTTTTATTTAATTTCCAACAAAAATCGTTCATTAACCTGGCGTATACTGCCTCACTGTGACACGTTTCATGCTTTTTCTTCTTGACATGAGTTTTATGACTTGTGTTTTATAATAAGATTTGATTGTTCCTAAATATTGTGATGTTTATTTCTGGACTGTTTCACAATGCATCTCTTATTGCATCAATAAACGTAATCTATATTTTTATTTAAAAAAGTATTTTTTCCCACAGAAAGCTGTGCACACTGTCCCCCAAAATACATGCATTTCATCAATAGAAGTTTTTATTTAAAATACACAAATAAATAACAAGTGGAATAAAAGGGATTTGTATTCATGCCCTCACCTAAACTTGAACATCAACATCAATATTGGAATTCTGATTACTTAAAAAGTCAGCTTTAACCTTGCTGGATTTTCAAAATTACCCGAAATTAAACAATCTTTCTGTGCAATGTTAAAATATCACTATAAAACTTTTTTAGATATTAACATGTTACATTGTTCTCTGTCTGCTGATGACTAACCTGAACCAATTATTTTTGCAGTGTTTTATCTAAATAAGTACTGATTGCAGTGTCTAAGCTTTCAGAGTAAATAGCCAATTTTGCATTTTGTTCAAAAATGTGACTCTTATTTTGGTGGTAACTCTAATTTGATGTCTTTATTGGCATTTTTTTAATTACATTCACAGACTGCTTTGCTTATAATTTCACAAACCTTATGTTCCGCGACTCTTTAACAGAGTTTTCAGTGCTTGCCTGATGTTTGTGCGCTGCTTTTTTCAAGTATTCTGTCGTTTCTGATCAAATTTGTAATCTTTTACCAGAATTTTATCATTCTTTTAAAAGAATGATAAAATTCTGGTAAAAGATTACAAATTTGATCACCACTCTTTATCTATGGCTGCTATTAAACTACATGTTATGGGGCATCCTGGTTCAGTATAGTTTTAGATCAGAGTTTCTTAACCTTTTTGACACTGGGGCCCAATTTTCCCCGTACAACGTGATTCAAGGTCCATTCAAATAACTTGTTAATGTAAATTGATCCACATCTTGTATGATTTGTGTTAATAATTAAATTAAGTCATTTTATGGTTTATTAAAGTAAAATCTTGTGGGGAAAATGCTACAATATGATAATCTCAAATACTTTTATTTTCACACTGAACAGTTAAACCAAAGTTGTCGTGCTTGGCACAAATTAGAATTCCAATAATATTTAAATGGCATTTTGATAAATAAAATTGTGTGATAATAAACCAGGCACAATTAAAATAAGTTCAAAATGAAATAAACTGTGAATGACACTTAAATAGAGTGCAACCTACTGATGACTTTTGTACTCTCCTGTTACTCTCCAAATCTGTGACAAATTAACAACAGTCTGTTTTTTAACATGCTACAAATCACATTTCATAAAAACCTCTTAATGAGAGACTGGGGCCTGTCTCTTAGACATGATCAAATCCAGTCTGGGTGGAATGGCTCACTCTTAGGGTAGCCTCCAGAGATGCTCTGAGTCTGCTGCGAGCTTTGCTCTTAGTAAGACTCGAAGATAAGATGGAGTTCAAGAAACAACGGCTGTCCAACGGCTCTTTTATTAAACTCCGTATTGGAGCGAGTACAGCAAGAACGAAACCGCGAAGCCGGCTCAACTCAACTGAACCAAAACAACAATATCACCATAATGTAAGTTTTGACCAAAATAGACCGTTTTAAAGTTAAAGTTATTAATAGAGAGAACATTGGTACATCTTACCATCAATCGGATCTCTCTGCGTTTGCACGGGAAACTGCTGCGGCGCGAGACGTGGTGCATCAGTAATCATTGACGCTCGCAAGGAGTACACCCAATCTTCCAAGTTAATTTTATAATTAATATCATTTATTATTTGTTTTTAATGTCCTCTGATGGATTTGAGTGTGGTTTAAAAGGTAAAAAAAAAACTAAAATGAAATAAGGCAAAGAGCCACATGCTTATTTGGCCGAGGCTCTATTGGCGAATACCACAACGCCTGACTGATGCCTCACTGCTACCAAGTGCTAGGAAGTGCCATCCAGGTTCAGCGGCCTACAGGTTCAGAACAGATTTTTTTTCGCTGCCCACTAGTTCACGCTCGCGGACCGAGATTGAGCCGCAGCCCCATGGTTAAGAATCACTGGTATAGATCCTTTGCATTCTCAATGCATTTAAGGCTGGTTTTATTACTCTCAGTTACCCCTAGCCCTTCCCATACACCTAGCCCTTCCCTTTCATCTTGGCCTTCCCCTACACCTAGCCCATTAATCTTTCCCCTACACCCAACCCTTAGTTCTTCCCTTACACATAGTCCTGTGAATTAACTTCAGTGTCTCATAAGGACAGAAGACAAGTGTTGAGAAGCCTAAAAATAAAGCGTGGTTAATAGTGAAATCGATTAACCATTAGATTTTCAATTGAGGCAACCCTTCGCCTCATGTGAAAAATGTGTTAAAAAACACAGAGACACCAGATCTCAATCAGAATTCGCTCAAAACGTGCTTCCTGTCTGGGGTGCACTGTTCATGCAATTGTTACAGCCTTCTCTCATGACTGGCATAGCTTGCCTCTGTTATGCACCATGATTTTTAAAGCTTTGTAGAACTTGTTTGGGCGCATTTTCCACATTTTCTAATGGGATTTTTGCTGTACAATTTACAACCATACTGTTAAAACAAAATCACAGATTTCTTGTTGACTAGTCAACATAATGTTGATATTGTTTTGGGTATTTAATGAACAAAACACTTTTTTTAGTTTGACTGATCTACAGTTCTGTTCAAAAGTCAGGCTTTTTGTATGATCCACTGCATTCTCAGCAAGTTACTGGGAGTAAATGACAATGGTTATGTTAATTCTACACTCAACAACAGCACAAGATCATCACTCAGCAGACAAAATATTCTACACTATTCTACATGGGAAAATATCAGAGGTAACAACTGGGGAAAGGGGTTTGTGAATCAAGAGGTTACAAGGATTTGTGATCATCAAAAACTTTAGATGAGTTTGATCATAATAGGATGATTATACAAGAACAAGTCACATTCTTTTTCATGACCATGTCAATTAGTTAAAGCATCACTAAACCTTAACTTTGCTGCAGTAACAATAGTTTACCATAAATATGTCTTTTCATGTCGAGGGGTGTGGCTATTGGCAATGGCTGAAAGCATCAGGTTATGATGAGTTAGTTGCGATTTAAAGAAATTTCATCCCCAGAGTTTCTTGTTAGCTACATGTAAATACTATACAATATAAACTCTTATAGATAAAGGCTACATAACTTTGTTGTTTTTGTGAAATGTAGCAATTAGTCACATTTAAAAAGTGTAGCATTTCAACTATTGAAAACTAGTGCTGATAAAACATGGAAATCTTAATTTAATAAATACCGTATGTTTCGCTGTATGACGCACCGGCATATAAGACGCAAATGAGGAAGATCTAGAAAAAAAAGATTCCGAACCAAATACTGTAGTAAATATTTTCTATCAACTGTGTAAAAGTTAACAGCAGTTTAAGAACAATTATATGCCAAACATGAAAAGTCAGTAAACAGTAAAAATAACAAAAAAAGGCTGTAATGTTTTTATTCGAACCCCAATAATTCCTCACGCTATCAGGACAGATCCACGCAGTCATTGTCCTCACTTTCTTCCTCACTGGTGTCAAATAAGATGTTGTCTTCTGTTCCATCCAAGGCATTACTAATACCACACTTCTTAAATGATTTTATAACAATGTCCTCCTTCACGGAGTCCTACGTGCTATGGTAGGATCGACGAGCAGAGATGGGCGATGACGTCAGCGCGCACCGCTGGGTGTACAAATATGGCCGACAGCTCCGGAGCTAGACCGAAGCCGCGGCCTCTCTTACGCCTTTCCTAAGGCCGTGACCGCTCTCCGCTCCGTGGCGCTCTGCATTCGCCGTATAAGACGCACCAACTTTTTCCCCTCAGTTTTGGGTGCGTCTTATACGGCGAAAAATACGGTACTATGTACAGTGGTACCCCGAGATACAAAATTGATCTGTTTCAGGGTGGCTTTGTATCTCTAACATTTCGTATCTTGAGCAAGTTTTACATGTAAAACCTCTAATCTGTGCAAGGCTCTCAGAAACAACAGAATAAGTACATGAAAAAAATGGAAAACCAGAGAAAAATCAAGTAACGTTTCCTCAATCCTTAAATCTACACATTGTTAATGTAATAAATGATAATAAAACAGAATAAAACACAAGCAAAATACGTAATATGTACACAAATGTGAAACTTTACCTTGAGTGAAGCGATGTGTCGGAGGAGGAGGAACGGATGCAGAAAACATTACAGCACCACGTATGAAAGTTAACTTTCTCGAGATATTTCACGAATTACTGACACCAACACGGTTTCAAGCACAAGAGGCAGTACTGAGCTTTCTGCAGAGAACGCTTCTGAGAACGCATCACTGGGTTTCTCTAACTTGCGCTACACACTTTACACGTTATAAACGTTATTTCTTTTACGACACTTGACTCTAACTTTTGTTATAGCACATTATTAGAAATCTATACATAATGTTTCTCTTAATGTTTAAAGCATATCAGACCATTTTTGCAATGGGATAATGGAGCGCTAGGACCCGGAAGTGCAGCGTGATGTCAGACTTAACAAGCGGATAATAGAGCAGAACTGTTTGTGGTTGTTCGTATCTCAATTTTTTTTCCTATCTCAAAGCAAAAAATTTCCCGCAAAACATTTCGTATCTCGGGGTATCACTGTATTAATGAAAAGATCATAATTATTTCATCTGGTTAATTAAATCATGCCATCTTAGATCACATGATAACAGGGCAGCAAGAGAGCCAATGACACAGAACGATAGCCCACATGGGTGTGCCACCCACTCGGGATTACAGAAACTTTTTTTCCGAATTTTAGTTGTTTCAGTATTATTTCTTTAATTCTATAGAAATTTGTGTAATTTGAACTTAATTGTGTCTCATATAAGTTTAAAAAAATTGGGCACCCTGCAGTGAAAAAAAAAGTGTTTTGAAAAGTGAAATTTATGATTTATGCAAAGTATACAAAAAATATCAAAACAAAATTAGGCATGTGCTTAACTTTAGGCCACCCTTGTCATTTTTATTTATTACAATATGTTTACCACTAACCATTAGAACTTAAAATGAATTCAATCATGATGGAGTATTTAAAGGAGGCCATTTTTCCTCCTCGTCTTTGCATCTTTGCTCCCCTCTTAGAAATTTAAGCTCTCAGTTTCAACCAGTGGCACAGTTCTAGTTAAGGCCGGAAGCAGCATACCAAGAATAATCACAGATAATCAGGATACTGAGAACATTCATGGGCAACCCACAGACCAGCTCCTAAGGCCTACAACATAAACTTGCTGCAGATGGTGCATCGTACAAATATTCAGAGCACTTTACACAAGTAGATGCTGAATGGATGATGATGGTTTTTCTCTGCACACAGCACAAACGGTGTCGCTTGAGGTCTGATAAAGCACACTGGACAAGTCAGCTTCATTTTGGAATAAGGTGCTGTAGACTGATGAAAGTAAAATCGAGTTATTGGGGCAAAACAAGAGGCGGTATGCAACAACTCTTGCTACCCGCAGTAAAATATGGTGGTGGTTCCATCATGCTGTTGGGCAAGTGGTCAAGAAAATTAAATATCCAGGTGCAGCTTCAACTTTGTCACTGGTTTCTGGACATTGTTCTCCCAAATCTGCTGATGGGCTCTTCAGAAGGAACCATCAAACATTTTGTTTAAAGGCCGTTCCCCAATATTCATTCGAAGTTTTCTGCTACATGCGCCTCAATTGAAAACCATGGGGCCCAATGGGACTGAACACATTTGACTGAACGAGTTGTTCTAACAAAAAAAAAAGAGTTGGCTCTGCCATTTCAAAAGCTGGCTCTTGTGATGGAAGAGCAGGAAGAAGACAGAGAAGAAATAAAAAAACACATGAGCTGTTTGAGAAAAGAGACTGTTTGTGATCCTCAGCAATGATGTCGATAGTGAAATTATTTTGTTGACGAACCTAATGAGACACTCATTAGCTAAATATGACTCTGTAATGACAAAACTTGTCAACAAAAACAAGAGTGGACGTAAATGTTAATGAGTGGCTGTATTCTGTAATTGAAAATATAAAGTATCCACCGCCGCTTGTTTTCTTTGTCTGGTCGTGCACACCACCAGACGCGCTGCGCACATATTGACCAGAGCATGGGGCATCCTGCTGTCCCAAAACTTACAAGACATACAAGAGATTATGGTTCTTTTTGAGGATCATGACAACAGCGTCAACAAAAAGGCTGTGTGATTTGGACGAAATCATATCTGCAGCTAGCACATCCGAGTTTGCTAATACTTTGGCCTGGAGTTATGTGCAAAACTTTAAGCTGGCTATGAATTCATCTAGCTAATTATCAAACTCGTATTTATACAGCGTAATAACCTTAACCTTTGATAGAATGTCAGAGTGGTGAGGCTGTGGGTGCTTCTTGAGATTGGTGCTATTGGTGGCACCAAGGTTTTTTCAAAACTTTGTCATATTTTCTTCACGCTTTTAAATATGAAAGTATGTGTTCTTCCTCCGTTGCTTTTATCTTTGGCATACATGTGTTTATAGCTCTTTAGATAGTTGTCAAAAATAAAGCTACAATTGCCAAATTCAGGGTGTTTTTGTTCTTGGCCTTTTTAAAGTAAGGAAGATCAATTCCATTGTTTTAACACTTTATTTTGCATAATTCTTGGTAGATCATATATATACAGACGTGGACAAAATTGGTACCCCTCAGTTAATGAAGGAAAAACCCACAATTCTCACTGAAATCAGTTGAAACTTGCAAAAGTAACAATAAATAAAAAATTATTGAATAAATAATCAAAGTCAGCCATCACTTTTGAATTGTTGATTAACATAATCATTTAAAAAACCAACAACAAAAGAAATAGTGTTGGACAAAAATGATAATACCCATAACTCAGTATTTTGTTGCACAAACTTTTGAGGCAATCACTGCAACTAAACGATTTCTGTGTTTGTCGATGATCGTTCTGCAGCTGTCGACAGGGATTTTGGCCCACTCCTCAAGAGCAAACTGCTCCAGTTGTCTCAGGTTTGATGGGTGTCTTCTCCAAATGGCGGGTTTCAGCTCCTTCCACAGATGTTCAATGGGACTCAGATCTGGGCTCATGGAAGGCCACTTTAGAACAGTCCAGCGCTTTTCTCTCAGCAGTTCTCGGGTGTTATTGTCTGTGTGTTTTGGATCATTGTCCTGTTGGAAGACCCATGACCTGCGACTGAGACCAAGCTTTCTGACACTAGGCAGCACATTTCTCTCCAGAATGCCTTGATAGTCTTCAGATTTCATTCTACCTTGCACTCATTCAAGACACCCTGTGCCAGATGCAGCAAAGCAGCCCCAAAACATTACTGAGCCTCCTCCATGTTTCACCGTAGGGACAGTGTTCTTTTCTTCGTATGCTTGGTTTTTGACTCTATGAACATAGAGTTGATGTGCCTCACCAAAAAGTCTCATCTGTCCAAAGGACATTCTCCCAGAAGCTTTGTGGCTTGTCAACATGCATTTTTGCAAATTCCAGTCTCGCTTTTTTATGATTTCTTTTCAGCATTGGTGTCCTCCTTGGTCGTTTCCCATGAAGTCCACTTTGGCTCAAACAACGACGAATGGTGTGATCTGACACTGGCCCTGGAGTTCACCTTTAATTTCTTCGGAGGTTGTTCTGGACTTTGGATACAATTTGAACGATCCATCTCTTCAATTTTCATCTTGTGGCCACGTCCAGGGAGGTTGGCTACTGTCCCGTGGGTCTTGAACTTCTGAATAATATGAGCCACTGTTGTCACAGGAACAGAAGCTGTTTAGAGATGGTCTTATAGCCTTTACCTTTAAGATGTTTGTCAAGATCATTTTTTCGGATGTCCTGGGCTGGGACAGTTCTCTCCTTCGCTTTCTGTTGTCCATGTTCAGTGTGGTACTCACCTTTTCACCAAACATCAGAGTGACTACTTGTCTCCCTTTAAATAGTCAGACTGACTGATTATGAGTTTGGAAACACCTGTGATGTCAATTAAAGGACACACCTGAGTTACTCATTTCCCATCTTTTATAGAGGTACCATCATTTTTGTCCAGGCCTGTTTTATTAGTTTTTTTTTAAAATGATTATGTTAATCAACAATTTAAAAGTGATGGCTGATTTTGATTGTTTAATTTTTAATACATTTTTATTTATTGTTACTTTTGTAAGTTTCGAGTGATTTCAGTGAGAATTGTGGGTTCGTCCTTTTTTAACTGAGGGGTACCAACAATTTTGTCCACGTCTGTATGTAGCATTGTATTTTTTGATGAAAGCATCGACAATGTCACAACGTGAAATGGAGCATTTATTCATTGAATAAATTGAAATACACAATTTGTAATTTTTAAAGAGCTAATTTATTTTATTAAAAGACAAGTAAATTGTAATCTACATTGACTAAAACTATACTAACATGTTTTATTTTTTAGTGACTAAAACTAGACTATATTGATTTCGGTTTTCATCAACTTAAATCATTTTTGACAAAAAGACTAAGACATAAACTTAGATAGCTGTCAAAAACAACACTAGCCGCAGATGCCATCTTCTGGCAGGGAACGTCATTGCATCGATATTTCCTAGACCCTGCTAAAAAGCCTTCCAAAGATTCGTGTGAATCTCAGTTTCGGACCGTAGTGTAGAGGTCTTAAGTTTGTCTCTGGAGATAGAACCTGTGTTTTTTTTTTTTTTTAATATACATATAAAATGTTCAAAAGGTACATTATTTTATAAACACATCCAAACAAGTTGTGAAATAGTTAAGTTACAGATTTAAACGTTGAGACACAAATTTACAAATTGAGTGACAAGAACACAAAACTCCATACAAGTATAAAAATAATATAAGAACCCTAAACACACAGTAATGTTGTATTTTGAACAAACGTGTTTTCCATGTGTCCTGTTCATCCATTGGCCACTGCACATTACCATGCTGAGATAAACGGCAGATCTTATTTCAGAAACCTTGTGGCATTCCATGCTTCTCATGTGGGTGAAAGGTAAAGACCACCACCCTTTATTATTATATTAGGTGCACCTCCTCATGGTTAATGACTTTCCATTCTAAAACCATCATTATCTTTATATGATGTGATAGAATTCTGGCTGATAATAGCATTTTGTTTGACCCAGCGCAGTGACCAGGAACGAGAGAGAAAGACGATATTGTTTGCCAAGTGACCATGTCTACCGACAGAGACCCTCCCGTCGCTGCCAAACTCCTTCACCTCATGTTTCTCTCCACCTACTGGGGAATGCAGATATGGGTCACCTTCGTATCAGGTGCCTGCTCTCACTTTGTTTTGATTTTGAATTTGTGAAAGAAGAGAATATAATGTAAACTACATTTTTGTTAATACACCTCGACGTCTCTACAAAGCAGGTGAGTTTAACATGTTTTGCATGGGCAAACGATTTGAGAATTATATAAAAATTGAAAATTGGAAAAGTTGCTGCTCAAGTTTTTCTAACAGCAATTTGCATATTTTCCAGAATGTTCTGAAGAGTGATCAGATGAATTTCTTAGTTCTTCTTTGTCATGAAAATTCACTTAATCCTGAAAAAAACCTTTCCACTGCATTTCATTGCTGTCATTAAAGGACCTGCTGAGATTATTTCTGTTTTCGTCTGGTTAACTCCGGAGAGACCTGGGGCAAAGTCATATTCTCAGATGAAGCCCCTTTCTGATTGGTTGGGGCATCTGGGTTTAGAAGAAATGTGAGCGATACCATCACTCCTGTGTCATGACAGTAAAACATCCGGAGACCATTCATGTGTGGGGTTGCTTATCATCCCAGGGAGTGGGCTCACTCCCAATTTAGCCCAAAAACACAGCCTTGAATAAACAATGGTACCCTCCAACAGCAACTACTTCCAACCGTTTGGTGAAGAGCAAAGCATTTTGCAACACCATGGAGCACCATGCCATAATGCAAAAGTGATAGCTAAGCGGCTTGGGGACCAATACGTTGACATTTTGGGTCCATGGCCTGGAAACTCCCCAGTTGGACAAACAAAAACCCACTAATTCTGACAAAGCCCAAGAAGTGATTATGAAGGAATAGCTTGCTATCAGTCAGGATTTGGTTGATTGAGAGGATGCCCTGTCGAACTGTGGAGGTCCTGAAAAAGAAGGGCCAACACTGCATACACTGATTCTTTAAAGCCTTTAAAATGTATGAAGTGCTTGTAATTCTATTTCTGTACATCACAGAAACAACTGAAACAAAGATCGAAAAGCAGTTTAATAACAAACTTTGTGAAAATGAATATTTGTGTCGTTCTCTAATCCTTTGGCCACGACTGTAGATCTTCTTTTTTTTTTCAATTCAAAAGTATACAAAGTACATCATTATAATTTTTAGTTTAGGATGCTATGAGAGCAAACATAGAGTACCACCTAAAAGGTTTTAGGCAAGTCCTGCTCTGTGGAGTAGTGGTTAGTGTGCAGGACACATAAACACAGTTTCCCAGGGCGACGTGGGTTTGAGTCCCGAACTCTGTGTCTTTGACATCCTTCCGCTTCTCTCTCAATGCCTCACTTTCCTGTCACTCTTACTCTCCTGTCGTTCTAAATAAACCTGGCTGGAACTCTTCTATGAAGACCATTTCTGGCCAGACTTCTCCTGACACAAGATTTCAATGTTGGCCATTTTTCATTTTCTCAAGGTAATCAGCTGAAAAATCCTCATCAATTCCTGTTTCTGCAAAAAAGCTTGAATAGCATCTTTAAAAGTCCGTCTGCTTTGAAATCTGGGAGGGACCTGTAGAGCTGTAATCGGGCCTAAAAAATTCGACAATTCAGCCTGATCCAAACCGGATTTCATTTACCGTCTTGTTTATAACCCTGAACCTGGGCCTGAGATTATTCAAATTAAGTTTATACTCCACAAGGTGCATATATCACAAACCAGGGCTGAGCAGTTATCCATATTTACGGAAAGGATGATGTTCAGACACGAGCCTCTGTTTCACCTCCTCTGCACCCAACTCGCTTATTCCCTTTTCGGGGTCACATTGGGTGAGACACTCTGGAGAGGTCCCCAGTCCACACAGGATTCGGTTTATATTTGTTTTGTATTCGCATTTTTACAAACAGTAATTATGCATATTTACGAAAGCATTTATTGTTCACAGCATTTTACACCTTCCTAAAACTTTAGCCCAGTACTGCAAAAATAAAGCCAAAGTATTTTAATAATGATACATGACACTTTATGATGTATGAAGTGACGCCTATCAGCATTTACAAATGATTTTAGGGCGGCACGGTGGCACCAGTGGATTGCAGTGAATGTGACTGGTGCGGAGTGGGAGCGGTGCAAGGTCGTTTCTGCTTGTTTGATGAAATGTCAAATATAATAATGATAAAATTAATAAAGCTCTACATTTGGTTATTAATTTACCGAAATATTGTTGAGTGACCGCGGAGGTGGAGGTGGGTGTGTACGACGCGAGTGTGAAGTGGGAAAAAGTTATGCCTGAGCCGAGTGAAAATGAAAGGAATTGAGTGAGGAGGGCGATATTGTGGTTTACTTTTACAGTCTGGTGGGTAGCACTGTGGCCTTTTAGTTAAAAGGTTGCCGGTTCGAGGCTCACCGGTGACCTTCCTGGAAAGAGTTTGCATGTTCTCCCTGTGCTTGCATGGGTTTCCTCTGGGTTCTCCGCTTTCCCCGCAACCCCAAAAACAAGCAGTTAGGTTAAATGAACACTGCAAAAGCAGAGCCCCATGACCCCGAAAGGGAACAAATGGGATGAATGAACGAATGAAAATATTTCTACTTTCTTGAGATCTCAAATTTAAAAAATGAATGAATTTTGTTTTGTTCAGGCTTTGTGATGGACAACCATCTAAACCGGCACACAAATGGTTTCATACAGAGCCGACTCTTCCCATTCTATCTGCACGTCGGCTCCGCCTGTGCTTTCTTCAATCTCACCATCTTTGCTATGTACCATCCCAGCAACATCCTGGATGACCGAGAGGCTTTCCAGGTACGTCCTCCAGAATATTACTGTATACTATGATGTATATGAGTCACTGTTTCTTCAGTTAAAGTTTTGGAATGTTGATAATTTATTACATCCTTTGAGAGACCACATTGAAACATTCAAGGATTCCACGGTCAGTTGGTAAACCCTTCAGTGAGTCATTTGCTCGAATAAATTACCTTTAAAACTTTTTACATTACATTACACAATTATTCCACAATAATCCTAAAATTGTACAAACATATGTTTCATAACAAAAATCAAGTCTTGAGACAAAATAAAAATTCAGAAATCTTCCTAAAAAAGCAAAGAGAATGTCAGAACACACACAAAAAAAAACTGGTGAAACTCTCCTAAACCTTATAAGCTATTCCAAGCACTTTTTGTACCGTTGTGCTTTTTTGTGCCAGAACTTTGAAAAACACAAGCCAAATCACAGATCTCTCAGGTATCCCTTCTTTTCACCACTAGATGGCACTGATTTGGGGCCTGTAAAATGACACTGAAAGACGATCATGCATTTTCTCATATTTGAATTTAATTACTTTCCAAATTATGTGTCAACATTTTTGAAACCAACACATGATATTTAATAATAAAAATGAAATAAATGGTGTGTCACACCATTCTTATTTAATTCAAAACAGCCGGTGTGATTGGCACACTCGTATTAAAACTCGTATTATTCACCATGTACTTTCTCTGGTGTTGGAAAGCCTCAGACTCCTGATTCCACCATCTTTGCTTTCTCTCCAGATCTTCATTTATTTCATCTGTGTGACTGTGGCAGCTGTGAATGCCCAATGGTTTGGTCAGATGACCTCAGAAATCATGGCGGACATGCATCTGATTGAGCAGGCCTGTGGGCTGGGTCAGGACATCGGCCACTCATCAAATCGAGAAGCTTACGCCAAGCTCCGTGAGTCAGACGCCAAGTACAGGAAGCTGAGTGGCGGACTGTGGCGTTATCAGCTGCTCTCCTCACTTTGTAACCTGTGCTGTATCATCTGTAATGGATTCAGCCTCTATTACTTAGCAGAAAACCTCACTACTCTATGAGGAGCTCCCTGCTACTTTAATCGTGTCCCAATTCTTAGGCAGAAGCCTTCGAAGTATGCACCATGCTGCATAAAGTTCACAATCTAACAGTTGCTTCAAATCCTACTCTTTGGAAACGAAACACACAAGTCTGTCCGAAATATCAATAGCATTGTGTTTTTTTAAAAATAACTGATCTGTGCATTGTTTAATTTTAAAAGTAAAATATTTAGATCACATGGAACATAGAGACTTAAGGATTTGTTGCCACCTACTGGAAGTTTAGTGTCGTTAATTTATCTTTGATTATAGGATTACAATTCCATGAATGTATTTAACAGATGCTGCTATCCACGGCATGGAAGAGACCATTATAAAACTAAAATCAGAGAATGAATTTATAAAACAAAATTGACCCGGGTGTTGAGCAGAATAAAAGCAAACATATGATCTCCTGCTTTCCTACCAATATTATCCAACCGCAACACTACCAGTGTCACAGTTATCAGACTGTACAGAGCCCTCCAACTAATTAGAGAATTAGATTGGAATCTTTCTTTGGTTGAGTTGGGGATTTTCGGTAAGTGTTGGATGATCAAACACTAGAGGACGCTGTCTGACAATGCTCGGGGCCTAAAGCCAATACGTACCGATCCGAATTGAGATTCTCACAAATCTTCGGATGGCTCCTCAGCAGGGTGCTCTTCATCTGGGTCGAGAAATTATTGATGCAATGACGCTCCTTGCCTGAAGATGGTGTTTGGAGTACAAAAAAGAACTCCACGCCGTTTTTGTAATCTTTGTGGTGTTAGTCAAACAGCTCCCTGTGATCAGTTACCAACAATGTAAGCCGCTTGACATTCATGATTTTTTTTCAATGTATTCTTTGATTTCTTTTCTGTTGTCTTTTTCTTCTTGCTCTTCTTCTTCTTCTTTCATCAAAAGCATCAAAAATTCAAAGGCCTTAACTGTCCAGTGGCCCCACTCCAGCATTACAGTTGGATGCTACTTCTTCGTTCCCACCTCCTCCATTCCAATGAGAACTTTCCATCTGTTTTGTATGGGCATGGCTCGACTCCTCATACTTTTGGGGTCTTTTCCATGTTGTGTTCCATCTTGTGGCCAAAGACAATTTTTTTTTCTGATTGCAAAGAAAAGCGTCACACAGTTTTGATCACAGACTGGTCAGTTGTTCAGTGCAATGATTGGCCCGAATTAATAAGGATAAATTGATAAGGAAGCTTTCAGAGCTGACTTATTTGGTTTCATTCAAATGAATAGGAGTCCTATCCAAATTTTCCAAAACTTCATGCGACAACGTGCCTCAATCGAAAACCATGCCAATGGGACATCCCACATCTGGATAAGTGGTGCCAATGAAAAAGAGTTTCGGATTGCCATATCAGTCCGTTTTTGTGAAGAGAATGACTAATGAAAGCTGGCTCTATTGATGACGAGAGGAGGATGTAATAGAACTGCCTGGTGGCGCTCATCCGCCATTTTCATAGCAACTTTGTGCAGGAAAGGAATCTCTTTTCTCCACATTTTTGTTGAACAGATCCTTGTGATCAGCCATTAACAGTATAAACTGTTCGACATCCAGGATTTTTTTCTCTGTTCTTTGATTTCTTTTGCCATTATCTTCTTCTTTCCTGTTTCCCTGTGTGACATCTGTTTTACCTGCCATCATCAGGCACGGAGCGTCATTACATCAATATTTCCTCTAGATGAGAGGCCATCCGAAGTTTTATGTGAATTGCAATTTGCATCGGTGTGTAGAGGCCGTTATAATGAAGCAGTGAGAAGCAGATGCTGGATTCTAGCCAATGAGAACATCACCAACAGAAGGCAAAATGCCCTGCAGAAGCACAGAATCGTAGTAATGTTTGTTCTCCTGCTGGGACAGAGGGTTGAGTGTTTTCGTCCAAAGATGCGAATTAGGATTATGTACAAACTGGAATATTGCATAAATAGTAGCAAATAAAGCACCGTTTGCATTGTTGTCGTATATAATTACTATATATAACTTATTTGCGTCTCAGAACACATAGACGAAATGCAATATATGCAGTCATTTCATCTTGCTTCCAGAGGAGATAGACTGCTTTTTGGGAAGCAGGCGGTCTAGACGGTTCTGGAAGGTGATAATCCCGAACCACTTTGATGACAGAATGACCAAAACAACATTTCAACGAAATCCTACCGCCACCCCATCCGGCCCCAGTTTGAGAACAGAAAAACGCATTACCATTGCATCGGATAGATTTGATGTTCCATCAAAGTTTACACACATTTAATTTTTATACACATAATGGTTTTTAAAATGTATGTGCCATTTTCCATCCAGGATTTTCATCCGATTTTACAAAACGCGCACAGAAATAGACGACTGGAAACAAAGGTAGTGACGTCGCTTACAGGTTTCAATTAAAGGCTCTTTGTTTAAGATGAAAAGTGTCAAGTTCAGTTCACACTTCAGATCTGCTACAATTTTAAAAACGCCCAATTTCAGGCCAGAACGAGGTTCTAATGCTGAACACGGTAATAACGGCAACGTCACGTTCCGATTCCAAATCTCCAATTGCTCTGTGTATTGTAGCAGAGAGGAATTCTGACCCAGAGCATTTAAGAATTCACATGTAGATAGTGTGGTATATGAGAACCAACTGCACATAATAATGATCTAGCTCACAAAATGGGTTGAAATTTTGATCTAATTTTACTTATTAATTTAAGCAACTCTTGTATAATTCTGTTCATGCACACATTTATTTTCCAAACGTTGATTTCGCATCATTTGAGCCTTTTAGAAATGTGAACTGGTGAAAACGTCAAACGCGCACCTTCGAAGAAGCAGCCTCGGAATTGAGACACGATTTTTGTGTGGAACGGTTATTCTTCCGCAGTACAATGCAAATGATCTGCACTCAGGTAGTGATTACCTCCTTGTTTTTTGTGTTTTGTGCACGTTTCTGATGTATGGAGTGCATGATATTTATATACTTTTATTGTAATATTATTGTAACAAAGCGTGAGCTGATCGACACAGTTATTTGTGATGTGAATGATGCTCTATTGATGTCTTTATTCATCCACGACAAAGCGTGCGGTCCTAGTACAAGTGCACACTTAGCAAAGCAGGAGAAATGTGACTCAACGGTTGAATGTGTGTGAATGCTGAGTGAATGTGGCCAGAGATGGGCTCCCTTTCAGACCAGCACAACCCTTATTTACCTTAGTCATCATGGAGGACTTGGTTTGGTGGTGGATTATGTGTATGAAGGAAAAATATTGGTTTATATTGAGATTGGAAGGTTCACATTTAGCATTTTGAGAGGCGAACGAAGCTATAATGGAGAAATATTACTGGTTTTGTAGAAGCGCTAGTTGTTCCTCACTGTTTTATCTGTTACATGGTGCTATATCTGATTGTGTGAAATATGCTAATGCTCGTTTTATTCAATGAACTTGTGAGTTTCACCTCAGAATGTGATCGTGCATGTTAAACAAGCTACGACTGTCAGCTGAGAGATATTGATCAAAAGTGTGGGTACAGAACCATTTAGATATGCATCAATGTTTGCCTTTATTTGATTTACTTTCCCTGAATCAGCAGCTGGATCAGATGGTATAGCGGTCGGCGCCAAACATTGTCGGTCAATGTTTCAGGAACGTTTACTCCAGGTCCTCCAACTATGAGATGGAATGGGTATCCTGGGACCCTAATTATAATATATAAACCAGCAAAGGAGACCAATGGACTACATGAACAGCTAGCGCTCAACACGTTCCGGTTTTGTGATGGCTGTGTTCTACAGCCGCTGTCTCCAGGATCTCTCCAAGATTAACTTCACCATTGTGCTTCGTATGTGCAAAGAAACAGCCAAAGCACCAACCAGCAGCTGGAAAGTGGATTGAAATTAAACAAATTATCGTATGTACACAGTTCAATCTGAAACCACGCTGAACTCGTGCAGCTGCTTTTGAACCTCCTCCACTTCATTAGTTTTTGTTTTATTTTTAATTTTAGCTAATGTCGGGTCTAAATGATGAAGTAGAATGCTACAATAATTATTATCCATCATACATCCATCGGTACGGATACAGCAGATATCTCTTCTCTTCTGTGCCGCGGTGCTTTAACCGTGTAGTCATTCCAGGCAAAAAGCCCCAGCACAGCACCAGTTACTGACTTCCTCCCTGCATCTGATTTTGGGGTTCGATATCCTCTTGAGGCCGAGCAAAGTATTTTTATCCTCTTTACAAAGCTGTATCTAAAAAACGAAATGCTCTGCTCGCATGACATCCTGGGCTTTACAGTGATATCTGATTTGTTGGGTTTTAATCCAATTAAACCAAAGATCTGTCTTTCTTTATTATATCTAAATCTGATAAATAATCTGATTTATGCAGATGTTGTGCTTTTAAAGCTGAATATTGGATGATTTTTAAAACATAAGTGTTTTATTTGGAGAGATTTTTTTATCATTACATTTTTTACTTTTTGAATACAAGTTTTTTTCCCATTGTCCTTCGTGGGGGACATGGGGACTTACTAAAATTTCATCTAAAATGCAAGAAACTTCAGGTGACTGGGGATTGACAAACAGAAAGATTCTTTTTAAGAAGATTGTGGATATAGGGTCAGATCTGGAGATCTCCGAAGATGATGAGGAAGACAAAAATGAAACAGAGGGTGAGAGCTCAGAGGAGGAAGATGATAAGGATGAAAGTCATGAGGAAAATGATGCCCAGCAGAGTCCATTAGAGTAGACCTGTGTGACCACATGGTCAGTTACTACGGGATGTCAGGGAACTATTCTTGAAGAGGACTATCCGCACGATATTCACTAACAGCTGGATCCAGTACAGGGCCAAGCCTTTGTGACTGAGAAAGGACATCGAATTTAAGGTGCTGTTATCTGAAAAACTGATTGCCCAGGCACAGTCAAGAAAGTGCTGAGAAGAGCGCTGATGATGAAGAAGAGAGGGTGTCTCCAAGGAAGAGAAGATTTGTGAAGAAAAAAACATGGTTCAGTTCATTTACCAGTGATGGTTCATGCAACACATGCATCTAGAAATGCAGGCTGCAGTGGCAAAACCTTTGTGAAATTTCAATGTATAAAAGAAAAACTGTTTCTTGAAGTATCATTTATGATTTTAAAAAGTTCAAAAGTGTGTCAAAAGAATTGCAAAATGTCCAAATTGTCCAAGTCTAGTTTCCCTTTTTTTCCCTCAACATTTGATGAGATTCATAAACCTGGAAATAGGATGAAAAAATGCTACAATTGTTACAAGCTATGTTTGAAGTTGTAATTATTTAAAAACAAAAAAATGGAATAAAAGTGATGGATAAAAGACATCTAAGCAAGTCCTACTGTCCACTGCAAAGGACATTTCATAAAAGTATTTATGAAATAAATTGGTGTGGCATCTTGTTTTCACCCAAGTATTTAATCCAGGAAAAATAGAAATGGCAAAACTTTTTTTTTTTTTGGGTCTCAAGAGGATAATCTAATCACTGCTAAAATGTTTACTGAAAACCTTGGAGTTGCTGATGGAACAAAAACCGTCTCAGCGTATGCTTACGGGCTTGTTTTCTAAGGTTAAATTAGGCAGGAAAAGTGTGAAAACGCAAAATTCTGTCGAACTTTGCAGACAATGAACACAGCGGAACAAAACAGTGTGCACCATATACCTTGTTAGGGCTGCAACAAACGATTATTTTGGTAATCGATTAATCTATAGATTATTAGACCGATTAATCGATTAGTCATTGATTATTTCAATGATTAATCAGTAGCCTTTAAACGATTATTCTGCTTTTTCAACTAGTTAAAATAATGAGTTATAAATAATCTAACTAATAAATAAAATAAGAAATTCACTTCAGCTTTTGAAATAGTTGTTTTCTTTAAGTTTTCTGATTCTGTTACTCTCAAATTACACACAAATGCTCTCTAAGCATTGTTTACATGTTTTGTTCTAATTCAATAGAAAAAAATAAATAATCAGCTGCATTACAGACAAAAAGAAAGTTGAATGTGAACATATCTTGACAGCAGCATTAATAATTGTTGGTTTACCACTCGTTTTAGTTCATCAAAAGTAATATCCCAGGGAAATACACAGTTATGAAACTAGATATTTGGAGGGTGATAATCTAATAATTCTTAGAAAATCTGGCAACATAAGCAAAATAAAAATCAAAACGTCTTCACGAGTAAACATTTTATTTGAGCTCTCATTGGTTTAGTCTGTGTGATCACGTGATTGAATGCGCGTTCACGCAGAGAGGAGTCAAAAAATGGCACAACACCGGGATGCTTCCTCGTGCTCCAACATACACGTTGTGCTCCCGTGAAAAGCAAGTTCCGCCTCGCATGTATTGCACACAACAGCATTTTTGGTTGAGTTTAGTAAAACTCTCCCTCACCTTACTCGTTCAGATTCGTTTGATCTCCATCATAATTCGCCCTGAGTTTCATTCTACTGAAGTAGCATTCGGGACGGCTGCATCACACTCTAGCGCTCAAATCGCGACACGTGACCCTTACATTAGGTCACATGACATCAAACGATTACTCTACAACAAAAATATTTGTCGACAATTTTTTATTGTCGACGTTGTCGACTAATCGTTTCAGCCCTATACCTTGTTAAACACTTTTTCTGAACATTTTCTTTAAGCTTCAATACATTAGACGACAAACCTGAACTGATCACGAGTCTGCGTGCTAGTACTCCATTAATTGTAGCTAATGCCTCAACAATAAGTAAGGTGATCCCTGTTTAATCGCTACTCCACCCCGCAATCACTGCTTTCCTGTCTAAGCTCATCAAGGAAAAGGCAGCAAAGTGATTTACTCACTAAGTCTAGTACAAAGTAAAAAATCCTATTTTTATCGTTTGTGATGGACAGAACAGGTTGAGGTCTGGGTGTGGCTTGGCTTTCGATATCAAAAATGTAAAGATAAGTGCCTGTACATACCTGCACTGAAGTGGGATTGTACCCCACAATTGTTACCGCATCACAAACTGCATTGATTTGAACCCACCATTCGAAGCCAGAGTTTAGCTCAGATCACTGGGAAATCCATGTATCACCATGGAAACAACACTTGCGAACCATTGTGAACCCCAAAATAAAGTGTGTTCTTGAAACTTGACCGGCCCTGATTAGAGAAAGGGCAATCCGAAACTCTTTTTCATTGGCACCCCTCATTCTGTCAGATGTGTGATGATCCTTGGCGAGCCACGTTGTCAATCGAAACCTTGATGGGGGGAGGCCTTACGGTGAAATGTCCAGGCAGCTAAAGTAAACTCACAGATGCTGCTCTCCTTTGTCTCCTAACATCTTGGAATGTATTGAAACTGTGGATTAGTTTGTCTATGGTCTGGATTTCTATGGTACGTGGTTAACAGTCTGTTGTACTGTATTTCCTCCGACATGAACTGAAACAAGTTCAACACTAACCTGTTCATCACCTTTTGTACCATGACTTTTAGAAGTAACAAATGTTCATTTCCAATTGTGTGCAGCAGTTTAAAGGTAATGTTTTAATCCTATAAAAACTTCAGACTACACCTCACTTTGGAATGTAGATCTTCAGCTGACTGTCGAAGCTATTTTATATAAATGAGCGGGACAGGGCATTACAGTACTGTATGTTTCCAGTGAAGCTGGCGATAAGTTGAATTTGGGTGTATTTATTGTTCAGACGTGTGGAAATGGATCTGTTTTTTTTTCTTCTCCCAATTTCTTTCAATTAAATGTTTATGTTACACTACCAGCTCTAGTTCTAGTTATGCTGGTCCAGGAATTGTCTAGATTTGACCAATGCAAATAAACCGTTAACTTTCACAGGTCTCAAGTGTTTATTTGAGAGGTTTATGGTTGTCAAGGTTTGTTACCCTTCTGTGTTTCTCAGCTGAAATGAATTGTACTGTAAACGAAGAAGATTGTATATTGCAGGCTTCTCTGTCTAAAAGAAAGGATGCTTCGTCGTCCTAAAACATCAGCATTTGTTTATCCGAGCACTTATGAAGATGTTTTCTTTGTGTAATTGATGCATTGAAAGATGTAGAATCAGTTTTGAATTTTCACTACTAAAGAGTTTTTAATAATACAATCATTTGTGTTTGGATTGTGTTTCTTTCTCTGAGCAAACAAAGGAAAAATGTAAATGAAATCAGTGTTTGGGGTCTATCCTTTGCCTTCAAACCAGCATCAAATCTTATTACAACACATGCACAAAGTCAGATTTCACCCATCAATCCCAATGTATCTAATCACTACATTTCCTATGATGCTTTGCATACAATTCCCATCATTTGGCTTTGAATGTATCTTCAAGTGTGCTGTGTTTACTGTGTCCAGGTGGAATGAGTTAAGTAAGTTTGCTTCAAATTGTATTGTGTGTTGATTTGGTAAATTGTTTGTATTGTATTTGGTAAATTGTAAAACCTCATTCTGGTTTATTGTATTTTTTTAAGTTCCAGTTCCTTGATTATTATTGGCTGAGAATAAAGATCATAAAGACTTTCAATAATGAAAGTTTGCAGGCAACAGTGAAGCATGGTGGAGGTTCCTTGAACGTATGGGGATTTCAATGCTGAGAAAGTGCAAATGCAGCAAGAGGAATTTCTGATGCTTTGAAGGCAAAGAGTGCTCACACCAAATATTCATCTGTTTCAGATTTTTCCTTTGTTCATTCACTGCATTTTGTTCACTGATGAAATTAAATAACCGTCTATTTCTGAAAGCATTCTTTGCTCACAGCTTTAATACAGTGAGGTCAATAAGGAAAGGATCACCCTGTAATTTTTTAATCTAGAATTTTGAGCATAGGTGCATTTCCCCTGTGAGAGACTGAATTTAAAAAGAACAATCCGGAAATCACATTCTATGTTTTGTTTTAAAACATTTTATTACTGTGTCAAATATATATCTTTATATATTTTCCTAAGCTGCAATAGAATAATGCCACATTGGTTGCCATGGAGGAGACAGTGACAACATATTGTCCCAATTTGAGCAAAATAATCAAACTCGCATATCTTTATGATTTTCCTAAGCTGAGATAGAGATATGCAGAGTTGGTTGCTATGGTAAACAACCCGGTTGCTATGGGGGGGGCATGTCTCTGTCATATATCAAAGATTAAATAATGGTTAGATAATTTGGTTGCTAGGTAGCTGTCAGTGATGCTATAATTTTTTTTTAAATCCACATTTCCCTGATGTTTTATCTAAACTATGTTTTTTTTGCCTTTTCTCATTTATTTTGGTAACTATTTAACCCCTTCTAGATCCTAGGCTCAAATAATTTTGCACAGTGGTTGGTATGTTCTTGCACAGACAGGGTTCCATGACATTTTCAGAGTGAGTTACAGTTTTACAAAATTTGACCAAATGTTAAGTCTGTGGAACACTTCCCTGCCTTCTCAAGCAATTTTCCGGAATTCCTTTAGTGGTATACGTCTGAACAGATGAACAGTTTGGTGGCTGTCGCTTGAAGGGTCTAGAAGGAATTACTCTTAGAATAAGATGAATAACAATATACGGGCATGAGGAACCAAGCCTATCTCTAACAGACATGGATGGTCTATTTTATTTACATCCCTCAAATCTAACCGTTTGACTCTTGTGATAGACAACTGTAAACATTGCCTATAACTGATATTAATGTCATCCGCTAATATATGTGCTGCTGTGTCTCTGTGACTCGTGAAATGATGTGTTTCCTGTGGGGGGACCCCATATAGACAGTCTGCCCTTTTCAAAAGCTCTCTTTTGGGTGACTGAAATGCTTTTCTGATAATCCTAATGCATTAATAAACATGTTTCCTTTCTGTTCATACAATCCCTTAAATATTAACGTGATAATGTATTTATTAGGTAACACTCTAAATGTTGGAAAACGGAATGTATTTCCCAACAAGATACGAGATCTAAAGTTAATGTTCCATTTACGCTCATCTTCTTCAGAATTCCGCTTCGGTTTATACTAACAGCACTTCACATAATCAGATTGGATAACAGAGCCTCAGACTGGAACCAGGGTTGATCCTGAAGCCAGGATATAGTGGTTGAGCAAACCCAGTTCTGATTCGGTGAACGAGGTTCATTGAGTCAGTGATGCTGTAAAATGCCAAAATGCCTGCAGAGAAATCGACATACACCCCCATCCTGGGACCATGGTGCATTTTTGGGATCTTTGTTTCCCTTGCATTGTGCCAGAAAGCATACGCGTCCTCAGAGCACTCCAGACTCCAGGATTGGGAGTTGTGTCCAAATGCACACTTGGAGCCCTTTCCTTTTCTGCTGATGTCCTCATAGCAGAAGGCGATGTGGACCGGGCCTTTGCCGCTCCACTCAGCCTCAAAGTAACAGCGGCCTGAAACACTCTCCCGACACAGGAGCTGGTGGTAACCATCAAACCTCTCTGGGTGGTCGGGAACAAACAGAGAGGTCCTGCTAAATGTCACTTGGACTCCCTCGGAGCAAACGATGAGGTTTCTGTGAGCGGTGTTCAGGTCCAGAGTCAGGGGGCCTGAATCTGAAAGCCACAGTCAGGAATCAAGATCACACTTATTCTGCTGTCGTGCATATCCATACTCACATTCCAAAAAGTGCTCTCTGACTTTAGGTTCAGGGGTAGGGATAAACTTGAGGCCTGAAACTAAGCAGAAAAACAATCTATTTTACATGATATAAACATTTACATTTTTTAATAAGAGCGGGACAAGACACACACACAATGCAAACCATAATATTGAAAAAAAAATCTCAAATCTCAATTTGTTTCAGAGTCTAGTTTGATCTGGGGGCAGTAATGCAGGATGTATTTTCATTTTATAAAGCTTTTTCCACAAGCTTCTACGCAGTAATTCCCAGTAACCCCATGATACATATTTTTTATCACAATATGATGTGGCACAATATTACTTTTTTTTTTATTAATTTTTTTCTGTTTTTTGGAGTGCGAATCTTGAAATCAGGGCCCAAATGTACGGTAGCCAGAGAGGTGCAAAACAATTCACAATATAAAAAAAAGAAGATAACAAATCAGAAAACACAATTAAAGCAAAAGCGCAATAAAATCACCTTTATCTGTTGTACATCCTTCCCATCTCTGTCTCTCTGTCTCGCTAATCTATACAATTCTTTCTCGCCTTCCCTCGTGTCTAATGACCGAAATTGAATGAATTAAATTTTGAGGAAGGACATGCTATCAACAATTCATGGAATTACCATCAGTCTGTGCACTGTTAACCCCTTAAGCCCTGAGGCCTATTTTCTGAAAATCCTATACTTTTACTTTTTAAGGCAATTCTCAGCTTTTACAAGGCCTAAACTGCAAACCTTGGTATCAAAATGAAGATAGGTTCTTGGGGAGTGGTGTGGATGAGTTAACTTGACAGTCAAGAACACTGGGTAAGAGTAATTGATGTTGGAATGGCCAAAAAATGAACTCTGCCTAAAAAAAACAACTACAAGTTTCCTCCAATATCTCCTTATTTTACTTATAACGAAGCAAATAAACACAATCAATTGTAACCACTACATGTCAAGGCCATCTGTAGCAAGTTTGGTGTTCATACTACAAGAAACTAATATTCTGTACAGGTTTTGATTGAACAAAGTTCAGGCGTAATCCATTTCGGCAAAGTTTGGCACAATTTGGCACAATAATTGAAATATGGAAAAAATCTTGTCCAAAGCTTCAGCTACGTTCATAGTCTTCTTTTCTTGCTTACGGGACATGATTTCAGCAAAAAAAACTCCTAAAGAAACGCTGTAAAAGAGGGGGAGCCCATTTATGCCATCTGCGTGGGCTTTTGCGTAACGTTTCATTCACAGTAATCCCAACTTTCGAGCTTCCGCGTGTCCCTATCCAACAACCATCTGTCCAATCCGGGAGCTCTATACATGGTTGAAAAGCTTTGAATCTGTAGAAGCCAATGATACCCACCATTTTGAGACTGACATGATCCCCGACGAATCACAGGACGCGGAGTGTGGAGAGACCTGCTCTTACGCACGGGGAGTGTTTCCATATTTGGTGATGTTATTGCGAGCACAGAGCTATAGAAAAGAGCCAAATTGGAGTTTCCGCGAAGCTATCGACGGGATATAACAAACGGACTTTTATCGCTATGGAAATAACTTTTTGTTGAAAAAACGGCAAAGGTAAGACAAGATTTACATGCTTGCTTTGTTTTTGCTGGCGTTTTTTTCGGGGAACTTTCGCTCTCTGCTCTGAAATACTTTATGCAATGTAAATGAGTTGCATATCGCTGGATTCAGCTGGTTGTTAGCTTTCATTTGATGTCATGGTTTTGGTGTTTCCGTTTATATTGTGGATACATATCGCACATAAACAAAAACGTGGTCATGAATTATACTCCGGACATGTTGTTGTTTATTTGCATGGCGTTCGAGCTGTGGTTCACGAATATGAAATTGAATTAGATACGTTTTTAGAGGAGTTTCCGCTGAACACAACAGTATTTAATATGTGTGGGTTATTCTCAGGGTTAGTGAGCTATGAGCGAAAATGTAACGCACAAGGGGGCAAGTCCCCGGTACCGGGGACTCTCGGGCTTAAGAGGTTAAAATCGCTTGAAGGAAGCAGGATTGTTCTGCCTGAAGAACTATGTGCCATTGCTGCGAGGAACGCAATAAGAGCAGAACTTCCTAGACCATGGCAGTTTTTTGAATAGCAGACAATGTGGCTAGCTCTTCTGCAGAAACACAATTTGTGGGTTAAATGTGACGATGTTATGCAGTTGCTTAAAGAACTTAACCCACAAGCAACTGAACAGTTCATTGATGGCTTTTTGAGACTTTTACTATCTATAGATGGTTGACCGAAGTCTCATCCAATCAGCGCCAAGTTGTTGATTCTCAAATTGTACAACACCTTTCCTTTTTAGCCGAAATGTTGTGTTTTCTGAGTTTCCTGTTGTCAATAAGACTAAAACTCAAATGGCTCCTGTAGGATTACAATTTAACATCCTTTGTAAGCTATGCTTTTCCTACATAACTATTTAACAACAAATAAAAGTTACGTGTTTAACTTTGTATTTGGCATTTAAGATTCATCAGTTAATGACTGTGATTTACAGAGAATTGCTCATTAGGATAGACAAACTCTTTTTACATAATACCAGCCAATGTATGTGGTCCTTGTTGGGGGCTGGTGGAATTAGGTAGGTGCTACTTGATTTACAATCTTTTGTTATCTGATCGTGCTTTGAACTGAACACTCCTTTTGTGGGAAGCCCCCAAAGGTTTCCAGTGTATAAGATACAAAGAAAGAATGTTTTAGTTTTGCTGTGTTGAAGGATTTTGGATGACTGCAGCTCTGAGCATTAAACTTGTTCTGTTACCCCAAAATCTCCTGGTCTTCGATTCTGAGTTTCCTAGACTACCAAAAACATTACCGATCCTATTATGATCAGCCATCCAAGATTAAATTTTACATCAAGCTTGCATTTTTGACCATTTAATTGACCTACCTTTTCTGGATAATTTCTCCATTTTCTTCTGACACAGATCTTTAATGTCGTCGCTCAGGTAAGTGAGTTTCCTCGAGACCATCTCAAAAGAGAAATCAGGATTCACTAGAACCGCCGGAGAGATTGTCAGCTCTGGAAGACTGCAGAGTCTTTCATAACCCTGGAAAAAAAAAAACAAGAAAGTAAACACTTTGGTTCAGGGGAATTTTGGAACACAATATGGCTGAGAAAATGAGAAATCACGAAAACTGTAATCTGATTTCATTGTCTGCTTTTGTGAAAGAAGCCAGTGTTCAACTTCAGCCCATGGTCTAGTTCCAACTGGTAAACAAATGAACATTACCACAGACAAATAAACATCTAATCTGACACATAATAGAGAACACCTTATCAAATAGTTTAACCAAAAGCAATGTAAGTAATAATTATCTACACCACACATATTTGCTTCTGAAGTTTTAAGTAACAAAGGACAGTGCGGAAGTGGCACATTTTAGAGCTACCTTTCCTATTGTATACTAATTTCTTTCTAAATCCTACCTCTCAACTACGCCCTGTAGTCCCACCTTGTGTGTGTTTGTGGCCAGTGGGGTCCAATTTCACTGCATATAACAGTGTATGTGACAAATAATTGTATTGATGATTAAAAGTAATCTTCTTTTACTTTCCGCTGTTCCCAGTTTAGGGGTTGCCTGTTCTGTACACCTTTCCTTTGATTCTTGCTGACACTCAACGCTGTCACACAACACCCCTGACACTTTTCTCCATCCACTCCAACCTGCCTGCACTCGTCTCTTCACCTCTTTTCCACACTCCCCGTCACACTGGACTGTTGACCCCAAATACCTAAACTCCTGCACCTTCTTGACCTCAGCCCCCTGTAACCTCACTGTTCTATTTCCCTCCCTCTCGTTCAAACACATGTATTCTGTCTTACTGCGACTGACTTTCATTCCTCTTCTTTCTAGAGCTGACCTCCAACTTTCCAGGTTTTCCTCCACCTGCTCTCTGCTCTCACTACAAATCACAATGTCATCTGCAAACATCATTGTCCACGGAGATTCCTGTCTGACCTCATCTGTCAACCTGTCCATCACCATAGCAAATAAGAAGGGACTCAAAGCTGATCCTTGATGTAGCCCCACCTCCACCTTGAACTCCTTTGTCTGACCTACAGCACATCTCACTCCTGCCTTACTTCTCTCATACATATCCTGAACTACTCTGACCTTTCCATCTCTATCTTTAATCACCCTTATCTGTTGTACATCCTTTCCATCTCTGTCTCTCTAATCTATACAATTCTTTCTCGCCTTCCCTGGTGTCTAACCTGGCATACAACTCATCATATGCTTTCTGTTTGGCCTTTACCACCTCCCTCTTCACTCTGCGCTGCGATTCCTTGTAGTCCTGTCTACTTTCTTCAGTCCTTTCGATGTTCCACTTCTTTTTAGCTAGCCTCTTCCTCTGGATGATGTCCTGTACTTCCTCATTCCACCACCAGGTTTCCTCCTTCCAGCCTACACACCTAGCACCTTTCTTCCTGTCTCCCTGATCACTTCTGCTGTAGTTTCCCAGTCATCTGGAAGCTCTTCCTGGCCACCCAAAGCCTGTCTCTGCTTCTGTCCGAATTCCTCACAAGCTTCTTCCTTTTCTTCCACCACTTGGTCTTTTTTTCAATCTTTCCTCTTCTCTTCTTCCTGACCACCAGAAACATCCTACACAACACCATCTGATGCTGTCTGGCTACACTCTCTCCTACCACTACTTTACAGTCTCTGATCTCTCTCTGATTGGCTCGTCTACAAAGGATGTAGTCTACCTGCGTACTCCTCCCTCCACTCTTGTAGGTAACTCTATGTTCCTCCCTCTTCTGGAAATAAGTATTAACTACAGCCATTTCCATCCTCTTGGCAAAGTCCACCACCATCTGTCCTTCTAGGTTCCTTTCCTTAACACTGAACCTGCCCATCACCTCCTCATCACCTCTGTTGCCCTCGCTAACATGCCCGTTGAAATCTGCTCCCACTACTACTCTCTCCCCTCTGGGAACACTCTCAATCACCTCATCCAACTCACTCCAAAATCTCTCCTTCTCTTCCAACTTACAGCCTACTTGTGGAGCATAACCACTCACTACATTCAACATCACCCCTTCAATTTCTAACTTCAAACTGATCACCCTGTCTGACACTCTTTTCACCTCTAAAACATTCCTCACAAACTCCTCCTTCAGGATCACTCCTACCCCATTTCTCTTCCTATCCACACCATAGTAAAACAGTTTGTATCCCCCTCCAATACTACGTGCTTTGCTACCCTTCCACCTGGTCTCCTGCACGCACAGAATATCTACCTTCCTTCTCTCCATCATGTCCGCCAGCTCCCTACCCTTCCCTGTCATTGTACCAATGTTAAGAGTCGAGTGCTTATCCAGATTGTAAATTGCTCAAGCAATGTACTGTAAAAAACAATGTACGGTGAAATCATCGATAACGTCAACATCAACAAAAAGTAATTGACTGACAAAGACAGATAGCCGCTGGTGAAATGATTTTTGGCCTTTCAAGCATTCCAGAATGTTTTGTATACGACTAAAACACAACATAAGCTCTTGAATTCCACAATAAGGCGCTTAGTAACTAAATTAGCATTCTTACATGGAATTAATTACATTTACCTGTTTTTGTGTTGATTCATCATCAGTGTTTCCCCTAGGATCATGGCCTGGGGGGGGGGTGTTATGGGTGGTGCGGCAAAACACTCACACAAACACTTAATAGTGTTTATATGTTTCTTTTAATTGCAGTTTACCAATATATTATAATGTCTGAACAATTACTGTACAATAACTAAACAACTGTACACTGAACTAAACACTAAACATCAGATTTATTTTCAGATTAATTATTCACAAAGTGTGCAGCTTTTGTCACTGCAGTGCATCTTTCTGGGCTTCTGAAAGAACATTTCCAGAGCATCTTGGTATGGATAGTCTGAAACTTCTGGCCCATTTATTGAGATCCGCATGCAGGCTGCAAGATGGTCCCCTTGCAGCCTATTGCGAATGTCTGTTTTGACCTGTAAATACATTAGCTGTTAGGCTTTAAAAGTGATAACTGATAGTAACAACAGTAAAAATCAACTTAACATAGTGATAGTTTAAAGCAGGAAATGCCATTGTATAACTAACTAGCTAGCTATTAATTAAGCAATTTATTTATCAATTCGTTCATTCATGCTTGTGTGTATTTACTTACTTACCAAGATCAGTCTTGTACAGCCAGGGGGAGTATTTCGCCTCTGACAGCCAAGCTGGGTCAAAACCTGACGTTCTGTGGTGGCTAGACTTTTGCTGCTTGTCAGGGGCAGGACATGCAGCACTTGGGCTCTTTTCTGTACTTTGATTCGGAGTAGGAAAGCTACACCGGCTGCTACTCGCAGCAGAACACGTGCTGTCATCGTCACCACCTTGGGAGCGTTTAAAGCGCGGTCTCTGTCCGCTGATGGGTGTGTGTGTGCGCGCGCATCGAAGCGGAACTCCGCGGTGCGCGCGCATCGAGGCGGAACTCCGCCGTGCGCGACACGGAGGACAATTGTAAACGTGCAAACGTTGAGACAGAAATTACATGCCATCGTATAAATAACATAATGCTATTTAGTTTAATAAAAGAAAAAAGCAAAGACCTGTTATATATAAATTACTTCTGTCGTTTTTCGACGAAAATAAAATAAAATTAACTTGACCTTCAGGGGGGGGCGTTGGGGGGGCGGGGCGCCCCCCTAATAAAATGGTAAGGGAAACACTGATCATGTTTTAACCTGCTATTCTACAACAAGATAAGATTTTTTTCTTGTGTTAACAGGAAATACTCTTTATAAATTCAGTCTTAAATTCACTTTTGAATTCTTACAACCAATTTTTCACGATGAAACGTTTGCACCCATCTCCATCAAGCCCAATCTGCTTCTACATTTCCATGATATCTTGGAACACAGCTCTAATATTGGCTTCTGTCAATGAAACGAAGTGACAGTATTTCATTGGGGTGTGTACAGATGAGTCAGGAACCTGTTTTTGTTCAGACAATAAACAAATTATAGTCAGAGTTATCAAAATTATCTAAAGCTTCACCCACTATCAAGAGCAACAATAATATTTTCCTGCACTTGAAAGGAAAAAATTGATATTAATGAACCCTTAAATATGATGACCGTTAACAATGATGTTTGTCTTGCTACATTGATTGTAATTCTATGCCTCATCAAAGGGTTTGAAATCACAGACACCTACAATCTTACCTTCAGAAACTCTGTTTTATCGTCGAGCTGTGCCAGCTTCTCATATTCTGCTTCTCTCCTCTTGAACTCTGCAATCTCCTGCTCTAGCTTCTCCATAAAGCCATGTGCTTCATCTAACTCCATTTGTTCCTTTGCTTTAATTGTCTCAGTGACCTCCAAACACAGAGCTTTAATAGATTTTATGAGTTGACTGAAGATCTTGTGCGTGTCCTCCACTGCCGCCTGTGCAGAGCTCTGGATAGAACATAGAGATAGATGGTGGTGACAGTGAGAAAGTAAACACAGAAAGTGGTGATACGACCACAGGATGCCGCACACTTCATATTCCGAGTGAAAATACAAGTGGAGTAAAAATCTAGCATCTGAACTCACCCTGAGTAAAAGAACAGCCTGACTCAAATCATGCAGCTCTGTTTCACGCTTCTTTATAACCTGCTGGAATTTCCTGTGGGATTCCTTCAGCTCCTCCTGCAGACAGTGCAGAGAAACATAGGGAACAATTATAAAAGTGGAACCCAATCCCTTATCCACTCCCCCTTTCAATCCAAGGCCGTCTTATGCTGACACAACTGATGAAAACTGACTCGTGGGAACCACAACTAATAAATATTTTCATTAATTCAATTCTTCAATCCAGAGGAGGAACCACCACACCATGTGTTTTACTCCCCTGGAGAAAGCAAAACTGTCCAACTCAGCAAATCATTTACTCTCCCATGTGATGGCTTTTGAGCGGGACAGGACAAGGTGAAAAAAAAAAATAAATACAAAAATAAATAAAAGGGGAACAAATTAAAGATTCTAAGTGCCTTTCAAGCAGTCTGTAAACCTACTTTGCCCTTCACACCAGTCACCCATCGAAGTTAGATAGGAGGATTTTATCACCTAATCTTGCAGTCAAGTGACATTCCCTTCACTTATATCTGCATTTGCTCCGCCAACCTGACTTTTGATGGATGCCTGACCAATAAAATAAATCCATGAAACCCTGCAACGCTGGGTACATGCATTAATTCTTCTTATACTGAAATAAGTTTTAATTTAAAGTAGTATTTAATTAATTACACATATCATAACAAATTTATTGTATTTAACTATTTATTTGATTACATTTTTAATTATTGGTACATTTATTTAAGTAATAAATGCTATAATTATTTAATTATTTATGGCCTTTTCTTCCTCCATAAGAAAATGCTACAAAAAGGTCAGGAAAGGTGCTAAAAATTGTGTATTTAAAAGTAAAATTTCACATTATTTAATACTAGAATTACAGTGTTGCTTCCCTGTGTATTTCTATACATACAATATTGTAAACTACTGTATTTACATTGACATGAAGTACTTTACTAAAATTATTTACAGACTTAAGCATTAAACACAAAGAATTTTGATAATTTTCAATATTTTTAAGGGCCTTAATTTTACCAAAATTGATTTATCAACTTTTAATAATTTTTAGGACTCAGTGGACACCCTGATTTAAAAACATAAAAATGTTATTTTCACCGTGCATTGGCTAAAATGGCTTCGAGACCGAATCTTCCACAACCGGAGTGTTCTTTAAATTAAACATATTCTTTTTTTTTTTCAATTATTATTTGCAAGTATTTCTTTACTGAAAACCGATTTCGTTTACTTTATTTGCAATAAAAAAAGCCCTGTAATGCTAAAGTGTGTCTTCACGCGGCACACACCTGACAGAACCCGGCCAATTCGCGCTGCTCTCCCGCCGCTCTCCCGTCGCTCTTGACCGCGGCAGCAGAACTCGGGGCAGAGCGGATTCCCGTGTGCCTCAGTTTCTCCACGACCTCGGCGAACAGAGTGTTTTTGTTGAGGACAGGTCTCGGAGAGAAGCTCTGTCTGCACTCGGGACAGCTGCTCGGTTTCCTTTGGCTCTTCTCCTGCTCCCAGAAGCTCTTGACGCACTCCATACAGTAGTTATGTCCGCAAGGAATGGTGACAGGGTCTCGCAGAAGGTCCATGCAGATGGGGCAGCTGAACTGCTCCTGGTTGACAAAAATGCCCGCATCTTCTTCTGCCATTGTTCGCTGCTGACGTGAAGTGAGCTGAGCTCTGGCAGCGGAACAGAATGTGTATTTGAGTTTGGGAGGAGTCTGCTCTTTAAATGTTTCTAAGTGCGACTACAATCGCCTTGTTAGTCACAGACGAATTACGTTATGTTATTGTTGTTGAAAATTCCCATGACACTACTCGCGTACTCTACTGCATACTTCCCAACTTCTGGAAAGATCAACTCTGGGATCACGTGACTAAATCTTCGAGTCCGCGCGTGCCTCCGAGGTGACGCTCGGGAGCTTCCGGAGACGCTTACTGGAGCTGGAATGTTTTGCATCTGCTGCGTCCAGATTGCTGCGCTCTTAAAGTACAAACTCTTTTTGAAGAGGGAAAGTATTTACTTGAGTGTCCAGCGGACACATTTTTTAAATGTTTTCATCCTTCCCAACATTGAAAATGTTCGTCACTAAAACACGAATAAAATATTAGAATAGAACTACGAATCAAACATATACATTATATGTATGTTTAAATGCTAATACAAACCGGAAAAATTGCCATAAATAAAAAAATTAACTGCTTTAAAGATTGTCCTTTATTTAAAACATCTATGCGTCGGACTGGGACATGCACTACTTCCTCCTCAACCGTCGTTCGGTTGCCTAGTTACAAAGCTTTAAATCAGTCATAGCACGCTATTATTTGTCCATTTCCTGTTGACTGTCGGGTAATATAACATTTATTTCATGTTACTATAATTATTTTCATGTCATGGCTGCTGAAAAAAAGTATTCTAATTATATTTTGTTTAGATTACCTACAATTGAAGAAACTCACTTTTGACAGTGTTCTTATTGTTTATGAACGATGAAAATCTGTATTTTGACATATAATGACCAGAGATTGTTAAAATGTCAGAAATAAGATTTATATCTTAAAAATCACAATCTTACATCTCCAATAGGTGCAGTTGGTAGCAGACAGTTACATTTAGAAGGTTGATGGCTCGAGGCCAGTATGTGGCCTTGATGAGAGGTGTTTGCACGGGGACCAGTCCAGGGTGTACCCTGTCTTTCACTGAAAAGTATGCTGGAGTTAAGAACCAGCAGAACCCTGCGACCCTGAAAAAGAAATGTATATAACATGGACAGAGTGTCAGTCACATGGTTTCAATGAAGGGGTTTCTGCCTCAAGTTCCAAAGAGTGTGCCAATTCAGAATAATAGAAAATGTGCAAAGGATGCAGAGAGGCCCGAAGGTTTTAACTGGTTATGTACAGCTAAATGCTGTCACTCCAGAACAATCTCAGGTTTATACAATGGGGCGCCCACGGAGCTACATCTTCAACCAAAGACTCGCCACAGATCAACTCAAGCTGAAGCTAATTGCATAGCAACAGAGCTAAAGAAAACCGCAGATTCATCATTAACTCCCATGTTTTTTTGTAATGAAATGCACACGCAATATGATGGCTGTTGTTTTGTATCATTAAATTTACTAAATTTGTCCTGAAAAATACTTTAAAGCTAATAGCTAATCCTATGTTGCTCTCGAGTTCACATAAACAAATCTATTTAGTTACCTTTGACCAACTGGACAAATGAATAGCTAACATAAATGAAAATAAAAAACTTGCTTACTAATTTTAGCCGACAATATACACTCACCGGCCACTTTATTAGGTACACCTTAGTATTTCCGATCATTTTTCCAATCTTCCACTCTCCCATAGTGGTGAGCTTGTGTGAACTGTAGCCTCAACTCACTCTTCTTAGCTGACAGGTGTGGCACCTGGTGTGGTCTGCTGCGTACTGCTACACAGTTACCCGCTGGACTTGTGTCATGCAATCATGTCCTAGAAGCTCACTGCTGATGGGGGTCCGTTACTCTTAATTTGGGCCTGACATATTATTTATACCCTGCTTTTGAAAACATTAATCGTTAAATAACTGTATTATTTGTGAAATTCTAAAAAAATGTGCGTGGATTGCATAATAATCAATCCGATATAAGCATTAAATAAAACTAATAAACAAGTAAAAACACCTGCTGTGTTTTATTAACGTTTGATTTCTGTGAGCTTTCTTGTAATCAATAGAATGTTCCGAAGCAGCGGCTCTCAATATTAGATCAGAAAACACAAGTTTTGACATCCTGAACTCTATCTATAGAGACCAGATTGTTATAATCTTTCTTAGAGAATATTTGTATCTTATTAGAAGCAGGTGAAAATGGCATCTAAAGACGAATCACCAGGATGCAGCAGTGAAAGTGAAGATAGTGGCATGAGTTCTACTCCTGTAACCAATGAGAAAATCAAAACAGGTGAATAAAAAAATATACAATTTCAAACGTATTCATCCAATTTGTCATGCAACTGCAACAAATGCAAGATGTTTGAAAGAATGCCAAAACTGAAACCAGGTTTTGATCTCCAGTGGAAGTAATGTGAATTTCAGTAGCCAGCTTTTAAATATTCTGCATCTTTTACCAAATGTAAATATAGCCAAGCTTCACAAGGTTAATAACATACCATTCTTTCATCTGTTCACAGAAAAAACAAAAGCAAAGAAAACACCTTTGCTTGTGAAATTCTTCCAAAGAAAATGGACGAATGTGAAAAGGGGTGTTTTTGAGAAAGCTGGGCTCTCTACACAGTCTGAGGAAGGGCCGTCGAGCATTCCAGGTGCAAACTGTGCTGAAACACAGAATCAGCTGAAGACTGAGCTTTCGATGCTGGAAGAGCATGCTCCGCCAAGTCTTATGCAACTTTTGGATGTTCTAGCAGAATGCAAGCTCTCCTGGACACCAGTCACTGAAGTTTGGCTAAGAGTATTTATTGGGAACGGGTATGTCTTCAACACATTTCAGGGACATTTTACCAGGAGTCACTAAATGTAATAGTGCTTGTGTGCAAAATCCTTAAACAAAACAGCTTGAAAGTAACAAAGTAAAATGAGACAAGAGAAAAATGCGATTAGCTCTTAAAAACACTATGAATTGGTCGTTTGGTCACATGTCTTCAGCTGGGGAAGGCAGCAATGGATGTCGCTCGAGAACAAATCGAGGAGCTGCACTCCCAGAATGGCAGAAGAAGAGACTACAGAGGCTGTCTGGATTTAAACAGCATAAGAGATCAACAGCAGAGGATTTCACGCGACAAGAATTTCGACAGAATCCCGAGAAAGATTTGAAAACAGCGCGAGGTCACGTGTGGCACTCTGATGCTCAAGACCAGGATTGTTATCAAAATGGGAGCGCACAAGTTTTTAATTCATTTTTATTAGGTCATAACCCCTATTTGATATAGATCAAATAGAATCTCAAAGTAACTTACATTTCAGTTGTTTAACTGTAACATTTTTTGGCGTAATACATTAGATAGGTTACACCAAACCAGAAGCAGACTTTTCCCCAAAGTTTCCCCATCTTTAAATTCTTTATTTTTTTTATTTGGTACCCAAAAAAAAATAACCACTATATTTATATATGCTGTTGAAAACATATTTACACAAATTTTACAATTAAGATATTAAAATCTTGGGTCTACATTTATGTTTTTTTCAACATTTAGACAACTGTGTGTTTTGTCTTTATTTTGTCACTATTTCTTCAACAGTTAATATTTACATTTTAATATGGGAGATTATACTTTAAAAGCATACTTTTTTCTTTTTGTTCAAACACAAAGGACAGAAAAAGGAGTGGCATTTCTTTCAACATTCCTTAATGCCCAGAACATATGGGTGGTTGATATAAAAGCTGGAAAAAGTTGTTTTTTACTTCAAATACCATGCCTGAAATATATTTTTGCGTAGTTCTTCCAAATATATGTATGATCTTTTAGATGTGTGCAGCAAAACCTTAAATTTTTATAATGTGTGACGTGAAAGCATCACTTTACATTTTCATACGGAGTGAAAATGGTATATGTATTTTGCTCAAATGTAACAATATTTGGTCATTTGAATTCTTTTTCTAAATCATCATACAATGGAGGGCATTGCTCCTCAAATCTTTCAAAATATTTTCAATAAATTCTCTTAAATCTTATGACAACAGTAAATAAAATAACTAAGAACCTTATTGATCCTAATTTCCTTGTGTTGTATTGATATTTAGATGAATGTAACACCATATGACGTTTTTTATGTATACATTTTATATATAAAAATCAAAGCAGAAATCATAATATACACACAACACCTTTGGTTGCATTATACTATATCTTGTCAGAGTAACAAGAGTTACTTGTCAAACACAAAAATACAAAATGCAAAACCTTTTTTGTACGTGAACAGTCTGAATGTTCATTGACGGTAGCAAAATAATGTCCCCAAACACATTAGCAAGCACCAGTTCTGCAACCACAACATTTCTAGACTGGTATGTCATATATGACTCAATATAACACAACTGTGGTGCAGGGATCAGTTTCAGATTAACCAGATGGTGAAATCATGTCCTTCACTGTTGTATCAGAACCTGCAATATACCGTAAATAAATAAAGCTGTTCATTCTTTCACATGCAGAGAGACAGCACTGGACCAAGCCACCCTGGAGAAGATGGGCATCACACATGTCCTGAATGCTACACCAGCTGAGGACGCACCCGGAAGAAATATCCCATCACGGGAGGCGTATTACCAAAGCCTTAACATCTCCTACTATCACGTGGCAGCTGTGGATGAAGCTTGGTTTGATATCAGTGAATTCTTTCACCCAGCTGCAGGATTTATCCAGACAGCCCTGCAGAACCCAGAGCGTAAGAACCGACCGTTTCACTTTAATATCTTCACACAATTTATTATGTTTTTCACAATGGAGTCATTACAGAATTTTATGTTTCTGTAGATAAGGTTCTAATCAACTGTGCTCATGGCGTCAGCTGCTCTGCAAGTCTAAGTCTGGCATATCTGATGATACACCTTGATTTACTGCTGGAAAATGCCATTGATCGTGTCACCCGTGTGAGAAGAATCGAACCCAACATAGGCTTCTTGAAGCAGCTGGCACTCCTCAATGCAAATCTAATAGAGCAGCGAAAGCTCAAGCTCGAAAACCTGATAAAAGGACACTGAAAAACACAAAGAGAAGCCTGGTACTGTATCAACAGCGGGCTCATCACCAAAAAATTAAATAAAACAAAAAAATGCATTGAAAAGATTGAAAGTGATTGTTTTTGTTTGAGTTGAATGTGAAAAGGAAATCATGATGCTACTTACCGGTACTTCTTTTGCTATGCAGTCTACTCAGAAACAAAGGAATACAAATAATTTCCTGTGAGATTTAATCTCAGTTTGACTTTGTCTTCACTAAAATGTAAACTTCATTTGATTTCCTCATTGAAAGCCGTTCTAAAGAAGGCTTCCTCATGCGTTGGTAAGAAAATCTACTCTTAGTTTCATCAGTCCACAAATTCCTCTGTGTATCAAAATATTCTTCTGCAAACTTCAGATTGCAGTGCCATTTTTTCTAGTAAGTAGTGGCATCCTTCCTGGATCTCGGCCATGGATCCACTGCTTCATCTGTGTTCTACATGTTCTAGACTCATGAACAGACATTTTAGCAAGTTCGAATGATGCCTTCAAATGTTTGTCTATCATTTGCGGTTGTTTCTTCACCTCAATGACTTTTTTAGCACCTGCTGTAATTATGAGTAGCAAGAGTGCCAAAGGGTCTACATTTGTGGGTAGTTTACCTAACTCTAGACTTATGAACTACTAAAGTGTTTGAAAAAACTATACAACTCTCTTCAGGTTTATTGTTTGTGCAATTTCTCATTCGCGCAAGCTTTCACGCTTCTCAATCAATCAACCAATCACACCTTTATTTGTCAAACACACTGTTACAGGCAGTGTAATAGGACCCCTCTGGCCACATATATAAACAAGATGAAGACGGGCCAGTGTTGAGAAGTAATATTTGAGAAAGAAACAGAGAAATGGGTATACATTAGGTAGGGTAGCTCAAAAAGAGCCTTTTCTGCCCTGTCATTCGAAGGGCAGTATGGAGAAGCACATATAGACATACATAATACAGGAAAAACATTGCAGGATGGGGTAGGGTCAAGGAAAGTGGTGGGACCACTGCAGTCAACAGCCGACATTTTCCTGCTGCCATTAATGGTGCTGTACTCATGGCCTGTTCAGATTACAGCGGTTGAGAAAAGCTAGCAGAGGTGTTTTGAGAGAGAGCGAGGAATGCAGAGCATCTCGTTATCAGCCCTCACAGGGGAATTTATTTTGACTCATCTTGTGGCCTTCGAGGCCAGAGGAGATAACGGAAAGCTAGATGGAAGAGAAGTTAATTTAGGTCAAAAACTGTAGATTTCTACAGATTTTTTTGTCCATCACCGATCTCCAGTTTATCCAACTTCCATTGCATCGCTGCCAGCCTCTCCCCGATGAGATCCAGTTTGCGGTCACAGACCATTGAAATGAGTCCCAACGTGAGATTAAATGAGATTTAAGTTCAGTCAACATTCCACTCCAGTCGGTCAGCTTATTGGGGTTTTGAGCACTGACAGCCTTTGATAATCGCAGATAGCCGAGAGCTCCACATATTCCGATCAGCAGAATCCCAGTTATCACAGTAAATATGTAAACCATAATATAATATGATATGATATGATATGATATGATATGATATGATATGATATGATATGATATGATATGATATGATATAATATAATATAATATAATATAATGTCCACCAATTATGTAAATGTCTTCAACATTCTCCAGGGACAGAGCAGCCAGGCACACAATCCTCCACTTCGCCCAGGAGTCCATCGTGTAGGCAGCAGCGAAAGTTCCTGCAGGACAGGTGGGTTCCACCGAACCCACGCTCTTTGTCGAGAAAATGGTGTCATGTTAAATGTTCCAGTTTCTCATTCACACCAAGCTTATTGTTAAAATAAAACTACATGTTTCACCATCAGAACAAACAGAGCCCAACAAACTGCCATTATATACAGGTGAGCCAACTCAGAGTTAAGTGTTTTTCACCCAGTGTGAAGTCATGTTCTCCCTGCAACCCAACACGTATGCCCTCAACAGAGCCTATGTGGGGTTCCACCTTCTAACATCCACCTGCACCTACATCTTGGCCACCCTGCATTACAGGGGTCAGACACTTGACTTGCTGGATTCCGAAGTCGAGGGGAACTTCATGGAGGAGGTTTTCACCAGAAAAAAAAAAACACAGTCATCCTGGTCTTCCACTTAATTTTGCCGTGGAAGGTAGCATCCTGCACAGCACTGGGTCATGAGAATGAATGGAAAACTGCTTTCAAACAAGCAATTTCTCCAGTTCAGTCTTAGTAATGCCTTCGCTGTGTTCCAAACCTTAGTCAATGACATCTTGCATGAGTTTTTGAATGCTTTTTGTTTAATTTATCTCAATATTTAGATTTTTTATCCGATCCTCTCATCCATCTAGTTAATTAATCATTGTTCTGGTCTGACAGCGCTGTGGGGAATGTGTAGCCACTGGAGAGAGCGTGGCAGTGTCTAAAGCTTCAGTAGGGCTCTGAAAATCCTAGTCGGGGCAATATTATCCAGCTGCAATACCAAAACTCAGCTGGAAGTGCAACATTAGGTGTCGAGATTTGTCAAACAGCTAGATCTCCAAACTGGTCTGATTCTTTTCAGACTGGTACCACTAGAAAATCACTGAGAATAGGCTCACATCTTGTAAAACTGTTACTTATACTGAAAATTTCATTGAAGCTGAATCTGCAACGAAAATATCTTCAAGATGAAATATCACGGAGAAAGGGGAGCTTGTTACTATGTTAATCATAGTAACAAATGTAAATTTTGTTAGACATCACTGACAGCTCCCTAGGCACCAAACTGTTTACCATAGCAACCACACTGTATGAGCAAGTAACGAGAACAAATCCAAATGCAAGTTAACTCGCTTGATTCAATGAGACGAACAGCAACCACTCGGAATCAGTTCACTCAATACAATAATCACAGGATTCCAGTAACCACCAAATGCAAAGGAAAGCCAGACATTATCTAACAGACCTCCTTAAAAACAAACATAAACAAGCATCAGGTGGGTTAGATTAGCTCATCAGCTGGTTGTCGCAAATGTCTTGTCTCCCTCTGCTGGAAAGAATGGGACATGACATAATGCTTGCTGTCACGTCCGGGGTACAAAAGGAAATGGTGACGTCCTAAAAATGTACATTTCCTTGATTGTGAGATCACAAAACGGAATTTACATAAAAAAAAAAACCTTTTATGCACTGATTTCGCTTCATAAATCTCTAATAAGAAACGCTCAGAAATGTGGAACTACTGCAACAAAACGCTCTTGGTTAAACACTGGAATAAAGTACAGTCCCTCATAGTCAACACCTCCACAAGCGAACTTATTTTTCTAATATTAATACTAACTGTTCACTGGCACCAATTTCAGAGAGAGTTTCTCATAGACGTCAAATTTTGTTCAAAATACCACGTGTTTTTTGTTACTTTTTTTCCTCGATGCTCAATCGGACCAATCACAGCTGAGGTGGATTACTAACCAGGAAATGGGATCACTTTCAGCTGTTCTGTTGATATAATGGTACAACATTTAATTAGTTTTGTTGATTGTGACTTTTATAATAAAATTAATAATAATAAATTATCATATCGACTTTAGAAGATTTTAGCCTGAGTAGACACGGCCAATCTTTCTGGGTTACCGAACGCCCCTCAACGGTGACTAAACCTGAACAGTCGAGGAGGGATTGTGTATGTTGTTTTGTGTTGATTTATGCTCGTCTTCCATGAGCTAATAACATGTAACAATAGCAGTCTGCTCGGACTGAACCGGTGATTGATAAAGAATCCGGCTCCTGGCAGCCACCTCGACACAGCGTTAAGCGACTGATGACCTCCCTTTTATTCTGGGAGGTAAGAGATGTTGTGTACAAACCTATTAGCAAACAACACGCCTTCATGGTTTAGTTAGTGCCAAAATAAGCGAAATAGCCCATAGCTTGCTTGATCAATTTCTATTATCTTGATAATTTAATTAGCCTTTCAATGTCTACTTTAATGTTGAATCAAACTTGCTGTTTGTCTGGAGAGGTCCTCTTTGTATGTGTCTCTGTTGATGCCCTAAAAACCTAATTGTTAATAGAAGAATTATCTAAAAACAGAAGCTGCAAAGCAGTGTTTAATAAAGTTTAATAAGTTGTACTGGGTGACCTTCTTGGAAGGAGTTTGCATGTTCTAACTGTGCATTGGTTGGTTTCCTTCAGGTGTACTCTGGCTTCCCACACAATCCCAAAAACATGCGGTTAGGTTAATTGAATAATATAACTTCCCCTTAGGTGTGAATGTGTGAGTGAATGTTTCCCTGCGATGGACTGGCGACCCCTGCCTCTCGCCCAATGTGTGCTGGAGACCCCCGTGACCCCAAAAGGGAATAAGATTGGGCATTGTAGTTGGGAGTTGGGAAAAGAATGAATAAATGAAAGTTGAATGGTGTAAAACTTGTGATACCAAACTGTAAAATTACATTTTTACAATCAAAAATTTTTCTTAGCTTTTTTATCAAGATCATTTTTCGTTCGTAATTGATTACAACAATAGTACATCATCTACATAGACATTTCAAAGTTTATGATTAAGACAACTGTTTATTTTTTTGTCACCAGTTTATGTTCTTTAGCAAAATAATACCCACCTCGAAGAAGACTATGTTTGCAGGAGATCCAAATAAAATGCTGTCATGAATCACTCAGAACCATGTGGTTCAAAACCTGTAAAGACTTCATTTCTCCTCATAACACTATTTTAGATATTCTGAATCCAGTTCAGGAGGTAAGGGAACGCTCAATAGACAACAATGAAACTGGAATAGTCACGCTCCAGTGTGCTCTATCTTTGTTTACTTAATGTTTCTTGTACCTTCCCTCATGAACTGGCACAACCTCAATCACAAACATCGTCCTTTAATAAGAAGGTTTAATAAGAACACTTTGTTTTTGCCTCAGCAACAGACAGGAAGTGCATTTGTGATTTCTCAATGCATCCACCATTTACTTGAGGATCAACAATGCTGATTCATCAGAATGGAAAGCTTTCTAATCTTTACATTTTCTCAGAAGTAACAAATATTCTTAGAAAAATGAAATTAAAGTATACTTATACCTTAGTAAAATATTAATAAAATAAGTTCAAAGTTCATTAAATAGTTAACTGCAGTAACAAAGTGTTATTAATTTATGATTAATTTTTACATTACAACTCTGCTGTAAACTAAAGTGTTTTAAACATTCTTGTTAACATTCACACATATTCTCAGGTGCTGACAACTCGATTCATCTACTGTGACGCAAGGAACAATTTGACCCTCAGCTTGTTTTGCCTGCAGCATAATGTTTCCACCACCATGTTTGACAATAGAGATGGTGTTTTTGGTTCATAGGCATCATTCCATCTCCTCCACTTTCACCCAGTTCTCTGAATCATTAAGATGTTCTTTGGAGACAGAGATGGCTAGATAGTAAAGAGTTCTAGGACACTACCCCAAAACTCTAAACATGCATAAGAATTTAATCAGATTAAGTTTATTTCACTTCTCAGTACCACCGCGTTTGTCGTCCTTTATGATATATTTAACTTAAATTTTTTATCCAGTCAACCAATGGTTTATAAAGGAAAATCATGAAAATTTACAGGGGTTCCCAAACGTTGCAACACACTGTAATCTGAATATCATCTATGCTGATAATAATATGGAAACAATGATCAATGTTTTTATTTATTTGAACATTATTTAAGAATAACACGGCTTACTTAGCAGAGTTACATCAGTTACAATGCCAATGTGTGACATGTCCAACACTGATATAAGGTAAAAAAATAAAATAAAACCCAAGCCACAATAATTTTTTTTCTGTTGAAAATAAGGCATTTGTTTTTTTTTTTTTTTAAATCAATGACATTGTGTAAGACCTTGCAATTAAGGAGTAAAAATCCTGGTGTGGACATTGCTTTAAAGGGCCACATTTATGGATTTCCAGGTAGTGTGGAGCACACGGAAAGCTTGACGAATGCTTTCATTTGGCACAATTTGGGGATTAACAGTTTAGTGGGAATTTTTTTTTTACTGTGATAGCCTCAAAAATGTCACCAAATGAAATAAAATAATATTGTTCAGTTGAAAATTTGAATAGTTTCATAGGTTTAATAAAAATGTGGGTAAATAGAAACACGGAGCTTTGTGTGTGTATCAATAGACTTTGTGTCATTCCTGAATTTCCCAGGCTTTTACAGTATACTTCCTTGTACAGCCCCATTGTCAAACAAAGAAATGAAAGAGGAAATGTTTAACTTCATTCTCTGATCCTGCTTCATTCATTTGGTCCGGTGAGCAGTCAATATTTTGGTTTTATTCTGTACTTCTATGTTTTCATAGCTCTGCCGCATGACCACTAGACCTCAATGATTGTAGGGCAGCTGTGGAGCAGGGGTTTGACCTCTCGTGTGTTTGCTTCGATCAGACTGACCACTAGCTCTCCAGAGATGAGCAGGCCAAGCTCAGGTGGGTCTGTGTTTCTGTCGAATGTATGTTTAGGATTGTTTTAAAAATGTGTGCCTCTGTTCTTTTATTTCTGTTGCAGATTTAGCAGCTTTTCGTGAGCAGTTTGCCAGAGCTCAGCACATCGCTGTTATCACGGGTGCAGGAGTGAGTGCAGAGAGTGGGGTCCCAACCTTTAGGGGACAAGGGGGCTACTGGAGAAAATGGCAGGCACAGGTAAAAAGTACAAATTGCAGTTGGTTTATAGACAGTTTGTGGTCATATCATGCACTTTAACTTGTAAAAGTCTATTTGAAAAAAAAGTACACAGTTGGAGATTTTTAAGAATTAGAATGAAAAGAATTATAAATTCTGCATAGTGTTAATTCAATAATAACCAAAGTAATAACCAAAGTAGGGAAATGCCTCATTTTTAGGGTTCGAGCACCGAAGGCGCATGGAACCCTATTGTAATTGCACAGAGTATTATTGTTTTGTGGTTTTGGTGCATCTTTTGGGCTGAAATGTGCTCGAAAATTTCACACACACATCAGAATTTGTGAATATTTATGTCTGATTTGAGTTTGAAGTGGGTGTGGGTAAAATGGCTTTATAGTGCCACCTAATATCGTTCAGCTCATGTGTGTTAACAGTTTGTTGTTGGCGAATTTTATTGTGCACACATGTTTAGGGTACCAAGACTTAAATTGGTTTTGGTCATTTGGATTGCATTTCCAAAATCTTTGTTTAATTATGTGCTCATGGAGTGCTGGAGGTGCGAGAGCCCTTTTATAACTGCTTGCAGCTTTAATTAATCTTGTTCCTTTTTTAAAAAAATTCTCTGTCATTTAGGATTTAGCTACTCCCGAAGCCTTCTCTCAAGACCCTTCTTTAGTTTGGGAGTTTTATCATTACAGGCGTGAGGTGAGTCACTCTCTTTTGGACTAAATTTGTGCCTGTTTTTTTGTATTTTACCACATTCCTCAAATTGTGTAAAACTAATGAAAGGTATGGTTACTGAAACAAGTTGTGGGAGCGAATAATTTGTTGAAAAATAAATGAATATGCTTTAAAACCATCAGTGACGTGTGGTGAAGATCATGTTTAATGAGGCTCTGACGTCATCATTCAGATTTACAAACATATGAACTAACCCCCTAACGTGAGGTCAGAGAACAGAGTGCCTCACCCGGATCTACTATTGGGATCATCTGCGTTTTATGATTGTTCTGCACCAGAAACATGTTACACACATACAGTTGATAAAAAACACTGTACATCATGTACATCAGCTAAACTATAACTACATTCAGCACATGTAGTACAAGTGGTTGAACATGTTTTTTAAAGATTATATTTTTGGCTTTTTTGCCTTATTTCTGTGCAGATAGGACACTATAGAGACAGGAAGACATGCAGGTAGGAAGGAGGAAAATGTTGGGAAAGGTCGATGAGTGCGGGATTCGAACCCTTATTGCCCCACGCAACAGCACTGCATATATGTCCGACGCTCTGTCAAAACTACGTGGTTGGACGCAGTTGAACATTTTAATACTAAAAGACAGCAATGGGCTGCTGGGCTGAAAATTCCAGCTGGGCTGCTGCCTCACCGCACGTCTCTTCCTCTGAATCTGAATTAATCCATTTTGAAAAGAAAAAAAATGAAAAATAGTTTTAAATACACATTATTGAATAAGTTTAAAGCTTTTATTTATTTCCATTAATGATAGGTGAGGTATCTGCAGGTCACTGAAAATCATGTTGGTCAAGGTTTTTTTGCTGGCCCTGATGACCCAACATCTGTAAACAAAAGGGGTGTAAACAAATAATGCTTTCAAAAATAAAAGTGTTAATAATTTCTTTTTTTATCAATGAACAAAATAGAATCTAAATCGAATACGAATTTGGTGTGAGCACCTTTGCCTTCAAAACAGCAGCAGTTCTTCTTTCTATACCTGCACACAGTTTCTGAAGAAACTCTGCTGGAAGATTGTTCCACAAATGTTGGATGTGGACGTAGCTTTCTCACATCCTTCTGCCTCTTCATGTAATCCCAGACACAATCGATGATGCTGGGATCAGGGCCATGCATCACTTCCAGTACTTCTTGATCTTCACGCTGAAGATAGTTCTTAATGATTTTCAGTCATTGTCCTGCTGCAAAATAAACTTGGGGCAAACAATACACCTCCCTGATAGATTGGTATTTGCCTGTATTCCTCAGCCTTAAGAACACCATTATTCCTCAACAAATCTCCAACTCCAATTTGCAAAAATACGCTCTCCAGCCAAAAAGCACCTGCTGCCATTTTTGCCCAGTCACTTTTTTGTGCATTACTTGTATTCTTTGGCCTTTCCTGTGTGTTTTATTTGGTCTGCAACTCTTCCACCAAGACCACTTCTGGCCAGACTCAACACAGTAGATGACTGTGTCCCACTGGTTTCCACCAGTTCTGAGCTGATGGCACTGCTGGAGAACTGACCACTGCATCTACAATCATCAACAACGCCTGTTTCTTTGAGCTTCTATAAAAGAGCTTGAAGAGCACATATTGGTATCCTAGTCTGCTTTGAAATCTGTCTGGGAGAGACCTTGGTGAGACCTTTAGCTACATTGAGTCTTGTTGCTTTTGTCAATCTTGCCATAAGAACTTTTCTCAAGCAAAGTTTGACTGTTCCTCGCCAGCTGTTTATGTTTCAGTTCTTGACTGGGTTGCGATGTCACACACATCATAACCACCTGTATGGTACAATCTTACAAAAGCCATAACTTTGTGCAAGCGTTCCTAGAAGAGTTGGTGTTAATTTAAAGGCAGAAACACCAAATATTCATTTTATTTAGATTTTTATGTTGTTTGCTCACTGTGCATATAATAATAATTACGGTATTTATTTTCCTGAAAGCATTCTTTGTTTAAAGTATTCTGCTTAATGCTACTCTATGTATACTGTATTAATGCACATGTTCATACACAAATCTATAAATGACTTTTAGTCGCTTTCCAAAGCATTAACCACCTCTCACTGCTCATAAAATACCCTTCCCTTATTTGCAACATTTAAATTATTTACCAGTAACTAAAGATGGTTGTGTCATACACGGATCTGAATGTATTTCTTTTATGTAGGTGATGCGCAGTAAACTGCCGAACCCTGCTCACATGGCTCTGGCAGATTGCGAAGCCCGTCTCAGCCAGCAGGGGCGCTCACTAGTCATTATCACTCAAAATATTGATGAACTGCACCATGGCGCTGGATCTAAACATGTCTATGAGCTCCACGGTGAGACATCAGCTCCTCAGGATTTATGTGGCTCTTCTACTAATCATACATTTGCTTTCGTAGGGAGTTTGTTTAAAACTCGCTGTATGAGCTGTGGAGAGGTCAAAGCCAACCACAAGAGCCCTATCTGTCCTGCATTGGAGGGAAAAGGGTACAAAAATACAGAAAATGCATAAATATTTAGTTTTTTATTTTAAGCATCACAAATGTATACATTTTTCTTCTGTGTGATGTAATTTGCAGAGCACCTGACCCCAAGGCCAAAGATGCCAGAATAGCAGTCGAGCACCTGCCCAGGTTTGAGTGGTGACTTTATCAAATACTGATCAGTAGTGTGATATATTGCAAGATGTGGAGTTTTTACTTGAACAGTTCATAAACACCCAATAATACATATATGAGGATTTTTAGATAATTAAAAAAAACATTGTTGATTTGAATAAATACATGTTGGCTCTGGCTGGTAGTACCATGAACACATCTCTAACTGTATAATGGCTTTTCTTCGCTCTGGTGAAATGAAAACATTTGTGCTCAAGACAATGTGAAAGGCACATATGGGTGGTTGACATCAACACATCATGCCTGAATATTTGTTTTGTGTTCTGACTTTAAAATTTTAAATAAATGTCTTATAAATTAAATGTTTTGGTGAGAAGATGCATCTATTTGCCACACTCCATATGATATGACATGAAAGCATTGCTTTATATTTCCATATCGAGTGATTTTCCTCAAATCACTTCCGCAAACATTTTCGTGTGAAAATTTGGAATATATTTTTCTAAATGATCATGCAATGGAGGGCATTGCTCCTCAAAACTTTCAAAAATATTTACAATAAATTCACTTAAACCTTATTACAACGGTAAAAAATTACTTGAGAATCTTAATGTTGCGCATTTCCTTGTGTTCTATTGATATTTGTATGAATTACCACCAACAAAGCTGTTTCTTGACATTAATGTGGCACAAATGTTTTATATATATATATATATATATATATATATATATATATATATATAAAATTAAAAATACATTTAATTAAAAATATAACTTTTTTTATCTGTACTTTACGCACAGACAATCAGATGTGTGTTGTCAACTACCCATATTTAACCAATGTGAAGGATAGATGAGCGAGTATTGAAATTTTTTTCAGAGTAACTTTGTAAGTGGTTGCCATGGCTGTCATCATTTTATGGCAAATCTTTGTTACTTTTTGAATAACGATGTGGTTTTCTTCACAGTGGTTTCTTTTCAGTAGTCTAGCTATCAGCTACTCTTGAACCTGGATTAACTAAATGTATCTTTGGGTCATACTTTATTTTGTACTGGATACAGTGTTTGTGTTTGTGTGTGTGTGTGTGTGTGTGAGAGAGAGAGAGGGGGGGGGGGGTAGGGAGGGAGAGTGTGTGTGTCTGAAAACAACTCCATTCTGCAACGTACTCAGCTCCCTGAGGTACCTGTCATCAAATATCATCATAAAATCATATGAATTTTATCAAAGACTACTCTGAATGCTCTGAAAATCATTCTTCCAAACACTGGCTCGCTCCTTGTTACCCTCTCTTTTCCAGATTAGCTTCTGATTGCAGCTAGAAGCGGTGTTGTGTTGCTATTACACACTGCAACAGATATTCTCCTTGTAATACTCATTCAGCCCTTTTGAAAAAGCAAAAAAGTAATTAGCAATGTTGAGTTTTGTAGATGCAGGGGTTAATCAAGAAAACCAAGAACCATCAAGCTGTTTAAGCTGGTCTTTATGGTAGAGTAGCAGGCCAAAAGCCATCCTTCCGATGTGGGAACAAGAGCAGAGACTCAAGTATGATTGAACACATGAACCAGGGTATAGAATAATGTCAGCAGGTGCTTTGGACTGTTGATAGATAGAATATTATTAGAGATCAAATTAGAATTTAGAGATAAAAGTATTTGTGTGCAGCTGATGGTTCATTGAAGGGCCACACAGCGGTAAAGTAATGAATGTCTGCAGAAACATTTGAGCATAGTGGATGCTCCTTGAACATTCGCAGTATATATACTTCAGATATTTATGCAACATAGAGGAGTATGATTGGAACCAGAAATATTCTGTTGCAGAACGACAACCTCAAACAGCCAAAAGTTATTGAGAACTAGCTTCAGTGTGAGAGTACTAGAAGTGATGGATGACCTCCACAGAGAAGGATGTGAGAAAGCTACCTCAACCGAAGGTATCCTACCAGCCGAGTTCTTTCAAATGAGTCTGGAACTGCTGCACCAAATATTGGTTCTTTTTAAAAAAAAAAGGCTAGCACAACTCATATCTCGATGAAGAAAATGTAGTATGTAATGCATATAAATGCATCTTTTCTAGCTTTAAAGTCTAACACTTCATAAAAGATGTTGTTTATTCTCAGAGCAGCTATATTCCAGCTGTTAATGTGTTAATGTTGTAGAAAATGAAACTAAGTCGGGAAATTTCTTGCAATAGCATTTTTTCCCCATGAATTAATAATTTAGATTCAAACTGGTCATGAGGAGACTGAACATTCCACAAGAATTGCTCAGTACTCCACTGGATTAAATTATACTTTATAGAGAGACAGAGAGCTGTTTTAAAATGTAAAATACTTACATAAACCTGATTTGTTTTCTTAACAAAATCCTACTTTTTTTATGAAAATGAACCCTAATACATGTTTGTTATAGATATTAATGCATAAGTAGATGCCTACATTTTGAACACAACCTTTGATCTTTGCTTGTGCTAGTGCCATTTAAAACAATTGTTTTTAAAACCATTTTCACGGAACACAAAATTGTTTGCTATGGTAAAAAGTCTGGTTTATGGAGGGATCAGTGATATAAAGGAATGTTTCTCACGTCAATATGAATAAAATAAACCAATCCCCGTGTCTCTATGATTTTCCTAAGTTGAGATAGAGATATGCTGAATCGGTTGCTATGGTAAACAGTCTGGTTGCTATGGAGGGGTCAGTGACATTCTGTTATAGTCCACATATTGATACGAGTTAAAGCTACCCCCATGTCTCTATCATTTTTATAAGCTGAGATTGTGATATCTTAAATGGGTTGCTATGGTGAACAGTCTGGTTTCTATGGAGCGGCCAGTGGCATATTATAATGTTTCTGTACATTATATAAACCAACCCACGTTTGAACTGTTTTCTAAAGCTGAGATAGAGTTCTAGGAATTTGGTTGCTAGGGTAAACAGTTGGTTGCTATGGAGTGGTCTGTGATGTTATAAAAGTCAACAAAAAAAGTCAAGCCAACATAATAATCATTTTAAAAATGACAGTGTTCTGTCAAAAGAAGACGAGCTGCCACATACAATTCTAAAAATGGAAATAAAATCAGGAATAATATCTGTGCATCAACAATCGGCCTTGAAATCTGAAATAGAGTATTTTTGACAGCATTAGCTTCTATCTCCTGCAGTGGGCAGCAGAGACCCATCTTTTGCGTTTGGTTTCTCTTCTGCAGGTGTGAAAAGAGCTCCTGTAACGGTCTGCTCAGGCCACATGTGGTTTGGTTTGGAGAGACACTGGATTCAGATGTTCTCACCGCTGTGGAGAGAGAGCTGGAAAAGTGTGATCTGTGCTTAGTGGTGAGGAATTCTAAATAAATTATAAGCAGCTGCACTAGAATGCCTTTAAAGCATCGACTTTAGGCCTAGTTTGCCTTCTGTGATACTTGGTTTCTGTAAGATGCCTGAGCTGTTTCTGGTTCAAAGCTTTTTAGACTGATTACAAGTACCAATATTTTTTTCTGATTCTCGCCGGTACAAGTGTTCCAATGTTTTCTAGGTTATGACACTGGGAGACTAATTTGTAGTAATAACCCATCAGTAACATGACAGCGACTTGGAATCTCGTATTTTGGTTCCAAAATGTTAAGAAGGTGACAATATCTCACGTTATCAACATCTGAAAGTGGTTGATCTTCAAAAACAATTAAAGGAGTAAGCGCCTTGATTATTTTGTTTAGCTCTCATGTTATCCCTTGCCTTTACTGCTAGCTGCACATTCTCTTAGCTCCTTTTTGTGTTTTAGTGTCAACTATTTTATCATATTACTCATACTGCTTTTTGTACGTCCCCTTGATATTTTCGTAACACTTTAATTCTGAAATATTTCCACACCACTGAACCTGACATTCTGTCAGAGACTCTCTGCACTGAAAACTCTGTTTTGTTGATGACGTCGCAGGACATGAGTCTTTGGCAGTGCTTAATTTGTAAATTTGAAGTTACTGGAACACAACAGGACTGGGGTGACGGACAGGGGGGCTGGCCCAAAACAGTTGCTGGAACACAAACAGAACGCAATGGTTCAGTGTCTAACATGCCTATTTTTAAGCAGCAGGACTTACATACATCATTTACAACATAATTTAAGACATATACACACAAAAAACCTTTAGATTACTTTCAACACAATTTATCTTAATCTTCAATATCATGTTAAATGGCCGTTTAACATGATGGACTTGAGTCTTCGTTTCTTTTAAAAAACGAAAGCAAACTTGATTGTCTTTTAGACATGTTAGCACGAAGGAGTCAGGACACTTTTTGTTTTGGCCAAATGCCGCCTAAAAATAAGTTACGTACAGGACGTAAATTACCCAGCAGCAGCCTTTTCAGACTTGCTAGTAGTGCATTTTATTTATTATTTTTTTTTACATTATACAATGCACAATAAAGAAAACACACTAACACAATAATTATTAATTATTATATTTTATTTTATAATATTTTTATCTAATCGCTAATTTCCACATAATACGGGCCTGCCTGCCGACTGCAGGGGACAGCACAAGTGATGGGAAGTTCGGATCATTTTACGGATTCGGTTCTTTGAGTCTCGTTCAGTAAAATGAACGGATCTTTTTTCGAGTCATTTCGTTCATTTTACTAAAATATCAATAAATGTTGTGTGTACTTCCACATCTACTAGCGTTTTATACACAAACGCGAATCACACTACAAATAAGACAAAACTATAATGCTAAATTTAAAATGAATATAAATATATTACTAAAGCCTACCTGGGTCTTTTAGTCTGGTTTACCCAAACTCTGATCTGTCTTCTTTAGATTTAAATCTCTTTTGTTAGACACAAAATTACTTCACTCTGATGTTAACGTGTGCAGTCCGAGCACTCAGTCCGGACTGGCTTCTTTAGCACTTTTGTCACGTGACCGCTACAGTGCCGGGATCCGAAAAGATTAGTTCTTTTAGCGAGTCCGGGTCCTTTCGGTCTTTTCTCTTTCCGGCTCATGCTGCATTGGTTAACATTACGGAGCGGCCATGAGCCGGAACCCGAAAAGATTAGTTCATCTTTCGAGTCATTCGGGTCTTTTCGGTCTTCTGTCATTGATGATGAACGGGTTACGCTCGGAAAACCACAAGAATGATGCGCATGCGCCAATGAACGAATCCCTCTCCAACACGACTCGTTCATACGGAGTCACATTAAAGATTCGTTCAAAAAGAACGAATCGTTCTTGAACGACACATCACTAATCAATAGACAGCACCAGCCTACGACGAAGGCAGCCTGGCACAGCATAGGCGAGTGCTCTGTATATTCTTGAGTCGGGGGAATGCATTGTAGTACAGTAGAGTGAAAAAGGTGGGCGGAATTGGGTAGATAAAGACAAATGGGGTCAGATAATTACCGGATCCCAGAATAAAAGTTTCCGGATCCTTGGAAGCCAGAAATTGAGAGAAAACGGATTGCGTTCCGGCAAACGGCGGAACAAATTAAGCACTGGTCTTTGGTATCGGAGTATTTTTACAAATGAGCTCAGTATCGGGCCCGATACCGATACATCCCTAAAAAATATCATAGGCAAACCCACTTGACCCGAAAAAGGCAATAAACGGGATGCTGTATCAGAAATTATATTTAAGCTAAATTTCACAGTTCATGATGAACGTAAATGTGGATTTATCAGCAATTTATTGATTAGTCGTTGTGCTTGAAAATTAATTTTTTAATTAATTACAATTTTCTGTTTTTTTTTTTTTTATTCTAATGCATCTCATTGTCGTAATGTGGGAGCTGAGGGTTTTAGAGTCGATGAAAGAGGAAATGACACACGGAGACTCTAAATGCACCAGTGGTTTATTGACACCAAAGCAAAATAAACAACCCAATAAATAAACACATCTACAAACAAAACACCGAGCTCTAAAGTAATAAAAATGAAAGATTTGCTTGAGAGCAGAACATATATAATATTGAGGAGTCCATGAAGGCATACCTCTAACATAGACTAATAGCAGTCCAGCCCTCTCCCAGGAGCCAAGCGGATTCTGGCCTTGTGCACATTGCCCTAGCCTCCCTCTAACTGAGAGGACTCTGCCTCCCTTTAAATAGACAGCATGGCCTACGTTCGTGATTGGGCTAAACCATGCATGGGGGTGTCATTGCTGAACTACAGCAGTTCACTACAAATAAAGCTGATTTCATTCATTAAACAATGCTGTGCAAATGTTCCTAAACTACTTAAAAGAGATCTCACATCTAAACACAATCACCTGTGAACAGAGTGAAAAGAATTTTACCCTTACGAAAGTGGAATCAACCAAACTTCACAGGCAAGATAAATAACACACAATCACTCAATCAGATCATAGGAGGTTGCGGTCTCTGAGGATGAGGTCTCACAGTTCTTTATCGAATAACATTCAATTCATAGATTTGAATTGGAAGCTAAACATTTGCATGATGTGATCTGGAGTTTAGAGCTAAGGTATAGGAATCAGGTCGTATCAGAAGTGATTTTTGAACAGTTAATTGAAATTTCCAAATCGAGTCATTTTTAAAATGTGGGTGTTTTTTAATGTAAAAAAGCTCATTAACTGCCCCTTGTTTTTGTTTTGCATTGACATGGACCGTCAGCCCTGGGACCTTATATAGACAGGCGTATGCCTTTTCAAACTATGTCCAATAATCTGAATTTATTACAGGTGACTCCGATTAAGCTGCTGAACCATCTCAAGAAGGATTAGTGGAAACAGATTGTCCCTCAGCTCAATGTAGAGCTTTACAGCAAAGGCCGTGAATACTTATGTACATGTTTATTGTCATTACTGGGTATTGCATGTAGAATTTGGAAGAATTAAATGAATATAAGACATTTTGGAATAATGGTGTAACATAAAATTTTTTTTTTTCCGTAGCTGGTAACATTTAAAATCAGGTTTCTCTTTATTGTTTTTCAGAATGATCAAATACTTGCTGCAGTTCCCATCTCCTTTAAGCCTTGCAAGTCGGCTTCATTTTTCACTACATTACAATTTGCTCTAGTAAATTATCTTTAAAGTATTATCTTTTGTGGCAATGCTTGATATATATCATTCTTTAGTACAACCCCAGCTTCATTTTTTATATTTCTTTCATTACAAAATAATCCCATAACAAACCTGAAATTGTACAAAAAAATTTTGTACAATGTCATGTATTAATGCAAACACAGTTCCCTTTCAGTCGGTCCCGGAGACGTTAGTCGGGATTAGACCGACTGAATGGGAGCGAATCACCGTGAGAGCGACTGACGAACATATTAACGGGCAAATTAATTTGCAGGCGAAGGTGATTGATTAGCAATCAGCCGGGTATAAAGCCGGGCGTGCCTAAGCCTCAGTATGCAATTTTCCTTCGGAGCTGACTGAGTGAGACTCTCTCTCCTGAACTTTGACGCTTCTAGCTTGAAAGATCAGCAGGTTGCTTACCTCTTGGCTCTTTTGGTGTGACCTCTGCTAGCTCAGAATAGCATGCAACCAACAGCCAGCACCTCGAAGATCTTCTCAGGCAAGCCTGTCCAGTGATTCAGCCGTTTTCTCAGTATCCTGTCCATTTTTCACGACACGATGAGCAAAACGTGCACTATTCCTGGCTGTTGTGGGCTTCTCGTTGAAAAGACGGTCACGGGAGTTGCGCGATGTGTTTGGTTTCCAGCACACCGACGCGGCTCTCGTGAAGCGCGAGTGTTTGCATTGCAGCACTCTGCTGAGTCGCACGCGGAAGTTTTGGGTAGAGCGGCGTCAGGTGATTCCTCGCGTCATCCCCAAACACCGAGCGTGCTTCCCGTCTGGTCTGCGGGTGAATCGGACGGCGCTTCGGTGTCGCCCGGTACCTCGTATGATCCTGTAAACGATCTGCTCTCCCACGCAGCATCGGAAGGGGCGCGGCTTTCGGTTCTCCAGTTCGGCCTGCCTCCTTCGGGATTGCAGCCGAGCTGGAGCCGGAGGCGTTCGCGGTGCTCTCACAGCCGCAGCCTCGATCGGCGGGAGGTGACTCCTCCCCCCCGAGTCGATGCTGTCACGGCTGGAGAATTGGTGGCTAGGCAGGCGCCGGGACAGGTTCCCCGCATACCGCTAGTGCCTTTTCTCCCCGAGAAGCACGAGGAGCTCACTAATTCTGGCAGGCTCCCCTGCCCGTCAGGGGATTGAGCTCCTCCCTCTTCACCACTCTGGCCAATGCAGCAGATACGGGTTACTCTTCGATTCCCCGCGTGGGTAGGTTGTCGCGGTGCTTACCCCGACAGCGCTGCTGCTTGACGGTCTCGTTCGGGTGTTCCCGCCAAAGCTGGGAGGTCTCATCAGTCCTGATGATGAGAGCTTATTCAGCTGCGGGTAAATCTGCTGCATTATTGCATGCTATGGCGACCTTACAGGTCCTCCGTGTCATGCACCAGGGTGGTGGTGACCAGCAGTCTCTCTGAGACTCGCTTTCAGCCGCTGATTGTCGCCTCGTGCTACAAGATCAGCCGTGCTGAACATCGGTCACGCGATGTCCACGCTTGTGGTCCAGGAACGCCATCTGTGGTTCGAGCAGGCTTCAATGCGTCCCGAGGACCGATTTCGGCTTCCGTACGCGCCTGTCTCCCCGGATGGCCTCTTTGGCGTCGCCGTGGAGATTTTCGTCAAAGGTCTCCACGATCAGGAGGCAGGCGGAGGGTCTGGGTATAGTTCCACGCCAGAAGCAGCAGGCGTTGCTTCTGGGCCGGAACCCTCTCCGCCTGTTCGCTGCCAAAGAGTACGTCTCCTGCCTTGGTTTACTCCTTCGACCTCTGGTCCGGGGAAAACCCCTGCATGCGGAAGACGGAGCCAACCTCTGAGGTTTTCGAAAGCAGACGAGGGTTTCTAGTGAAGCTCCCCTGAGGTTGGCGACTCGGGAGGAAACGAGCTCTTCTTTGGGTCTGGTCATCGACCCAGCTCCCCCAGGGGGGGGGGAGTCCACCACACACACTCCTCGCTGCCGTCCTCCGGGACGGCGGCACCCATTGTGTCAAAGATAGAGCTCACTTCCTCCCGAGAATAGCGGTCTCGCATGCCCGACGGTCTGGGGTTCCTCTTCCTCGGTCTCCGACGAAGATCCCGACATGGGCCCGAGCCCCGCTGGCCATGGCAGAGAGCGCGGGGGCACACCACCCCTGCCCTCATCTGACCATCTCCCAGGGTCCTTCCCTGGTGATTCCGCCCACAAGTCCGCCTCCGGGCGGCCCCGCCATGGGGACCATCGGCACGTCCCGACCACGACCCCTGTCAGCTTACCTGGGAGCCTGGCGGAAGCTTCCCGGGGTCTCACAGTGGGAGGTCCGGACAATCCGGCAGGGCTACACGATTCTCAATTCGTGTCCGCCCCCAGGTTTCGAGGTGTGCTTCACCTGTTCCCCGAACAGGCGCCTCATTCCTGCGAGAGGAGATCGACGCCCTTTTAACAAAAGGTGCGGTCGAGCCGGTACCCCCAGCCGATATGGAACGAGGGTTTTACAGCCCATACTTCCTGGTCCCCAAGAAAGCAGGCGGGCTGCGACCAATCTTGGATTTGAGGCGTCTAAACCGGCACCTGGCCAAGTACCGGTTCAAGATGCTGACGGTCCGCTGCATTCTACCATGCATCCGTCCTGGAGATTGGTTCGCAACAATCGACCTGAAGGACGCGTACTTCCAGGTAGAAGTGGTTCCAAGGCACAGACCCTTTCTAAGGTTCTGTTTCCAGGGCCATGCTTACCAGTACAAGGTCCTACCCTTCGGTCTTACCTTTACGAAGGTTGTCAGGGCCGCGCTAGCCCCGCTCCGCCGGGCAGGCATTCGGATCCTGGATTACCTCGACGACTGGCTTCTCATAGCCTCGTCCAGAGACCAGTTGATCCGACACCAGGGCAAGGTGCTTTCGCACTTAAACCGTTTGGGTCTGAAGGTCAACTGGGAAAAGAGCCACCTCACCCCCGTGAGAGTCATCTCTTTTCTCGGGATGGAGCTGAACTCCGAGAGCATGCTGGCGCGATTATCGGTAGAACGCACCAGGGCCTTGCTGACCGCACTCTTCGCGGTGTCCTCTCGACCAGTGGTCAGACTGAAGTTAATTCAGAGGCTCCTGGGGCATATGTCAGCCGCAGCCCCAGTCATTCGACTCTGGCTCCTGCGTATGCGACCACTGCAGCAATGGCTTCTCTCGCGAGTTCCGAGTTGGGCATGGCGTCAGGGAGCGCTACGTCTGCCCACGGCAGACATGCTCCCTTACCTGAAGGTCTGGAAGACGGAGTGCTTCTGAGGTCTGGGGTGCCTCTTTCGAGCCACCCCAACCGTGTGGTGGTCACCACCGATGCCTCCAAGACTGGTTGGGGCGCCATGTGCGGTTCCCACCGAGAGTCCGGTGCCTGGACCGGAAGACACTCTTGCTGGCACATAAACCGTCTCGAGCTAGTTGCAGTCATTTTAGCGCTACGGCGCTTCTGCCCGCTCCTCCGGGGGCGGCACGTGCTGGTCAGGACCGACAGCACTGCGGTAGTAGCGTACATCAACCACCAGGGCGGTGTACCCTCCCGCTTCCTGCACTACCTCGCCCAACAGCCTAACAGGATCGCGGTTCCGCCGTCCAGATTCCACCCCTCGACAGGAGATTGGCGACTCCATCCTCGGGCTGTTTAGCAGATTGGGACATCTTCGGCGAGGCCCAGGTACCTGCTGCCTCCCGTGTGAATACCCATTGCCGGCTCCTATTCCTGTCCCTGGCTCCTCTCGGGACAGATGCGCCGGCTCACTGCTGGCCCGGGAACAAACGCTTATGTGCGTTTTCCCCAGTGAAGCCTCCTAGCACAACCTCTGTGCATGGTTAAGGGGGACGAGCGCGGGCTACTCTTTCGCCCTCTTCTGGCCGAACAGAGTATGGTCTCCAGACCTCTCTGCGCTCGTGACAGCCCCCCCTTGGCCGATTCCCCCTGAGTCCAGATCTGACTCAAGGGGGGGGGATACAGGCACCCGCGGCCAGACCTCTGGGCCCTACTTGTATGGCATATCTGTCCGCGGTGGACCCCGAGCCTCTACCACCCCTCGCGGTGACTACCTATACCATGCGTTAGCCCCCTCCACTGAGTGTGCTACGCTGGCAAGTGGGGTCGGTTCGTCGAATGGTGCTCTTCCCGCCAGGAAGACCCCGGGACATGCCCCATCTGAGTCGTGTTGACCTTCTCCAGGAGAGGTTCGATCGGGGGCTGTCCCCATCGTCCCTCTAGGTCTACGCCGCCGCTATTTCTCCTTCCACCTCCGGGTTGAAGGGAAATCAGTGGGCAGCCACGCACTATGGTGAGATTTCTCAAGGGGGCTAGGCGCCTCCGGCCTCCTAGACCACCCTCCATTCCTCTTGGGACCTCTCCGTCGCCCTTCGGGGCTGCGGAAGTCACCTTTTGAGCCCTGGCATTTGGCAGAGCAGCGTGTCCTCTCACGGAAGACCGCACTCCTGCTTGCTTTGGCCTCAATTAAGAGGTTGGGAGATCTCCAGGCACTGTCCGCCGACGAATCCTGCCTGGAATTCGGCCCTGGTGATTCTCTGGTTACCATCAGACCCAGGCCCGGATTCATCCCCAAGGTCCCATCCGTCCCCTTCCGGGACCAGGTGGTGACCCTGCAAGCTCTGCCCCGGGAGGAGGCAGAACCAGCCCAGGGTTCGTTATGTCCTGTGCGAGCTCTCCGGATCTACTTGGACAGAACCCGGGAGCTTCGTCGCTCCCAGCAGCTCTTCATATGTTTCGGAGGCCAGCGTAAGGGTTCCGCTGTCTCCAAGCAAAGGCTTGCCCACTGGCTAGTGCGGCTATCCACCTAGCTTATGAGGCGTGTGAGGTTCCCTGCCCTCTCCATCTGAGGGCCCACTCCACTCGCGGCATCGCTGCCTCGTGGGCGTTGGCTAGAAGGGCCTCACTCGCCGACATTTGTAGAGCTGCGGGCTGGTCTACACCTAACACGTTCATCAGGTTGTACAACCTTGATGTAGGCTCTGTTCCCTCTGCGGTCCTGAGTGGTGGCAGTCACCCTTAGGGGACGGAGCAGGTGTAAGCTTGCAGTACTCTCCTCGTCATCGGGAGAAGTACACCTTTCTAAGAGCTCCCCCTTTGGGTGGCTCTCCCATCCTCCCCCCTTCGGCATCTGACTGAGCGGAGCAGTCAGCGCTGCCAGGTTCCGTGTGGTGGCTTTGCTCCGGCCTGGTCCCCGCAGAACTAGGGTACAGATCTGGGAGTCCCTCTCTGGCGCTCCCTTTCTATGTTCTTATACAGCTCCCCCTTCAGGTGGCTAGTATGAACCCGTTCCGTTACTCCCCTTGCTTTGGCGCGTAACGATGACTTCCGTCTCTGCCTCCTCTCTCTTGCAGAACGATGACCCGCTGGTAGCCCTTCGGGCCTCGACGCGATCTCCGCCACTCCTCCCTGCGGGTCGAGGGGTGCCTCCTTCTGGTCGTCAGCATCAACCAAGTACAGCAGATGCTCTCAGTGTTGGACGACTTCCCCGTCAACGAGTATTCCGGGCAGGGGCAGAAGGAGTTCCCATTCAGGTACTAACGGCCTCTTACTAACCCCTCTCTTGGGTTTAGTGCCGACCTGTCTGGATGGACTTCGGGCATGGCCCTTTACAGAGGCTCCCATTCAGTCGGTCTAATCCCGACTAACGTCTCCGGGACCGACTGAAAGGGAACGTCTAGGTTACTTGCGTAACCCCACGTTCCCTGAATAGGGAACGGAGACGTTACCCTTCGCCATGCCCTGGAAGTCATGGATCTGAGGTAAGCTGGGAGGTAAGTGGGTCCAGCTCCTCGGAAAATTCCATACTGAGGCTTAGGCACGCCCGGCTTTATACCCGGCTGATTGCTAATCAATCACCTTCGCCTGCAAATTAATTTGCCCGTTAATATGTTCGTCAGTCGCTCTCACGGTGATTCGCTCCCATTCAGTCGGTCTAATCCCGACTAACGTCTCCGTTCCCTATTCAGGGAACGTGGGGTTACGCAAGTAACCTAGACGTTTCTATGTTTAAAAGCATTTAAAAGTATTTAGACAAAATAAAAATGAGCAAATGTCCAAGAAAGCAAAAACAAGGTCAAAACAATGTGAAAATTTGAAGATAAAAAAAACGTCTCTTTTTGTGCCATTGTGTTTATCTTGTGCCAGAACTTTGAAAACCACAAGCCATATCACAGGTCTTGATGGCAGTGATATGCAGTCTTTTAAAATGAAACTGAAAGACTAGCACATTTAAATTGATTGCCTTCCTTATTTGTGAGAGAATTTTTATTACTACATTTAATCTTGATATTAATGATGATACTAAATACTGTTAGCCCGTTTTACTAAAAATATGATGTGCCAGGGCATCACTGTGACTAAGACCCCCCCCCCCCCCCCCGTATATCTTCTTGACAATGCATTAAATAAACCTGTGTCCTTTCTGTTCATTACAATCTTAATGTTTATTTCCGTAGCACTAATAATTAGGGGTGTAATGGTTCACGGTATGTATTGAACCGTTTCGGTACGGCCTGTTCGGTTCGGTACATTTGCGTACCGTTTCGGTATGCGGTATTTTTTATTAAATAATATAATATTATTAGCGCGATATTAAGCGCAGCGGATGCACGGGTAGCTATGAGAAATGGCATCATGTGTAACGTCCACTGCTACGTCTATGTACCACATTATGTACCGTATGTATGTTGCCCTTGAGCTGCGCCCCAAAAGTGTGCGCGCTGCAGGAGTGTGTGTGTGTGTGTGTGCATGTGTGTGTGTGTGTGTGTGTGTGAGGAGAGGGAGAGACGAGTGTGTGCGCTGCTCTTCCCCTGAAACCGTTATTTTGTGTTTTGAAATGTAATTTCTTGTGACGCTGAAGGAAGCTAACTATAAAGGTTTGAGTTTGAAATGATCGGGTATGTGGCAGGCAACACATCTAACATTTTCTACTGCTGGAGATATTGTCACTGCAACCAGATCTGTGACCAATCTGTCAGAAAATGTGGATAGGTTAATATTTTTATCCAAAAACCTGAATAGTTAGTTTTGTTGATATACAAGCTGAAGCTGTTGATAGTGTTAAAAGTTTTCAGGTCCTAACTAGTTGCAGTATTTCATTTTTTATTTTAAAAATGTGTTTTTCTTTATAAAGAGTGCAATTTATTTAAAATATCACCCAAATGTGTCACTTTTATTTATTTTATGCAAGAATTCTATTGTGTATTGGCAGCTTTTCAAAATAAAGATTTTGTAAGTTCTTATTTTTTTTGTACCGAAAATGAACCGAACCGAGCTCTCCAAGACACTGTACCGAACCGAATACGATTTTAGTTACACCCCTACTAATAATGTGTCATTCATAACTCGTGCAACGTTCATTTGAAACCCAAAAAATCCAAACAAATAACCTTTTTGAAACCAACACATTAAATTTGAAATCAAAATTAAGCAGCCGCTGAGACTTCTAAGGGTTACAGTTGCACTGTAGTTTTGGTTAATAAAGGGAGCTTAAAAATAAACTAAATGAAACGGAACATGTCTGCCTCACCTACAGCATTATTCACTGATTAAAATAAAGAATATACGCTCAATGACTATGACCCTGTTTCCTTGTGTCTAGGTAGGCACCTCCTCTATAGTTTACCCAGCGGCCATGTTTGCTCCTCAGGTGGCGGCTCGAGGAGTGCCTGTAGCTGAATTCAACATGGAGAACACACCAGCTACACACCGCTTCAAGTAAGAGCTACAACACATGCTCTTTCTCTCTTAGTCTCAGAGCTCCATTCCTCTCAAACACACCTCAGCATTAGATCACTGAAGCGTAGCTCTGACATGATGAACGCTTTCTTTCTCACCTGCAGATATCATTTTGAGGGGCCGTGTGGTAGAACACTGCCACCTGCTCTGGAACGCCACGAGAGTGAAGCAGTGTAAGGAGGTGAAGTGCTTGCCCCCTGCTCATCCCAACTGCATACTACATTTGAATGAAACAGAGCTTGCTCAAGTTTTCGATTCATGCAGTTTGGTCTGGAAGATGTGGCTGCAATAAAATTATAATCGTACATTCTAGAAATGGGTGATTGGTTATGGTTTTATTGGTACAACATGTCAGATTTGTTTGCATTCAATCCAGCAGAAGTAGTGGTGTACTTTATTAACGTCTGGTTTACAATATTTTTGGTTTATAAATGAACAAACTCTCAGTTATTGTCGCATTACTTCATTTGAGCCACGTTAGGTCATTTTGTACAGTGCAGTCATTAGCTGATGATATGGGCACAACAAGCACCTCTCTAATGCCAACCAGTTGAATGTCCTCAAGGGGCAAACTATTTTATAACCTACCTTTTTATTGTAATTATAATGCTGTGTTTTAACATTTATTTTTGGTTGTAATCTATGAGTTATTCTGAGTCATATACAAACAAGTAACGACACTTTCTGCATTTATTTTGCTTCTAATAGTCTATAGCATTAGTGATTAAATATAATAAACAGTCTATTCACAACCAAAGCAGGAGCTTGGTTTACAATACCAGCACAAAAGGCCTCTACACACTGATGCGAAGATTTGTGCCTCAATGAAAAACCATTGGCGCCAACAAATCTAACTGAACGAGAGTAGCCAACGAAAAAGAGTTTGGCTGTGCTATATCAGATTTGTTTTTCGCAAGGAAAACTACCAAAGAAAGCTGGCTCTTTTGACGATGGGAGTAGGACATGAAAGAACCATTAGGTGGCGATCATCACACATTTTCATAGCGACTTCACACAGGAACGGAAGAAGAAAAAGAGAAAAAAGAAAGACGATAGAGAACAATACATAGAAAATACTATTGGTGGCTGATCAAAAATGTGGAGGGCATCAGTTGTACCACAAACGGCATCTTCAGGCAGGGAGCGCCATTGCATCAATATTTCCGCATCCAGAGAAATTCTCCTTAGATGTGTGTATCTCAATTCGGATCGGTGTGTAGAGAACTCTTTAGTTCTATAGGCAGATTTTTAAAGTGATTTAAATATGTTTTAAAAAAACACTTTAGAGTGGAATGGACATTTAGGACATTTGTACAAAAACAAACCTGTTCAAAAGTTGTGCTGCATATTTTTTAGCAAGAAATATGAATAAACTTCAATAACTTCTGGTAAATAGAAGTCTCACCAATCACACCAGCTCTTTTGAATTAAATAGGAATGATGAATCCCACCTATTATTTAATTTAAGTTTCAAATATAATGTGTAGGTTTGAAAAAGGTTTTAAACTTTGATATTTTTGGTTTTAAACAAATATTATGAGTTATGTCACATAATTTCCAAAGTACTTCAATTCACATTTTACGGACCGCAAATCATGGTGAATAAGTATGATGGTGGAAGTACAAAAATTGTGATATGGTTTGTGTTTTTTAAGGTTCTGGCACAATAAAAAAAAAAAAAAAAAAAAATCACAGAGCACAAATTTGCTTGAAATTGTATATAAGTTTTAGGAGAGGTTTGCCTTGTTTTTTGACACAATTTTCTCATCGTTTTGACCTTGTCTTTGATGTTTTTGGGCGGGATTGATAAATTTTATTTTGTCCCAACATTTTTGGTTGGTTCACTTTTTTGATTCTCTTTTTATGCAGGTTTATAGGTTTATTGTGGATTTATAGCGTAGTATAATGTTTGTAAAAAAAAAAGATATAAAAAAACTGTTTTAGAGGTAATGCGTTAGAGAAAATAGTAAATTACTAAAAAAATGGCCCCAGACTTCTATGGGTTAAGATTCCTTGTTAAAGATTTACAAAAAATCCAGAAACACAAATACAGCAAGTCAAAAGGAAACAACCCAAATGGAAAAATGGATATTTAAGAGAGTTTTCTCATTCAGATATTCATTATATTGTCATGGAAACTAGTTTTAGCTCATCAGAATGAAGTGAAACATGTTCCACAATTCATTTGTTTTATCCGTTGTTCCCTCTGTTCCTAAAAGTTTGGCACTTTCTAAAATGCTCAGACTAGCAATACCTGAATTTATTGAACACAAAAACATCAATCTCCCCATCAGTCCGTCCATCTCTCCCTCTCCTGTCCTTCTCTATCACTTTGTCCCTCTCTTGCTGTTCCCTCCAACAAGCCCAGACTGGAGAGACGCTCTGATTGGTGTGAAATCGATATTTAATGGGACGTTGGTGTGTGTGTAGGATGGATGTTGTGCGTCTCGGAGGATTTTAGAGGCTAAGCTTATGTCAAGGGAGATATTTACTGTGCATGCACGCACGGACGTCGTTAAGCTCAGATTGGTGTGAAATTGTGGTTTAATGGACAGGAAATGGCGTGTGTTATTTTTGGAGCAGACCTCTCTCATCGCTGCAGAAACTAATGAGCCACTGTCTCTGCATGAGACCAAATGCACACACACCAAGAGCCAATAGTGGCACACAGCTCAAAACTACACCCTCATTTATCATTTACAGTGACATAACACACACACTTCCATTCAGCACAAGTTTTGGACATTTAAACCAAAATCATGATTACAGGAACCTCTTTTTGCTTGCATTACTTTTACATATATAACATTATAACATTACTTTTATCACAATAGTGATTTCAGTGGGAAGGTCAAAATTTGTGATATGTATACCAAAGTTGACTAGACAACTAAAAGTAGAGATGGACTTTAACAGCTGGAAATTTGCTCTTAGATAACTATGCCTGTTTTACTTTTGTCCACGACTTCTAGTGCAGATGGATTCAGTTGTTAGACAAAAGCACTTTTGAACGGTTTTATGATATAGAGTTTCACAACAATACAAATGTACCACTAACAGCGTAACAACGTGGACTACCCCTTTGAGCCACTTGAAGCAGCAGAGCTTAAAGTCATTTCCTTGAAGCCATCTGTTGAGTCCTTACATTTACATTTATGCATTTGGCAGACACTTTTATCCAAAGCGACTTACATTTGACTGAACATATTTGTTTACATATTTGTCATACATGCTTTCCCTGGGATTAGAACCCACAACCTTTGCGTTGTTAGCGCAATGCTCTACCAACTGAGCCACAGGAAAGCTTTCCTCCTGGAGGCCATATTGGCAGGTGGTGGGGTGTGGCAGGAGGTCAGTGTGATTGGCTGTACAATGACAAAACTACATTTCATAACTTTTGTGAATACCTTTGAGTCATTGTGTTACTAAAGTGTTGTCACCATTAGTAACAATAATAGAGTGTTACAACCACCGTGTGTTGTAATTATTCATTATTTATATTTATAATGTACTTATGTGTTTTATGTGATTGGTGACTTCATGTGTTTAAGACTCACCCGAAGCTCCCGCTGCTAGAAAGCACTCATCTCCCCTGTTCTGTCTTTTTTTCCCCACAGTCTGAGGTTCGGGTTAAACACTCTTAGTTTAGCTTAGTTCTTCGTTTATCATTAGCTTTGTTATTGTTTCACATTTTCGTATACCACAGCAGTCGTATGTTTCGTTTACAGCTCACCTTTTAGTTTATCCACGTTCCTTTCGTAACGTTCACTTGTTAGTTTAGGCTACTTTGGAAAAATCCAGGGACTGGTTTCATTGGTGTGCGGTGGTACAGCTTGCGTGTGTGTTGTGTGAATGCTAATTAGTATGTATGCTAATTAGTTTGTGCTTTGATTTCGGCAGCATTCGTTTTATTGTTTATTTAGTTTGGTGCATTATATACTTTTGGAACTAGGTCCATGTATTTTGTGTATATTCATGTTTATTATTGTTTGTCAACCCCTTTGTGTTTTCTAGAACCCTGTGAAACGCATTGTTAGATTATTTCACAGGAGTCTTTGAGTTGTTCTTAATCGTGTTTAGTATGGTTTATAGTCATTAAATTATAGTGTTTTGAGTTACCGGAGTTTGTGTTGTGTATTTGATGAATTGCTTTTGAATTAATTTTCTTCTGGTTATACGTACTTCCTCAATGTGCGGTCCGAGAGCTCGTCACATCTTGCGAGCTAGGGGTCGTAACATAGAGCTATATAAATTGATCTTGTGGGCCATAATTTATTTTTTGCTGGACTAGATACAGCCCACAAGTCTCGTTTTAAGGTACAAGAATGACTAATATAGTGTCTTACATACGGCTCCGATCCTAGAGTGAGAGCAGGAGTTGTGCACCACTTTAAAGTGCATCTATTTAACAGAATTTACTGAATGGTTAGACCACACCTTTTGATCTTTCCCCAGTTTAATTCCCAATCTGTTACTGTGAACGTGTCTGTAAAAATGGAAGTTCACAATAGGAAGTGTTTAATTAGAGAGGCCCTATTAAATCGACTTTTCTGAGATTCCGACCATTCCCTTATTAAAAACATTCCTTAAGATTTATTCAGAATGTTTGTGTAAACTTTTTTTTTTTTTTTGTGAGCGCAAAACCGCATTATGTTCCTTGGAACATAATGTTTTCACCTCCACCCACTGACCAATCGCTAGTACAGCTCGTCTATGCAGATCGGTTGCACTGCCTGACCCGGGAGTGAGAGCAGACACACACACACACACACACACACACACACACACACACACACACACACACACACACTGAAGAACAAATCAGAAAAAGTGTGTGGTCTCTTGATTATATTGTAATAGGCATTAGAGTTGGGTGAAAAAACAATTTGGGCATCAGCGATGTCATCGTCCCAACTTAGATTTGAGCCTTACTGCCTGATAAATGGTGCTGCAACAATATTAGCAGTTATGCTAACCAACCTAGCATTGCACAAAACACAATTAGAAAGAATAAACACATTCCAGGGTTTCAAAGTTCTACAATATTTGCATGAAATAGATCCAAAGTAGATCCGTTAACTTTATCTCAGACAGCACAGTGTTCGGTTCGACCACACCGAGATCGTCAAAAGGGAAGGAGAATGAACTCAACGACACAAACACTCAAGTATCAACTCTAGCTTTATTCATAAATAAACAAACACAAAAGCATTTGGTGAGGCAAAACCTTGAATAAATAAACGGAACAAAGCTAAAGCTATACTTCAAAACATTAACACAAATAGAACAGTTCTCTCACATAACAAAATAACTGAAGCCAGAGCTTACCACATCTAGTTGTAGAACCACACATCCGTCTGAAAATAATGAACCCACACAGGGGAGAGGGAACAAGGATCTTAAATAGAGAGCAGGACAACAAGAGGAATAGTTAACCAAAACAGAGAAGCAGGTGAAGCATATGAGGGCTAATTAACAAACACACACACATGCACGCACATAGTCAGAACATAAGAGAAAGCTTTTAAAATAAAAGACTCTGAGACTCTGAGAAAGGACAAATTAAAAGTAATAGAACAGGAAGACAAACCTAACACACAGGAACTGAACTGCGTGAAGCATGTTGTTTTTTTCTACACGTTTATGGTGGATTCATTCGCTTGCAAAGTGATGATACTTACACAGAACTCTTCGATGCACTTCGGACAATTTATGTCCCTTTTTAGCCCAGGTCACACACAGAACTCTTAATTCTCATGTGAACAACTTCATATTGTTCTATTATACACACTACATTACCCATGATTCCCGAGCTACAAGTCCCAAAACGGGAGTAATGAAATCATGGTTGTGGGAGCAAAGGGGTAAACAGTGTGCTTAGCAGAAGCAAAAAAATAAGAGAGGATTTAAAGATGTTTTTTACAATTATTAATGTATTTAGAAAGTTACTAATGGTGCACTGAAAATATAGAAAGCTCAAATATTTATTAGAACTGCTTTAAAAATGGCATTATATGGCCCAGGTCTCCCCTCACACATTGCTTTTCCTGCTAAATGTATTTTATTTTTTCATGCAGAGTCCATGCAGTATCTCTCTCTCTCTCTGTGCCCATTCTACTGTAAAGGCATCGTGGGGGAGGAACAAATCCAATAATATCATTATTTATCACTGCAGCACCAGAGGCACATTCATTTCCATTACTGTCATGCTCTGTGGTCATGAAACAGTTACTTATTACAGGGTCGTTCCCTGTAGGGCAAAGATTGTTGTTCAAGGCCATTGTTGGCCCCAATTACTTGTAGCATTTAATATCAACACCACATCCCTGGTCTGGGCATCTTACTATAAATAATAAGTAATCAAGAGGTTTCAGTGGATAACCAATATCTTTTAGAAAATAGTGTGCAAATATTTTTAAACAAAGCGTGACATGTTACAGAGCATTTTTAAATCAGACCAAGCGCTTTTAGTGCTTTTTGACCTGATGACAGCATTTGCTAGAGTGGCCCAAACAGCTTGGAAGACTGTGGGAGTGTCAAAGGACGGCATTGCATTGGTAATCATGGGTGACATTAAAGGACCTTTAAGGAAGGACCTTGTTTTGTAAGGGGTTCCCATTGTCGATCATGTTAGAGTGAACAACTGAAAAGGAACAGCTTGGTTACATCAACAGATGTTGCTTTGCCATGACCTTGCGGTCATGTGTTGTAAACCTGAGTGGAGTGCCGGGGTAGTTGAGTCCAGCACCTTCAGCATCACACGTAGACTGAATGCAAGGCACCAAGGCCTTTAGAAGAAGATTACCATAGTCAACGTCTTGACATTTGTCTCTGATCCTTTGTTCGGGGAACGATGGGATATGCAAGTAGCCAAGATGTTTTATACTATGTTGTGCGTTTACATCTTGTAGTTTTGCCATTTTTGTTCACTTAAATATTTGTTTCCTGCCTTATAATGTACCTTTCCTACTGCTTTTACCACAGAAACAGCATTGCATCCTTAAGTGCAAAAATCCAGATCCAGTTTAGGTTTTTGGCTCAACCCAGTGATCAAACAGTAGTAGACACTGATATGTATTGTCTCTAATTTCCAGACAAAGTTGTAATCATTTATGTATTTCGATGTGTTTAATGTATTCAAAGCCATTTATGAAATATTTATTATTTCATAACCAGGGGAAACTGGTCACTGTTATTGGACCCTGCAAATTTGATTACAACGCACCTGTGATCACCTGCAATCTTCAAAGTTCTCTATAAAGGCCTCTACACACAGAGATTCTCCTCTTCTAACTTTGCACTCGGCGGAGATAGATGTGCTTTTCTCTCTCTCCCTCATCTCATATTTTTCTAAAGTCTAAATTTCCACGAAAAGGAGTCTAAACAATCCCCTTGAGTGCCTGATAAGGAGCGTGTTTTAGCACCCTCCCCCGCATTCACAACATCTCGGGTTGCAGCGGTTACACCACTTCCTTTGACCCTACCCCATCCTGCAATGTTCTCTTCCTGTATTTGTCTGGATGTGCTTGATTGCAATGGCTTTTTTTTAACCTGCTCCACACTGCCCTTCGAAGGACATTGCGGAAAAGCTCTTTTTTTTGAGCTACCTTACCTAGTGTATATCCATTTCTCTGTTTCTCTCTTAAATACTACCTCTCAACACTGGCCTGTCCTCACCCTGTCTATGTCTGTGGTCAGAGGGGTCCCATTTCGCTACATGTAACAGTGTAAGTGACATATTGATGCAATTGACAGTACCTACCGGATGATGGCGTTTGTGCCAGATGCTCAACATGCCAAACGGGGAAACAGGAAAGAAGAACAGCAAGAAGATAATGATGGCAGAGAAGAATTTGATGAACACATAGGAAAAAATCCTGGATGACTAAAATGTGGAGAAAAGAGAGGATTTGTGCTGCGCGATTTCTTTTCTGTTTCCTGTACGAAGTCACTTTGAAAATGTGGGGAGAGTGCCACCAAGCAGCTCTTTTATGTCCTACTCAAGTCACCAAAAGAGGCCTCTTTCATTGGTTGTTCTCTTTGCGAAAACAGATCTGATATGGCACACCGAGACTCGTTTGGTCCAATGTGTGATGTACCTTTGGCGCCTGTGGTTTAATATCGAAGCGTGCCGTCACACAAAACCAAAATTTGTGTAGAGATTTCAACTCCCAACTGTTCCTTGTTGGTCATTAATGCCTGTGCTAGTTCCTTACTCTCCTTCTCGTTTGCTTTCTACTATCTACTACTTACCTGTTCTACGCTTACTCTTCAGATCCAGAAGCCTTAACCCAGAGGGATCCTGTTGGTGTGCAATCTCCACTGTCGGCTTGGTCCCTGAGTTGAGCTCCCCAGATAGCACCTCATACAGTGTGCTCCCTCATTTTTGGCTGGGGGTGTATGCATCTTCACTGGATACCCACCTACAGCAATACACTTACCCCTGAATGCTCTAGAGTTCATTTGAGTAAATTACTGGTAGATACCTGTCACATCATAGCATCATCCTTGGCAACTTATCATCATTGCATCATCCTTGCTATGTCTATTTCTGTGTCGGTTCAATGCCCCAACCCTTTGCCCTACCCCTCCCTACAACGTAGTTTACACCAGTGGTTCTCAAAGTGGGGGGCGCGCCCGGCAAGGGGGGCGCACAGGCACTGCAGGTGGGGCGCAGATCATCATTAGATGAGAAGAAAAGATCAAAAAAATAAACAGCCAAAAGATGTAGAGCACATGTGTCAAACTCAAGGCCCGGGGGCCAGATGTAGCCCGTCATGTAATCTAATGTGGTCCGCGAGAGCTTAAAAGTTTTGAGTGTCAAAAAAAAAAAAAAAAATTCCTACAATGCCTTTGGCTACGGTAGCTGCAACGACGTTTCCGCATCCGTACTCACGAGTGAAACTGCAGAGCTGCTGTTTCTCACACATTGAACGTAAGACTCACGCATTTGAGTGATCTCTCACGCCACACCTCCGATTTCTCACGCTAAAATAATTTTCAAGATGTGAAATGGGCGGAGCTAATAGTTTATCGGTGATCTGTTTCTGGAGCCTGATGATAAAAGATGATCGATATGCATCGTCTCCAGTCTGTGAGGGTTTTTTTTCCGCTAAACAAATGACAAAACTGCTATTTTTCTTTATACACTGACAAAAATCAAAAGGATTTATATTAGAACAGCAAGCATACAATTGTTTCTATGTAACTGATTGTCACTTGAATAAGTTATAAATAATGATTAATTTAACATTAAGGAGTAGTTACATTTATTTTAATTATTAATTAATTATTATTTTACATCTGGGGGTGGGGGTGCCCAGATTCTTTTAAAGGTTTAAAGGGGGGCTCGACCAAAAAAGTTTGAGAACCCTGGTTTACACAGTGGCCTGTAGACATTCATGCACTGATAGAAGATCTGACTTAGAGTGTTTGTTACAGCCTTATTTCAAAATGGATTAAATTTATTTATTTCCTCACAATTCTTAGATTTTAAAGATTTTTTGAAATTGTTGCAAATTTATTAAAAATACAAAACCTGAAAAATAAAAAAAAAAACAAAAAATTCACAGCCTTTGCCGTGAAGCTCTAAATTGAGTTGAGGTACATTCTGTTTCCACTGATCATTCTTGAGATGTTTGAGCAGCTTAACTGGAGTTCACCTGTGGTAAATTCAGTTGGTTGGACATGATTTGAAAAGGCATACACCTGTCTATATAAGGTTGCAGGTTTGACACAAAGCACAAACCAAGCATAAAGACAAAGGAATTGTCTGTAGACCTCCGAGACAATTTTGTCTTGAGGCACAAGGCTGGGGAAGGTTACAGAAAAAAATTCTGCTGCTCTGAAAGTTTCAATGAGCACAGTGGCCTCCATCATCCGTAACTGGAAGATGTTTGGAACCACCAGGACTCTTTCTAGAGCTGGCCGGCCGTCTAAACTGAGTGATCGGGGGAGAAGGGCCTTAGTCAGGGAGGTGATCAATAACCCGAGAGTAGTGGCAGTTTTAGCCACTGGGAATTTTTTTATGTCACATGTGGGGGCGGCACACGAACTTGTGGTGGTGGGGTGGGGTGCGGTGGGGGGGTGATCTGTGTCGCTAAGCGTTTTTTTTATTTTGATACCTGTGCCAGCGCCGCCCCTGCCACTGAGACGCACAGAAGAGCGAGAGGAGATGAGAGAGGAGGGGGGCGCAGGGTTTTGGGAACATGAGTAAGTCTCGCCCAGGACGCTGTTCCACATAGAACCGTTACTGCTCCTAGAGTCACTCTGTCAGAGCTCCAGCGTTCTTCTGAGGAGAGAGGAGAACCTCACAGAAGACTAGTCATCGAGGGAAAGATGAATGCAGCAATGTACAGAGACACCCTGAATGAAAACCGGCTTCAGAGTGCTCTTGACCTCAGACTGGGGCGACGGTTCTTCTTCCAGCAGGACAATGACCCAAAGCACAGCACCAAACTATCAATGGAGTGGCTTCACAACAGCTCTGTGAAAGTTTTTGAGTGGCCCAGCCAGAGCCCAGACCTAAATCCTATTGAACATCTCTGGAGCGAAAATGGCTGTCGCTTCCCATCCAACCTGATAGAGCTTGAGAGGTACTGCAAGAGAAATGGGCAAAAATCCCCAAAGACAGGTGTGCCAAGCTTGTGACATCATATTCAAAAAGACTTTAGGCTGTAATTGCTGCCAAAGGTGCATCAACAAAGTATTGAGCAAAGGTGTGAATACTTAAGTACAAGTGATTTTTCAGGTTTTTTATTTGTAATAAATTTGCAACAATTTAAAAAAATCTTTTTTCACATTGTCATTATGGGATATTGTGTGTAGAATTGTGAGGAAAAAAATGAATTTAATACATTTTGGAATAAGGCTGTAACATTAAAAAAATGTAAAAAAAAGTGTAGCGCTATGAATACTTTCCGGATGGACTGTATTTAATTCTAGATTAAATTAGTAGCCGATGGTCCTAAAGAGAAACCCACAAAGATGTTGGTGACCATCTGGGCTGTATCGTTTTGATGGCAAGTAGGCCAGAGAGGATACCAAAACTCCTATTTATAACTCCCACTTTAGAACGACTGGTTCTTCTGAATATTTTTAAAAGTTGCATTTTCAAACACTGAGTTCCAGATGAAGGCTAGCAAAATCGAGTAGAAGCGCAGTATATGTGTGTGACCTATGGAGTATTTCAATTGCAGACTTAAAGGCGTCAGTTCCAGGAGTGCAACCAAGGGTGTGGACATTGTGTTAGTGAAAATGCAGTGGAAACTAATCGCTTGCAGCTCACAGCTCTGCAGGCTTAAAGTTGTCTTGCGAGTGGGTGGGTGAGTGTCAGCTCCGTCAGTCGTCTTGCAGGGAACCACCTACTGCTCTTACCATCCCTGAACACATCTGAGTTCATTTTTAGCTTACAGTAGAAAATCTCATCTTTGCATCAAAACATGTTCCATGCAAACTTTGATTGACACGTCACATTTACAGCCAAAGATCTTTTAATCACAAAGGCTTTAATCTCTGAGCAAATCCCGATAATGCCCTTTTGAGGAAGTCAAACTGAGCTTTGTGAGAGTTTGCCAACACAGAATGGGCATGACAAAGACGGTTAAAAATCTGAGCAGGTGCTTATAGGCATTATGCAATTCTACAAATCTATCACAATTCCATTTTTTGAGCAAATCAGTTTTTCAAATGGGGTTTTTATTCATTTTCTTCCATACCCATTTAAGAAGTCGAAAAAGCCAGTAGATCAGTCTTTCCAAGGCATTGTATTGTGTGCGTCATTAGAGGTTGTGCAGTTCTCTGCACGCAGCAGCATTTTTGCTCACAGTTCTTGTGATCATGTAGGTCTAATTGCAGTTTAGTAAAACCTAATGTGGGTCTACAAATTTGTTTCTGGTGTCCATTGACAGCTCCTTAGTCTTGGCCAAAGTGGAGATTGGAGTGTGATTGACGTTGTGAATCAGCGTCTTTATATACCGTTGTACAGTGTTATATATTCAGTGTCTTTATATATGTCATTAATACGGTATTGAGTGGAGGACGTCCTGCTTAAAAGCCACTACATGGGAGGGAAGGTGCTTCATGGACACCTGGACACATTTATTCTCTCCAGGGGAGTTAACATATGAATGGAATGGAACCTTATCCTCCTCTGAATGGAACCGTGAATTTGTAATTATTTATTTTTTCCCATGGACCAGTTTGCTTTAATTCAGGACAGGAGGGTGTTAAAAGAAAATTCGGAGAGTGAATGAGAGATGTATGTGAGGGGGAAAGATTCAGGAGTGGAAAGAATACCTATATACATTAACATACCATATTGGTTTGTTACAGTTCGTGCAGTACAGTTAAGAAATAACCACACACACACACACACACACATGCACGCACACGCGCACACGCACGCACATGCATGCACACACACACACACACACACACAGTTAATGAGCTATGCAGACTTTTGTAATACAGAAGATAGATCACATATGTTGTCAATGTCGATTATCAATGTCCCATTGATAATTTTATGTTAATTTTATTTAACTATTATTTTTATTCAGGTTCTGTCATTTGCCAATTATTATTGAAGAGATAGACAGTGTCCCCGATTGGATTTTGAACTATTTCATCACTGCATGCTCTGACCAGGCAATTTAAGACTAACACATTGTGAGACTGAATCATATAAAATATAAAAGACCCGTCACTGATTGTGACTTTCAGCTGCTGCCACTCAATTGAACAAATCAAATACACATAGCCTGCATTTTCATGAAGTCTGTAATTACATTGCCAGATGGGAATCTTTTTATATCTTTGAGCGGAGGGGATTTACCATACATCCAATCATTTCTGTTCTTAAACTTTGACAGTTAAATTCTTTCTAGTTCTTTTTGATATCCAACACAGAAAATGGCTCTTTTAAGATCTCTCCGACTCCAGTAGGTTACGCAATGTTTCCTTATTATTGAATGATTTGCTTTTTACATTGGGGGAAGCCGAAGCAGGTAATCCATATTATTTAGTTCTATAGAAGGTTATCTAAACACTAGTTTTAAGGACTACAGGACAGTAGCCATTTTCCATCCAAAGATGCTAATTTAATTTATGCATGAAACTGGAATATTGCATCATATATTTGCGAATAAAGCACTGTTTCCATTCAACAAGTCCAAGAGAACAAAATTGCCAAATATAACAAGAAAAATGGAAGTAAATGTTATTTTCATATAAAGTTAAATGATGTACTTGCGTCTTAGAACATGTAGACTAAATGCAATATACACAGTCTTATCTTTGGTTGGAGAATGCTCTTTGGGAACGCAGCCGGTCACGACAGTTCTGTGAGGTGATGATCCCGACCCACTTTGATGACAGAATTTGGCTAATGAATTTTAGAATAACCAAATCTTGACAAATGACAAAATTTATGTGCATCTTGTCGTTTCCTCCAGGTTTTTTTGTGCGATATTCCAAAATGTGCATAAAAATAGTGAATGTAGATGCAGCTGCTGTATTGTAGTAGATTCGAGCAAACTTGGCCAATCAGAGAGTAGTGGACAACTGCTTCTGAAGATTATGTTATGCAAATTCACAACTCAAATCCTTCATTCTGAACAGAAAAAGGCCTAAAAGGGAATATTTTGTGGAATTTAATAGTCAAGTTTGGTACAGAAGTGTCTGTTGCACCATTTATGTTGAGTGAAGAGAAGTGAGATTTGGACGGAGAAAAGGATGAGACAGTCAATGAACTTTTGGAAGGAAAGGATGAGGTTGCACCTAACGGCACTTTCTTTTTTACTTTAAAGATTATTTTTGCAGCCGCAGCCTTTATTTGGTTTTTCATTTTAACAGAGAGGACAGAAGAGAGAGACAGGAAGCAAGGTGGAGAGATAATGGGGTGGGATGGGAAAGACGACAGGCTCAGGACTCGAGCCTGCATCGCCCTGTGCAAACGCACATACATGTCCTGCGTGCCATCCACCATACCACGGGCCAGGACTCATTGTACTTTCTTATCAGATTTTAGTATTGGGATGACTTGGCTTGCAATGGCTCAATCATGTATCGGCTCAAGGTACGATGTATGCGACACAAGGTACCCCCCCCCACAAACAACAAAAAAAAAATACTTTGAGAGCACACAAAATGGAACAATGAGGTTTTCAAAGGAGAGGAATTTTTTTTTTAAACACTCAAAGACTCAATTTGCTCACTATAATAATGTTCTGTGGTTGTTGGTTGGGCACATGTTTCTTTTCAATCAGAGAAATCACCCTGAACTTGACTTCCTGCTTTTAGAACCTCGTCCAAATGGGTACAAAGAAAAAAGTACTTCCTAAGAGAAAATAATGCGGTGAAAAATCCCCCAATTGTATGCTGTGCCATTATAAAACGGTTTGTGGAAAATGAGGGCTATATCTAACTGTAGGTTGTGCTTTATAGTGGAAAGCCATGTTTGGGTTTAAGTGATAGAGCATTAAAAGTCTTTGAAGATTATAAATAGTTTAAACACATTTTTTCACATATCTTCAAATAGCTTCTCAGCAGGATGCTCTTCGTCTGGGTGAGGTAAATATTGATGCTTATGGTACAACAGATGCACTCCGCGCGACTCAGGGAAATGGGAAAGAAGAAGTTAATGACTGAGAAAAAATCAAAAGTGGAGAAAAGCTTGGTTGATGTTCCACTCACAGCATCAAAAGAAACAGCTTTCATTGGTCGTTCTCCTTGCGAAAAACAGATCTGATATGGCAGTGCAAAACTCTTTTTCATTGGCATCACTCTTTCGGTCTAATGGGTGATGTCTCATTGGTGCCCATGGTTTTCGAACGTTTACACAATCTGAAATTTGGATCAGTGTGTAGAGGCCTTTAAACTATTTAGAACCTTTAAAAGTCTTTTACCGCTTGTGATGAGGTAGAGGGACCGTTGTCAAATGAGATTCAGCAGTCTGCATGCACTTGCCAGGTTCAACTCATCGGCCTGCGCACTTAAATGGGCACCACTGACCATGGCCTAGAGTATTGCCGTCGGGCCAGATGGGTCACTGGGGCTCGGCTGGATTCCCGTCCCCTGGTAAAGCGTGCCGGGTGCTGGACCACTCATTTCCGACCAGGAATCGATGACAACGGAGCATGGATGCAGTGAGCCTGAAGCATGTCAGTTGCACCAGCTCACAGAGGGCACACCTCCCACACCTCTTTTGGACAAATGGAGTGAAGACACCCAGGAATCCCCCTGCTAACTTCCCGGAGACGTTCTTGCCTCTCTGGCTCACCACCATCAAGAGTGCTAAGTGACACTCTTTCATTATTTATGTGCCGCCATATTTTAACCAAAGTCATGAGTGGCTTTGAACCAGACCAGTGTGTCTTTCTTCACCTGCTACACGCTCTATCACTTTCCACCTCTGCTAATGTGACGCAGTACTGCAGTCTGAACTGAGAATCGCTTTGCCATCTTGTGTAGTATGGAACCACACTGACCAAGATATTTATACTGTCTCTCCAAGCTTCATCCCGCAGGGCAGAGTGTGAAACGTCTGGGAATGTGGATGCAAATATTGTTGGGTGCTCCAAATTTACAACATTGTTGCAACCTTGTGTGGGAACCGCATTACATTCTCCCTTCAACACACATATATACACACACACACACACACACACCCACGCACACACACATGCACGCACGTATGCACACACACCCACACACATGTAGGGAAATTGAGAGTACACAGGACCTAAGATTTCAACACTTTAACTAGCCCTGGGTCCAGTGGACCCGAAGACCCTGTAAGTAATACAAATGTGAAGGAGGGGGATGCCTGGGGGGGGTCAATGATTTTTTTTGTGATTATTGTTCCTCACAGAAAATGAGCCAAGACCAATGAATCTCAGTTTGAAAAAATATTTATTTGTATAGTTTTTCTAATGATGAAAATTGAAAACGGGTCCCACGGACCCGAAGACCTTACAAGGGTTAAGACCTGAGACTGTTTAACACCTAGATGATATTGATTCAAATTAATAAAAAAACCTTTCCATTAAGGAACAAATTTGTGTTCAAATAAGTTTATTGTGCAACAACTCAAAGGTACGATTAAAAGTCAGTCATACGATTTTTAATAATCCAAAAATGTGTTTTTAAAAACAAAATCTTTTCATTAGAGGGATGCGGATGAAATTGACTCATGGCCCTGGAAGGAAAAGCCTTTAGTAGGGGAGCATGTGGCACTGACATAAAACATAGCTCACATGAAGATGAAGGGTGGGGGTAGGGGGCAGATCCTTGTAAATACAAGGTCAAGCATCTATGTGTGTTGCAGAGAACGGATCGCAAGATGATACGGGTGAAAACGCTATGATTCAACTTACCCATATCCAAGTGTTCAAGAAGAATTCAAATACCCCCTCAAATGATATATGCCTTGTACTTGCTATTCTGATCACCTTCACATATTTTCTCGTTGGTCCTGTTGATATGGCATAGAAGTCCACCACACTCCTTTCTGTTGAAATGTAACCTTTGGTGATATCAACATTTATATTGCTCTTTTTTAAAGCAGGTGGTTTGCACATTTTATGTGGCACAGCAACTGGATTCTGAGGATTCTCAGTTGCTACCAAACCCAAAAATGTGCATCTGGTGTTACACTTGTGGTGGTAACTATTTTGTGCAAGGGAATTACTAATCACTGTGCAAAAGTATTGGTCAAGAAGGGATTAAATATTTATTAAATATTTTAGGCCATTTAATGACATCACTGACAGCCCCCTAGCAACCAAACTATTTACTTTTGTTACAGCTGGCTCACAAACTGTAACAGATGCACTTTAAACTAAAGAATATTTATTTGTATAAATAATAGAGTTGTTCCGATTCCGATACCAGTATCGAAAATCCTGTCGATACCACAAAAAAATCTGGCATCGGTATCAGCGAGTATTTGAGTCCACGTACCGATCTGATACCATTTTCATGAACATAATCTAGTTATGCCCGCTAGCTTTGCTTATCGCTGCAAAGCGGAAAAAAATTCTTCTTCGCTGCTCAGAATGCAAACAGAGGAAGTTGTGTGTGTTGCCACAAGCAACCAATGAGAAGGTCAAGCTGCGCCAGACGCAACAAACATTTGAAGCTTCATTCAAACAAAGAGAAAAGTTTACACAAGACAGCCAATGAGCAATAAAGATAACCACAGGATTATCGAGTTTATTGTACTGGATGACCAGCCACTGTCAGTGGTCGAAAACGTGGGCTTTCGCCTCCTAATTGAACATTTGGAGCCCCGGTACAGTTTGCCTGGTCGGAAATATATCTCCGAAACAGCGCCCCCTAAATTATATGAGACAGTGCGCGAACACATTTCATGTAAACTAATGGACGTGCCAACTATCAGCTTCACTTCTCACATCTGGAGCTGCCACTCGAATCCCGCGGCCTTTACTGAGTTTACTGAGCACGCTGGGTCTTCAAAGTGCAGTGCTGCAGGCTAACGAGTTTCGCAGCTCGCACGCATCCATAGCTGAATCAATCGAGGGTAAGCAACATGAAAAAAGCCATGAAAAAACAGATTAGCTCCTCCACCTCGTCTGTAGCGAAAGTGATCCCCTCAGTTACAGTTCTAAAACGGCACCTTGCTCGTGAGAGTCAGGAGGACACTGGTATAAAAACAATGAAAAACACTCTTCTTGAGGCCGTCAAGAAACGATTCGCAACCATCGAGGAAGAGCTCTTGAATGCAGTTGCCACTCTCTTGTATCCACATTTCAAAGATAGGGTATGTCTATTACATTTTATTTTCATGTCCATATTGATTATTGTCATTGCCATATTGAGTATATCTGAAGCACAGCATAAAATAATTTATTTTAAATTAAAAAATGCATGAATCGTCAATTAATATAGGGCTAGTAGTATCTACAGCTGTATATACAGATACACACCCAGGTATCGGATCGGTACTCGGTATCGGCCGATACCCTGAGACCAAGTATCGGGATCGGACTCGGGAGGGGAAAAATGGTATCGGAACATCTCTAATAAATAATAATATAAAGAAGATAGGCCTAATTAAAGGAGGGAAGGAGGATAAGCCTGTCGAAGGCCAGCCGAGGATTCCCTGGCTTATCGTTCCACGCTGCCATCAAGGACGTCAGGTATACTGCGGATCAAATCCTGGCCAGACCTCGACGCACCGCATGGAGAATTATGCTTCTGATCAGATCAGCTGGCACTTTCTTATGTTGTCCTCAAACAACCGTCAGTTGCACCAGCCACTCCTCTCCAGCTGGCACCTATACGATGATCAACATGACACCCAGAACGCGACGTCACACTATAGATACTCATATTTGGTATTAGATAGGGTTATGGAGGTTGGTTTAATTATTGTGTAGTGACAAAGGCAGCAGTAAAATATGTCCCTGACCCCTCCATGGCAACCAGGCTGTGTACCATAGCAACCGATGTTTGATATATCTATCTCAGTTTTGAAATATTATATAAACCTGGTGTTTGTGTTTATTCATTCATAGGGAAATACAGAACATTATATTGTCACTGAAGGTTCCATAGAAACCAGGCTATTTACCACAGCAACCAATTTGGAATATATTCATGTCAGTTTAGGAAAATCAAACAGACATGGGGTTGGTTTATTTTGCTCAAATTGACTTTGGGGAACATTATATTATGTCACTGCCCCCTCTGCTGGCAACCAGACTGTTTACCATAACAACCAATGTGGCATTTCTCTATCTCAGATTAGGAAAATAATTAGAAGTGGGGGTTTTGTTTACTGCTCTTTTAAAAGACTACAGATTGTGTCCAAACTTTAGAGATTTAGATGTATATTGTTTTAATAAAACTGCCAGTAGGTGAAGCAGTTCTTTGTTTTGATCAAGTGGTTATCATGCCATTCGAATAATAGATCTAAATGGTGTGTTTTATGCAAGGTCAAACTTTTTGGATTTCTTTGATAAACTTTTGAAACATGTACAGATTATATTTGTATATAGTATTCGAGTCTTGATATTACGGTTCTCCTTTCTTTATTTAGGCAATGAAACTGATATCATGACTTCTGACATGGTTATATAAAAGGAGTAATCTGTTTAGTCAGACAGTCAGATCTCATGTGGAGCTGATACCATAAGCTAATATGTGCATGGGCTTGGAAAAAAGAGGATATTTTTAGCTTAAAATGATCAAAATGTGTCCTGATCTATGTCTGGGGGAGGAGGAAAAGCTGGATGGCTTGTTCAGCTTAAACTGATGAAAATACTTAACTCTTTGCTAAAAAATGACAACATTGGTTTACTGTGGACAAAGTGAAATATTACAAGCCTTTATTTGATTACATTACAAAGCTAAACAGGGACGAGCTCAGCCTTGGTCATTCACCCTCTTGATCAAAGAGTTGACTGAGTCTGGGCAAACTGCTTAAGGTTCAGTGTGAAGTTTTCATAGTCAGTGATGGTTTGGGTCACTGACTAGTGACATTGACTGGTCTGGGTCCACTGTATTTTTTAAATTTATTAATTTTTTTTGCAACAATACATTTATTTTGTTGAAAATGTATAAATTCATTCATCTTCGAACTCGCTTATTCTCTTTCAGGGTCTCCAGCGCACATCGGACAGATCGCCAGTCCACCGCAGCGCAACATTCACTCACACATTCACACCAAAGGGGATTTAGATTTTTCAATTAAACTATCGCATGTTTTTGTGGGCGAAACCGGAGTACTTGGAAGAAACCCACGCATGCACTGGGAGAATATGCAAACTACCAGTGAGCTTCTAACTGGAAGGCCACAGTGCTACTCACTGCACCATTCGGGGGGATTTAAAACACTCAATATTCAGCCCAACTTCTGTTCAAAAACCTGAAAAGGTTGTTGTTTTTTTTCTTAAAAACTTCCTGCAAAATCAACATTTTTAGCCAAAATTGCCACAAATAAAAGTATTTACTACCTGAAAATTCACAGTAAGCTACAGAACCCTTTTTATACTTAAAATGAGCTTCAAAAAGAAGCTCCAAGTCCTGACTTGTTTTAAACCCTTAAGATGCACTTATTTAAAGCCTTAAATGCTGGAACGTCACCCTCATGGTGCTCCAAGACCGTCTCATGGACAAATGAAGCATTGTCCAAAACCAACCTCTGGGTCCCTCATCACCAGATCTGGGTCCAAGTCTCCCAGTTGGTCGAGTTCTGGAACTTTATTCTGCAAAGCAAGAATAAAATACTTTAGAGGTACATTCCAGGATGTGAACTTTTAGAAAAAGAGAAAAATTGATAGAGTTTTCACTCAAGAATAGTTACATAATGAAAACGTTCTGCACAAACATTACAATTTCCTTCTCTTTTGTTTATTTAAAGGCAATAGCTGAATTGTTTGGCTATGTTTAATATAAATGTCCGGTTCTGTTGTGTTTAGTTCAACTATAACTACATTCTTGATCATTTTTGTCACTCTTTGTGAAACCTTTTCATTATATTTTACTTGTGTCTGTAACCTTAGTACAATCCACTGATAAACATTTTAATTGTGACTCGTTTATCACCTTGATTTACAGTTTACTTGAGATAAAATTGTGTTTATTTTACAGAATACTTGTGTGATTCATTTCTAATCTCTCATTCAGAGAAATTAGATCCCTTAAAAAATGTAAGGGGACAAAAAGGTTACCTTGATTCTGATGCATCGGATTCAATCCCAGAGCATCAATTGATTGATTTTTTATCGAAACCTTTTACTCAGTGTCCAGATAGCAGGCACTACACAAGTCTAGTGTGTGTATTTGTCCGATCAACCCTCTGCTCTATTCACAAACTTGAATTACTCTCAGAGAATCACACTAGCCTGCTTGGCTTTGTGTGTGTGTATCTCACAGGGGCCTTTGTGCAGATTAAGAGATTTATAAATAGAGAAAAAAAAGCTTTGCTTAGAGACTCAAATCTCAGTGCCATGCACGGATTACTGCATCACTGTGGGATTTTGAACACGAATCTAAGTTGACGCACACACAAACCCTTGAGCCCTGCATAAACAGAGATGTTCCACATCAACACTTTATTCTGACATTCTGGACCACAAACCAATTACTGATGTTCAGAGTACAGATGGCCTCTCGCTAGCTGTCTGTCCTAATCTTTCTCTCAGTCTTGGACTTCATTTGATCGTTCTAATCACCCTCTTGATCATTCTCCTGTGCTTTAATTTCCTTCCAGCTATTTCTTCCTAGATTTCCCTTTTTTCATTCCTTCTCCTTCAGATTGTCTCAAGGCTCCTTTGACCTGAATGAGTCTAATGTTGTTGGTTGGACCAAGTGACGCACAATCTTTCAAGCTAGCATTTAGCTAATTATGCTAATACCCCTTCATCAGTACAGAGAGCCCTGCAGGGATCACAGCAGCAAGTGGAATGGTACATTAGCCACAATGACAGAGTAAATACACATTTTTTAAAACAAACAAGAAGCATTTATTTACCATTTACTTTAAAGATGATGTTCATATATAAATGATCCCATAATGTATAAAAGTAAAATGATTTTGTTTTAAATAGACAAAACCTACTCTCAAAAACATTACATTTATTAAAGATATGGTAAATCTGGGGGTGAACATATACGGTAATTCTATATGCTAGTGATATTACTGTTTGGAGCAGGGAAGGCACTTTAGCACAGTGGGTAGCTTTGTGGCCTTTTAGTTTAGTAGGTCACTGGTTCAAGGACAGCCAGTGGTCTTCCAGAGAGAACTACTGTTTCCAGGTTAATTGAATTGTATAAACTCCCTTCAAGAGTGAATGTGTGTGTTCCCCTGTGATGGACTGGCGATCTGTTCAGAGCGATAGACACCAGCAGAACCCTGAAAAGAAAGAAGCGGGTAAAGGAAATGTTTGTGCCAGTGTTTTTTCTATAAATTTGAAAACTTTTTAGTCGAAATACTTGATAAATACACACTGATCCGAATTTCAGTCCAAAGTCTTGGGCTACAACGGATCTCGATCGAAAACTATGGGCTCTAAACACTTGGTACCGACAAAAGTTTCACACTGCCATATCAAATCCATTTTTATAACGACCAATGAAAGTAAGACCTAAAAAAGACGCTTGGTGGGACTCATTCCCTGTCTGAAAATGGAGGAAACTGAAAGGGGTACCATGCCGTTTAGGGAGTTTTATGGTATACTTCAGAAGGAGGGGTGCCACAAGGGGTCTCTGTCTCTAGACCCTAGCTCTGTCGTGGTCAGGCCCTCAGGCAAAGCCTGGGCAGACCCTGGGAGCTCTGACTACTCTGCTCAGTCAGATGTTGGAGGACAGAGGATGGAATACCAGAGTATTCTGAGCTTCAGCCACAGCATCTCCTCGTTAATAGCAGCCACCACTCAGCAACGCAGAGGAGACTGAGCAGACATTAAGGTTGTAGAACCTTATGAAGATGTTGGGTGTAGACCAGCCCGCAGCTTTACAAATATCAACGCCCACGAGTGGAGTGGGCCCTCAGCTGGATAGGGCAAGGCATCTCACACACCTGGTAAGCCTCAACAAACCAGTGTGCTTAACCGCTGCTTAGAGACAGCGCTACCCTAACATTGACCTCATTTGAAAAGGCATTACAGAACTCCCATGTTCAGTCCACCTAAGTCCTGGAGGGCTCTAACAGGAAGAGAGAACCCTCGGCATGGATCTGGCTTTTCCCCTTGGCAGAGCTTGCAGGATCAGCACCTGGTTCTGGAAGGGAACAGATGAGACCTTGGGCATGAATCCGGGTCTCATCACCACCAGGGCGAAGCATCGATGGAGATCCCCGACCCTCTTGAGAAAAGTCACTGCAGCTAACTCTAGATTTTTGATGTGCCAATGAGATACAGGACCCAGGTCCAGAGCCCAGACTCTCTTTGGGAAGTGCACACGGCACCCCATCCTGTCAGGGAGGAGTCCGTGATCACGACTGAGGAGAACATAATGTCAGTGACAGCCAAAGGTCTACCCGATGCCATGCCCAACTCTGAACCGAAGTGGTCTCTTAAGCAAGTGCCTGAGTGGAATCGTGACTGCTGATTAAAACTTCCCAGCATTGGAAGGGACACTCGGGCAAGTTTACCAGGTGGCAGTACTGTCAAGGCAGATGTGCATAACAACCGCCTGGTCCACTTGTGGAATGGGTGAGTATCCCTCAGCTGCACCGTCAACCAGAGTGGTGAAGGGGGAGGAGCTAGATCTACTAGTAGATAGGGGTGCCTGCCAGTGTTTCATGAGCTTGTCATGCACCTGCAGCTGAATCATATACATCTATTCACAGATTCCTTCTTTAATAATAGCATATGTCAAATGAATGAAGACTAACAGCACATAAAAACTATTAAAGGTTCAACAATAAGGTTCACGTGCTGAGTTTCATCTTACTACTCAACGTAACACTTTTTTAAAAAGATTTATTTTTGGTTTATTTTTTGAACGGGTAGGACTGTAGGTAGACAGGAAGAGAGTTGGATAGAGGGGGAAGGATGGGAAATGACGACGGGTTTAGGTTTCGAACCCGCTTCGTCCTGCCCATACATGTCCGGGGCACATTCCGCTATACCATGAGGGTCAGACTTAGTAACACTTTTAAATCGTGTATCTTGTTAGCCATAACGTCTTGATACCTGAGCATTCTGAAACAGAATGACTCTATGACTAACAGGTTTAACCTGCTTATTAAATATATTCATCAATCTTTTTCTCTCTTGCCAAACACCAGGCGACCAACACCTTTCAGGTTCAATTCATAAAATAAATAATTTAGTCGAAATGCCCTTTGACAGCTCTGATGCCCCTTTCATTACCATTTCAGTGGTGTGTGACTGTGTGTGTCTCTCATCGGCGATAAACTCACTCAACGATTTCTTTCCTGCTTCAAGGCACCACTCCATTAGGACGGCTCTAATCCCAAGTCCCATTGCACACTTTTCCACTTGTCTGCTCATTGAAAACCTAAAGGAGCTACAAATTAAATTAATTTCCATTTCTTAGGGGATTGCATTTTCTTCTGTACGCCTTCAAGAAAAAGGTTTTACAGCATTTGTTCTTCTGTCTGAATTAATTTACTCCCCACATGCAGCTGATTATGAAAACAAAAGAAAATATGATTGCTCACTGAACCTGTTCCTCCTGTCTCCTTATAAATGCCAGACAGTCAAAATTATCATAAGATTCCTTGTGAATGCTGCCAGCAGACATTCATACTTTATACATCATTTATAACGCAGTCTATAAATAGCTCTGTATCAGAGCTAAAATGTACAGTCTATAACGTAATGATTCTGAAGACTTGGGGAAATTGTGGTTACATAGAAAAGTTTCATTGCAAAATCATCTGTACAGTCAGCGGATGTAGATGCTACCACTAAAATGTAGAAATTGTTTAAAAAAAAGATAATAATTTGTTACTATTATTTTATAAATACATTTTATTAAGGGGACCAACATGCTATCATGACATCTTATGAGTATTCGCAGTCATTACCAACATCATTTGATCCATTTGACGTACCCTTTTCACCTCAGTAGGGTTAGAAGGTTCATATCACCCAATTATGATGAAGATAATTGTTTTGAAATCATTTTATTCCTTCTGAGTTGCCGCAGAGCAACATATCGACCAATCACAATGCAGCTTGTTAGTATATTACTCACAAATATTCAACAGTGGAGATTTATCATTTCATTTACATTGAAACATGATCAGAGACAGGTTCTTTCTCTCGCCGGTGGTTTTCCAGGGAACAGGAATGGAAACATGACCATAGACCGTTCTTTCTCTAGCCGGGAAAGGAATGGAACCTTGGAACAGGAATGGAAACTTGACCATAGACAGGCTCTTTCTCTCGCCGGTGGTTTTCCAGGGAACAGGAATGGAAACATGACCATAGACCGTTCTTTCTCTAGCCGGGAAAGGAATGGAACCTTGGAACAGGAATGAAAACTTGACCATAGACAGGCTCTTTCTCTCGCCGGTGGTTTTCCAGGGAACAGGAATGGAAACATGATCAAAGACAGATTCTTTCTCTTGCCAGTGATTTTCTAGGGAATGAAAACTTGGCCATAGACAGGTTCTGTCTCTCGCCAGTGGTAGTCCAGGGAACAGGAATGAAAACTTGACAATAGACAGGTTCTTTTTCTCGCTGGTGTTTGTCCAGGGAACAGGAATGGACCATAGATCAGGGGTGTCAAATTCAGTTCCTTGAGGCCCGGACCCTTGCAGAGTTTACTTCCATCTCTGCTTTGAAAGACCCACACCTGACACTTACAAACAGCATAATGAAACATAACTACCTGTATCAGGATGGTTTAGTTGAGGTTGGAGCTAAACTGTGGAGGGCTGTGGCCCTCCAGGAACTGGGTTTGACACCTCTGCCAAAGACACTTCTTTCTCTCACCGGTGGTTGTCTAGGGGACAGGGATGGAACCGTGATCAAAGACAGATTATTTCTCTCGCCGGTGGTATTCCAGAGAAGAACAATAGAAACATGATCATAAAAGGTTCTTTCTCTCATTGGTGGTTGTCCAGGGAACAGGAATGGAAAAATGCCTTGAGGTGCCACAACCAAACCCAGGCTGAACTCGAATTGCTATGACAAATTTAAAGGACTTTTTAGAAGAAAATTGTGCTCTTAGAAACGGAAGGACAACTTGGTTTAAATAAACAAATAAATGGCAAAATAAAGATAGTTAATGCCCCTTTTTACAGATTCCTAAATTAATTCACCTATTATTTATATGCCCAGGATACTTGCTTTTTCTTTTAAGCCAAGAAAATTCTTCAATCAAGCTGTCTATTAATTCTGTTGCCTAAATAACCTAATAGCCCTTTTTGTCTTGAGTTTAAAGGAATTAGCCCTGTTTTCTGCAAAAGAAAACATACAGTATTGTAAGTTGCACCAAAATGGAATCTATTCAACCGCTCTCCTCAAAGTGACAAAAGGTCACTTTGAGGACAGCTTAGTGTACATCAGTCATCCCGATTAGTTCAAAAGAATTTTGATTCAAAATGATGACAGACTTATAATATTTTTGAATCCAGCTTGAAAATGAACTAATTTTGTGGCTTTAACATGACTGCAGCATGTGCAAAGATACTATGCAGCAGAAGAATATGCTTTAATAAACGTTTATGCCTTTCACTATTCCTATCAGCACAAAAGTGGCTCCTTGAGAATTTGTAAAGTCATTGTGTTGTATAAGCTGGATAAATAAATAAAAACTGAGTGAGACGATGTGACTCAATGCTGAACAAACTAATTAACAAATGATGCATAGGCACAGATTAAACCCATTCATTGTCCCCTCTGAAAAGTTGTTGAGAGAGGAATTGACCTTGTTATATAGCTGGAGTGCTTGCTTAGCCATGGCTTGCAGGTGGCTAAGTGCAAGATTATGGCTCGTGTTTCTGATGTTCACAGCCAGGATTAGTTGGTGTCTCCTGTGGGATTGCAAATGTTCTAACACAAATCAACACTCAGAGTGAAATGTGTCCCTGGAGCTCAGACCCTACAGCTTCTAAGCACTCACAGCAGCAAATAAGAACTGAGGAGGCTAATTCTTTACTTTTCAGTTAGTAAGAGATGGGAAGATTCTCTGGTTTCCCCCACGATCTCAAAAACACTCTGTTAGGTTAATTGACTAACCTAATGTGTGAGTGTGTGTTGTCCTGAGATCGACTGGTGACCGGTCCAGGGTATACCCCTACCTCTAGCCTGATGTTCACTGGAGAGAGGCACCGGCAGACCCCCGTGACCCCAAAAAGATTTGAAGATATTTCTCCATTTTGTAGATGGAATCACTGATAATGTGGCTACTTCAGTTTGCTTTGTTCCACTGCAATTTATTCTGACGTGACCCCGCTCTATGGTTCCAGGTCCCAGTTTTACAAGAGCTTACTATTAGTGTTGACGAGACATTTGAAATCATTCCTAATAACCATTATTTACAGCACAGGAAGAATATGGAAACAACTTCCAGGAAGGTCACCGACAAACTTTCTAACTGGAAGGCCACAGTGCTACCCACTGTGCCACCGTGCTGCTCCTGAAGAAAGTCTAAATTATTCAATTTAAGGTCCAAATTAGTGATGGGCGGATCGATCCTGTGGTATCGATATATCGATCTAATGACTAAAGTATCAATACTTAATAATACATTGTTCAAAACATAAAAACAGGAGAAAGAGTACTATATTGTTCTATCACTACCTTCATTAGTGTTGCTAAGCACCCCTCTAGCGCAGCTGAATAGACTCATCCATCCAATCTGAGTGCGGGAAACCCTACTCCGTCTACCTAGCTAGCGTTGTCAATAACAACTTGCTTGGCGTCAACAAAACTCTCCCTCTTTTAGACACTTTCACTTTTTCATTTTTTTTAGGTGGAATATCATCAGTGTAAATCTTGCCTCTAAAGTTTACTCCCATGTAACATTAACATTTTTTTATCTAATTTACAGTATTAGGACTGACATGCCTTCTTCTTGGGTAATTCTCCCTTACCAGAGGAAATATGTCGTATGTGCCTTTTCAAGGTTTTAATTTTTCCTCATAATTTCTAACATATACATTTTTTTTAATACAGTGCACATTTAAGATGTCAGTTATATTAAAAAACTGTTTAAATCATATTATAAATTGTTTACTGCTCACATTCAGCTGATCTACACTAATGAAGTTCATTATAGTTGTTAAATTGTAATTTTTGGTTGTGGTTCGTCCATAGAATATTATTTATCTTAGATTTTTGTGTAGTATCGGTATCGATATCTATTTATTATTATCTATTTATCGGTATCTTATCAAATCTAATCTTATCAAATCTAAAAAATGTGGTATCACCCATCCCTAGTCCAAATTATTAAAAATAAAATTAATTAAAAGTTAGCTCGTTAACATATGCAATTTATTTGAAATATTTACAGTGCTAAAAAATTTACACAATATAGTTTACTCCACTTTACGCCCCGGATGTTTTTTGTTATCCTTTTCTTCCCCAGAATTGAGGGGGAAAAGTTGGTGCGTCTTATACGGCGAATGCAGAGCGCCGCGGAGCGGAGGGCGGTCACGGCCATACGAAAGGCGTAAGAGAGGCCGCGGCTTCGGCCTAGCTCCGGAGCCGTCGGCCATATTTGTACACCCGGCGGTGTGCGCTGACGTCATCGCCCATCTCTGCTCGTCGATCCTACCATAGCGTGGATTGTAAGGAGCAGGTATGAAACATTACAGCCTTTTTTGTTACTTTTACTGTTTACTGACTGTTCATGTTTGGCATATAATTGTTCTTAAACTGCTGTTAACTTTTACACAGTTGATATAAAATATTTTACTACAGTATTTGGTTCAGAATCTTTTTGTTCAAGATCTTCCTCAAGTAAAATTGGGTGCATCTTATACTGTGAAACCGGTAATTAGTATGATTATTACAGAGTATGGAATTTGAAGCTCCATATTCTTGACTATTGTGTCCTTTTGGTGTGTTTTCTTTAATGATTTTGCATGGTTCATTATTTGGTTTTGTAAGTTTCAAGCAACAGGTTGACACACCTGTTGTCACGTCCCCATCCTTTCTGTGTCACATTTCCACCATGTGCTAATTATGTTACTTGTAATCACCTGTTGTTCCCCTTGTTAGCCTTCATTCCCTCTTGTAATGAAGCTGCCTGCTTTCTCTGTCCTTGCTCAGCTATTGTTGTCTAGTCACAGTGTGTTTATGTCTCCTGCCTTTCCTATATTCTTTTGTAAGTGTTTTCTGTTATGGGGTAGTCATACTACTCCTGAAAAAATGCAGTATTTCTAAACCCAGATGCAACAGAACTCAAGGTTTAATCAATACTCAGATGTGGTTTTCATTAACACTCAAGGTGTTGATGAGGCTCTGAGGAAGCATCATAGCTAGGAGTCAGGAGCTAGCGTGGCTGTGGAAAGCCTCCCAGGTCCAGACAACCACCGTATTCCACACAGAGAATGATCATACATCTCTCAGCATGGAAGAGGTTCAGATCCACGCACAACAGACAGGACTGGAACATGAGGTAAGAGCAGTGATTGCTCAAGGGACAATGTGAATGGTCTGACACAGAGGGGAGAGAGAGAGAGAGAGAGAGAGAGAGAGAGAGGGGTATAAAGCCATGATCACACTACTCCTTTGCCATGTGGATTTTCACTGCACACGATTGAGTACGTTATGAGCGCGCTCACAAAACAGTGTAATTAAAAAAACAATTCACTATATAACACGTCAAAATTATTACAGGGTGCTCTGTAATCTACTTTAAAGCAATACCGATGTTCTAAAAATTTATATTTGCTTCATATTGAGTGATCAAAAAATCTCACGGACCTGACCTCTCTAATATGGTGGCTCAAGATGCATCACATTAAACGGGATTGCTGGTCCAGAATGGCTCTGGGTAGACAGGGGCTTTAGGCTTTTGCGTTGCGCATGTGATTCCATTCGTCAATGAATTTTTTTCATAGTGTGACTGCACCATTACTTTGCATGTTGGCGTGTTTGCTTCATGACAGAATAACTGACCTGTAAAAAAGTTTTTGAAACAAACCATTTTGGAAGCAAACACACAGTAGATATGCTCTCAGTGGATCTGGGATCTATCATACTTGTTGATCAATCCAGCCTGCACTGGGGACAGCCTAAAAATTCGACCTGCCCTGTCCTGAGCCTGAGAAAATGTGACCCGAACCCAATTTACCGTCATATTAATGAACCCGACTCCGAAATTGTTCAATTTTCTTTACAGTCTCTTTACAGTCCATGCATTTCTGGCGCTGCTTCAACTCCTGCTCCCTGGGTTACTCCTACTATTTCGGTAGATCCTGCGATGGTAGAAAGTGCCAGCTCACACTCTTTGGGCTGCCCCTGCTCCTCCTATGGCATCTGCTTCTACTCCTTCGGCACAGGTTCCTTATCCCCTGACTGGACCTGTCCAGGAGCGTAGCCAGGAAGCAAGTTCATCCTACAGCCAATGAAATTGAGTGGGAGCAGCCCTTTTAGGTATTTGACAAGTATAGGACCCTGATGACATTCACGGAACATGTGATTTGCAGTATTTCCATTAATATGTCTTTCTTGGTGGAATTAGAAACAAACAGACTCGTTGCTTTGAGAAAATAATATTGTGCACATAGGAGGGACCTGGGGAGCTCCTTTTTTCTGTTACTATGGAAACACAACCCCTTCCCACCAACCAGGACATGGAGAGGAGGTTCAAAACTGCAAGCTGTGTGTCATTATGTGTTTCTTTTTTTGACACATTGTGTGCGTGCTTGCCTGTGTGTTTGTTAATAACCAAATATAATGCAAGGAGACTGGTGCGTGTAAAGCTGTCTGTTCTCATTTCTCTTCTGTCTCGCTCACTCCAGAGGCACACAAACACACACTAACCCAGTAGAACTCCTTTGGAAGCAGACGTTCTGAGGTGCTCATCTGACTGACTGCTATTCTTAGAGTCTCTCTGCTCACAAAGGCCCCAGCAGAGTGGTATACACACAGATGAAAAGCAAAAATGTGTTGTCACGTATGTGTGTGAGCGTGTGTAGGTGTAAAAAAGGCAGGGTCGCTATCATGGATAGGTAGCGGCGCTCAAAAAGAGTGTGTCTGCGGGTACGGGTGAAATTGAGAGAGGGAGCAGGTGAGAGGGAGATCAATAAAAAGCTAATCTGTGAAAACAGGATGCTGTAGAAGCAGGGGATCTCTCTCAAGCTTTCTATTTTTTTCTATTCAGCTCGCATCTTTCCCCACCCCCTTACTTATATGTCCATTTTTAGCTCCTGCTGTGTCGGAGACTGGCATGGTGACATAAGCATTAGCTGAGTCTTCCTGTCTTTTATGAGGTGCCAAGTGTTGTAGCATCACTGATAGACATCTCAAGAATGTGCAGCAGCACTTTTCAACTCAACTCCACATCAAAAAAAGGTTGTTGTATCTCTTTTATAACCAAATGCACTGGTTGTTTTCCCTGGGGACAATTTATTTAATCATAAATAATGAAACCTACATTTGTCAAGCGGCCGATCGCAGTTTTTACTTGAACAAAATGCCACTGAATCCTTTTTTAGTGTCGTAGAAATCTATTTTTGTCATTATCTGGGGAAATCTCTGGTCTGATTTGAATTGGGTCATGAACTGAAAAACAAAATGTAGTTTTGTTTTACATATATGAGAACACGTAGGGTTGCCCCTAACCAATTTGTTGCCCTTTGCAAGATTTCAGACGGCGCTCTCTTGCATCACAGTCCATTTAACTTCTGTGTACATATACTTAAAAAAAGTCATAGGTTTGTCTTAGAAATTCTTTTATCTAAATAAAGCAACTGCACATTCAAAAAAATTAAATACAATACAAATAGCCTACATAAAGTTCATTCATCTTCTAACCCACTTATTCCCTTTTCGGGCCACAGGGGTCTGCTGAAGCCTATCTCCAGCGCAGGTCACCCTGGACAGGTCGCCAGTCCATCATGGAGCAAAACACACATTCACATCTAAGGGGAATTTAGATTATTCCAATAAACCTGACACGTTTTTGGGATTGTGGGGAAAACCAGAGTATCAGGAGGAAACCCACGCAAGCACAAGGAGAACATGCAAACTTTTTCCAGGAACCAGCAACCTTCTAACTGGAAGACCACCGTGCCACACAGCCTATATAAAGGAGAGATTTATATAGGGTTATAGCCATACCATACCAACTTTATTTATAAAGCACTTTAAGAACAACGACAGCTGACACCAAAGTGTTGCACATGTCTAGAGATTTTAAAAATAGTTAAAACATTCACCAAATTAATACAGTTTTAAAACACATAATCGTAAAACACATAAAAGAAGCTAAGTTCTGCCAGTTTTAAAAGCCAAAGAATAAAAGTGAGTTTTGAGCCGGGTTTTAAAAGTGTGCAGTGAAGGGGCAGCTCTAATGGCCAGAGGGAGGTTGTTCCACAGCTGAGGAGCAGAGACAGAGAAAGCCCTGTCCCCCCTGAGCTTCCTCCTGGACCTCGGTGCCTGCAGGAGCAACAGGTCGGCTGACCTGAGGGGAATAGGTGTAAAGAAGTTCAGAGAGGTATCATGGGGCAAGTCCATTTAAACATTTAAAAACATACAAAAGGATTTTAAAATGAATTCTATGAAACACAGGCAGCCAGTGGAGGGATGCGAGGACCGGGGTGATGTGCTCTCTTTTACGGGTACCAGTTAGAAGTCGAGCAGCAGGGTTCTGAACCAGCTGCAGACGAGAGAGCAAAGACTGACTCTCTCCATAGTAAAGTCCATTACAGTAGTCCAGACGGGACGAGATGAAAGCATGTACCAGAGTTTCCAAGTGTGGCCTAGAGAGAAATGATCTCACCTTAGTCTTAAATGGTAAAAACAGGACTTCACTACAGATCTGATCTGTCCCTCCAAGTTAAAATCAATGTCAATCTTAAAACCAAGGTTGGTAACAGAGGGTTTAAAATGTGCTTCCAGTGGACCCAGTCCCGCAGAAGTGGACTCACAGGGGCCGCTCGGTCCAAACACTACAACTTCTGTCTTTCTTTCATTAAAATGTAAAAAGTTCAGAGCCAGCCAAGCTTTAATGTCCTTCAAGCAGTCCAAGAGTGCTTTAGCTGAGAAGCCATCATTCTTTTTTAGAGGTAAGTATAACTGGCAATCATCAGCATAGCAGTGGAAGGCAATGTTGTGTCTCCGAAGAATTAAGCCTAAAGGGAGAACAACAACGGTCCTAAGACTGAACCCTGAGGAATCCCACATGACATGGGGGCACAGGATGACTCAGCCTCCAGAATGCTCACACAAAAAGTTCTGTCAGTCAAATAAGACCTGAACCAGTCAAGTGCTGTCCCACAAATGCCCACTAAGTGGTGTAAACGAGATATCAAATAGATTTAAATACTACCAAAATAAAAATGGTTAAAAATCTAATAAATAAAATGCACTCTGCAAAATAAGATGATTAAGCACAAAAAATACAAGGACTTAAGCCCTAAGGCCTAATTTCCGAAAATCCTATACCTTGACTTTATAAGGCAATAAAAATGAAAAAAAAAAAAAAAATCTTACAAAGACCTCTAGTCTTTTTTTTACTTAAAACGGTAAACAAGTGACATTAACTTATAAATACAAAGCACTGTGCACATTAAGATATTAAGGAAATGAGTAGGCACAAAAAATTAGGTGTAAACTAGGATTTAAATAAAAATTCAAATCCGAAAAAATGATGGGGAAGTTACATGTCTAAGGCGGCACGGTGGCCTGGAAGGAGTTTGCATGTACTTTCTGTGCGTGCGTGAGTTTCCTCCGGGTACTCCGGTTTCCCCCACAATCCCAAAAACATTGGGTTATGTTAATTGAAGAATCTAAATTCCCCTTAGGAGTGAATGTGTGAGTGTGTGATGCCCTGCGATGGACTAGCGACCTGTCCAGGGTGTGCCTCTGCCTCACACCCAATGTGTGCTGGATATAGGCACCGGCAGACCCCCGTGACCCCAAAAGGGAATAAACGGGTTTGAAAATGAATGAATGAATGAGTTACATGACTGCTTACATAACAACTAGGCCCCTCCATAATATTAAGTGACGTCAAAATTAACAGAGAGCGCTAGCTATTTATTGATTAGCAAACTGTTATGCTAATTGTTAATGATGTTAATAATCATCGTTCTGCACAGCAAAATAACATCACTGACATCATATTTACTGGAGCATTACAGAGTGCACAACAACAGACTACCATGTAGCAGGTAGAGTCCATTATTCAAAGGAGGAGGGGGAGGTGTCGTCTCAGGACTGTAGGTTATTACTATAACTACTAAATAGTCTTTGCAATGCAGTTAACTTAATATGGGCTCACTGTTTTCTGAAGACAATAACAAATAGTTTTAAGATTAGTGGGCTGCGATGGGCTGGTGTCCTGTCTAGGGTGTGACCCCTTCCTCTCGCCCAATGTGCACTTTAGACAGGCACCGGTAGACCCCCGCGACCTCAAAAAGGTAATAAACCGGTTGGAAAATGAATGAATTAATGAAGATTAGTGGAAGTTGCACTTTTTTTCTTCCTACATTTTTGGCGCCCCCTAGATGTACTGCAGATTTAGCATTTGCCTATACTGCCTATGCCACGGGTCAGCCCTGAGTACACGGAACAGTGTTCAAATACAAGTTACATTTTTTTATAAAGTCTTTGTTGCCACAGGAGATAGTATCTTTATGGAAAAGGATGGACAAGGGCTGTATTCTCTGGAACTCTGATCATATGACATTAAAAAGTGGATGTATTTTAAGTATTTAAAAAATAATCCCAAGACCAAAGCAATTGTTCTTAGACCAAGCGTAACTGGTTTTATTCTTATTTTAGTAGTAGGTCATACAGAGTGAGTGGGAGAGCTATTCCTCTGCCTATTGCTGCTGTCTGTGGGGTCCTACAAGGCTCCATTTTAGCTCTATTTTGTTTGTCTTTTATATGCCGCCTAATATGGACATTCTTAGCAAATTTCATATCTTGTATGTGCCCTTGAAAGCTTTAATAAACGGAGCCAGAATCTCTCTCTGAAATTATCAGACTGTGAAGATGAACTCAAAAATTTTTGGCACAAAACTTCCTGCACTTCAACCAAAATAAGTGCAAGCTTATTGTTTTCGGATTTGTTGAGTTTAGAAAGTCATTCGTAATTTGGGGGTACTTCTGGATAGTGGCTTAAAGCTTGCCTCTCAGATAAATAGTGTGGTTAGAGCCTCTTTTTTCCAACTGTGTATGTCAAGGAAAGGTAAAACTGGAGTGCATCATTCAGTGGCATCAGTAATCCCTTCTGGCCAGACTTCCAGCAGTGCAGAATGCAGCTGAAAGAAAGAACTGCCATAGTACTCCAGCGCTAAGCAGACTTCACTGAATCCCAGTTTAGTATGAGATTAAATTCAAAGTTCTCACTTTTGTTTTTGGATCCTTGCATGGTATGGCACCTTTTTACATTGCAGATCTTTTAACTGTAAACTCCTCAGAGCGCATGCGCTAGTCTGCATCAAAACATCTACCAGTCGTTTCAAAGATCCTACAATCAACTGTGGTGAAATAGAGCATTCTGCATCTCTTCTTCTCAGTTGTGGAATGCTCTTCCACTGGTTCTCAAGTCTACCTCAGAGTTTTCTGATTTTAATCCAGGACTCTTTCCTTGTGATGTACTCTCATGACCCCGGGTGACGGAAATGTTGTATTTTGGAACTTGCTAAATAAACCTTGATTTGATTCAAAGCTCAAACGGAGGTTTTTCCGGGTCTAGTGACACCATCACATACAAAGATGTAGTTAAAATGGACCTGGACTTAAACCTTGATGATCAAATTTGTTCAGTAGTACAGTTTCGTTTAATTAATGTTAAACCAATGGCCAAAGTTAAACCAATTCTACCCAGACCCTAATTCGAAATAGTGATCCATGCTTTCATCAGTTCCAGGCTGGATTACTGCGATGCTCTCTAAGTCAATAAATCTTCAATAGCTAGTCTACAGATGGTTCAGAAAGAAGAAGCTTGGTTATTAACTGGTCCTCGTAAGCACAATCACATCTCACCAAGTCACTTCACTTGCTGCCTGTGCATTTCCAAATCAGTCTTAGCTTGCTTTTAACTGTTTTCAATATCTAAGTGGAGTGGCACCAAACTACCTCTCTTAGTTTATATAATCCATCTGACTCTCTATAATCAGCTGTTTGCAATGGTCTGAGTGATGAGAGCAAAGGAAACATAAATGTCTAAAAAAGGCAATAGAAATTTTTGTATTTTTGTAATAGAAAAGTGTAATGTTAATAAAGGTGTATGAATAAATGAGTTGAAGGCCTATATTGCTCAGAAAGTCATTAATGAACTCAGTTCCCTTCAAAGTGCAAAGAGTTCTCAAGTCTCATGCATCTAACTGTTTTCTCACGTCACACTTTAATTTCCCATGTACACAAATTATGATAGCAGCCAAAACCTCAGAAATCAAGTGTTTGCCGGGGCTTTGCAAAAGAGACCCACATCAGGAAGTAAATAAAGATCTCTTAAAGTTTTTCCCATGGTGCGTTTGAGTCACTCTGACAGAGAGGGGTGGGGAGATGTGTATATATATATAGTGGCACAATGCAAATACACAATACAAAATTGGGTAACACTTTAGAATACTCTTCCTTAGTTAACGCATAACTAAGAGGTAGTTACTACTGAACAACCAGTAACTATGTAGTAACCCTGTTGAAACTATTTTTACCTGCTAGGAAGTTACAGTTAACTATTCAGTAACAGTAACATTCTCGTACAGCGTGCTGCAACGCTGACTCAACATCCAGCTAAACCAAAGTCATAAATTGAAACATAGCGTAGTAGTTTTGATGCTTTTACTGTGACCTTACAAAGGGGTGTGGCCCAACCCCATGGCCAAGCAAATAAAGTTTTGAAAGAAAGATACTACAAAAAATAGATATATATGTTTCACTGAAAACATAGAAGAGAACACAAGATGGACATAAAAGTCTATGTCAGTAACTAGTTGTCAGGAGATTCAAGGAAGACCCAGATGCGAGCGGCAGTGAACAGTTTATTATTTTCCAGGCAAAAAACAAAGAACTCAATCACCTCGAAGGGAGATAAAACTTAAACTACCCCGAAGGGGAAAACAGCAACACAGTACCCAAAAGGGTTATAATCCGGGCAGATGCGGGAACGGCGCCTCTCCACGCGCCTCGAGAAACCCAAACAGTCTGAAATAAAATAGAGAGAGTTGTTGCTGGATCAGGAGCCCTTACAACAAAGATCTCCAGGGGAAAAACAGGCAAAATCCACAAAGCACGTTAGACGACACAGAACAAGACGGGGGTAAGTGCAATGGAATTTTCTCATAGTAATCTGCTCATGAAACTAGAAGGAACCTGGGATATGTGAAGGAATGGTGGTCAAGTGCTAATAGGAGTAATGAGTGGAGTGGAGACCTGACAGATTAACAATAACATGGAACGAGACGGTGGTAAGATAGACAGTATATATATATATATATATATAGTGGTTCATTTGCCACAGATTCAGTGCATATCTGTTTTTTATGGGAGCATATGTATTTTATATGGGCTACAGGAAGAAGATGTGCCTCAGGAAACGGCGTCAACGGCAGAAGAGCTGTAAACCTACCATCTGCTGTACAGTGAATGTCATCATCTCTCTGCTCTTATATACTAGTCCTGTAATGTTATCTTATTATCATTACTGTTATCGTAATATGCCATGCTATCGGTGGCATGATGGTGCTATGGGTAACACTGGGGCCCTTCAGTTAGAAGGATGCTGATTCAAGCTGGGTTTCCTGAGAGCAGTTTGTTTGTTCTCATTGCGCTTGCTCCAGTTTCCTCCACAGGCCCAAATATGCGTCAGGTTAATTGACTTCTCTAAATTCCTACTAGAAGTGAATGTTTCTGTTGCCCTGTGTTTGACAGGTGACCTGTCCCAGGTGTACCCCGTCGTTTGCCCAAAGTGCACTGGAAATCACTACCCTGTGACCCTTAAAATGAAGAAGCGGATAATTCATTTATTTTCCTGCCCACTTATTCCCCTTTTGGAGTCACGGGGGTTTGCTGGTGCTAGACGGAGTGGTTGGCCAATGAAACTTAGTGCGGCCAATGCTAGACACTTAAAATTAGAAGATGTATATTAGATCTAGTAATACAATTTGCTCAGAACTGGCAGAAACCAGTGGGACCCAGGTGCACCCATCTGCTGTTCTGGAAAAGTCAACCGCTCTCCCTAAACCTGGAGACAGCCTTTTACCCTCTATTACGTTGCTCATTACGTTGGTTGATCGCGGAGGTGCTAGCGGTCGATCGCGGTGTGAAATTGAAAGAATATCAGCCGATCATTCATCCCGTCACAGTTCAGTAAAGTTAGCTGCAGATTCAACCGATTCAGTTTTTTCTGATCAATAGCTCGAGACCAGAATGTTCTTAGTAAACAAATAATACCTATTTTTAATCTGTGTTATGTAGCGGACAAACTACAAAACGTTTTTTATCAGAACCAGTTTCCCTCGGCATTCACAGAAACACATTACCGTCTACGAGCAACCCGCTGACATGGAATCACTTAGGGACCGTCTGCAAATGACCAGATCCAAAATATGTTTTACCCAGAATATGCTTCATAACTTCATTCTAAATTGTTCTATTACAACCAAAATCAAGCAACACGCCACTCCTCACCTGCATATTGTACTGCACGACTCAGTTTCAATAAAAATGTGAAAATTTAATAGAGCATCATTTGTATTCTTAATTATGTGGATCAAAGCTCAATTGCTGCCATAAAAATCCCTCTATTTCCACCAAATTCAGGTCACACACAACTGTTCTAATGATTCAATTCAGTGCAAGTCATCAAATTAAACTCAGGTTATTACAAAAAATGTAAATAGTTAATTATTATGTGTGTTTTGTCAATTCTCAATAAAGTTGAAAATAATAAGTTTGTTGATTAATGTTTTACATTTTTGTAGCGGGTAGATCACTTTGACTTGGTCATTTTAAAAGTAGCTCGCAAGCTGAAAAAGTGTGAGCACCCCCTGCTCTATCCAGTCGAGAAACAGACTTGGTTATGCCAAATACCATCATCGCTAAAACTACAGCTTTTTTCTTTGAACAGTCTTGAACTGGTGACAAAGGACAGCCCTGCTGGACAACTTGAAAAAAATTCCACTAAATGCGCTTATCATACATAGACTGAGTTATTAATGGAGGGTCCTAGTTGCCATAGTCCCAAAGAACCATGAAGAGAATGCCATAGATGACAAGGGATGCAGTTAAATTACTTAAGCAGGTACACAATGTGGACTGGTTAGCCAATATCCAATGAGCCTTTTAGCTTTTCAGAGTATAGCACAGGTCCATTTGTTCCAGAGATAGGACAAATCCTCCAGAATCAGAAGTTTGTCCTATCCAACATCTGGCCACAGACTTTCCCATGGACGCATTTCCAGCCCCTACCGCCCCCTACTTAATTCGCAAATGTAACAACCTAACTACCTAAACTCACTTTCATGGATATAACATGTTTTGTTGAGCCTCTTGGGTCAGTGTTCCTGGCATTGCCTCCCCTTGATAGACTTGTATTGACAACGGAATCAATGAAACAAATATATACAGACGTGTTTGACCTGTAGCCCCCAATTAATTTGGTTTATGATAGCTCTTTCCCCAAGTCATGTATTTGTTAATAACAACGAAATGACAGAGTCGTACAAAGACAAGTTTTCCGATATTTGTCCACCTACTTAAACATGAATGTAAATGTTAGAACCTAAATGAGATGTTGACAGATGATCAATCACGTTAGCATAGACCATAGATCAATCGTCCAAGACCCTCAAGCAAACCACATATGCACTAACATACAAATGCAATGTACTTAACATAAATCAATCACGAGTTAGGACCAATATATGGATTGCAGCATGGTAAAGTAACACATAGTGAGGTAAAGACAAAGGAGAAGCTACCTTGGTCATTGAAAATAAAACTAAAAAGAAATCAGTAACACATTCTGAGAAGTTAAAGAAAGGTGAAAATAATGCACATTCTAACCTGACACATGTTTTGAGAATTTGTGCATTCTGAGAACACAGCTGAAAATACATCAATTTCAAAATGAGAGGTTTGTCCTCTCTTTGGTGCCCATGTCCCTGTTGATTCAAAGACGCTCTTGACATTCATTTCATATGGCAAATGTTCACTTGTGACACTTTAATGGGGGAAAGAGAGGGAAAGCTCTCCATGGTTTTTAAAATTCAAAGAGGTTCAAAAACTTGTTTCAGTTATACTGGAAATGAAAGTAAATAATAGAACTATGAGAGGCTGAAGCTTTATTCTGGTGAAGCCTTTTAACAATACATTTCCTAGCAACACCCACAGACATCAACCCAATCAACTCTGGTGTTCTCTGTCTTCTTCTGCAAGTGCTACCATTCTAGTAATCACTACCTTGTTTCCAGCCATGTAAGACTCTTCACACTCAATCATCATCAAGTACTGGCCCATCGTGTATTCCTAGCTTTGTTCTTGCCAAGTCTATAGTGAGGGAAATGGATATTTGATTTTTAATGTTTGTCCGCAGACGATCAAAACATAATTGTAATAATGCTTTAATTCGACAAAATGACCATAAATCCAGCATTTTAAAAGAGAAAAACAATTTACCACTTACCAAACCTGATGAGTACACTTGTAACAATAAAAGTATCCAATTATTCCTTTTATTTGTCTATCAAGATCACAAATATCAGGATTTTGCCTCAACACCTCATTATTGTTTTGACACTGACGTGTAGCAATTTCAAACCCTCACCTCTGATCGAAAACAATGGGTGCCAACCGGGGCTCACATATGTGAAAGAATGAGTGGTGCCAATGAAAAAGAGATTAATAAGAAATATCGGATCCATTTTTTTGCAAGGAGAAGGACCAATGAAAGCTGGCTCTTTTGATGATGTGATTAGGAAGTAAAAGAGTGTGTGCCTATCCCACATTTTCATAGACTTCGTACAGGAAACAGGAAAGAAACAGCGTGCCACAAATCCTCTCTTTTCTCCACATTTTTGTGATCGGCCACCAACAGAATGAACTGCTCAACATCATGTGTTCATCGATTTCTTCTCTATTTCCCCATGTGGTGTGGATCTGTTAAACCGTAAACGCCATCTTCAGGCAGGGAGCGACATTCAATCAATATATCTTCAACCCAGATGAAGAGCACCCAGCTGAGAAACCATCTGAAGATTTTTTATAAATCTCAATTCAGATCACTGTGTTGAGGTCTCTATTGACCAACCAGGGTAATAAACAGAGAAGAAAGATCTTTCAGGAGTAAAGGTAGGGGTTTCAGGTAAGTAATCCAAGTTGAAAGGTGTCAACAACTGCACTCAAACAGGTGAGTAATTGCAGCTAAGTAGCAGGCTAGCAACCCAGCTTGGGTGCTAGCACAACAATCCAATGCGCCAGAAGATGACACCCAAAAACTCACACATGGAACACTGGAGAAGGACTCCAGGAAGTCGCACAGTGATGACTTTATGGTTGACTAGGCTGCTGGGAGTTCCTTAAATACCAGAAGTATGGTTGAGGATTGGGTGGTGATACATGAAACTTAATGTAAGTTTGAGGACACTAAGTCTTGCAGAACCCAAACTGCAAATTTTTTGGAAATAATATTATTCATGTTCAGTCAACTCTTTGCTAAAACTGTAAACCATTGTAGTTTACATTAGGATGTGATCATCCAGCTTGGCCTTCTCTTACTTTACACTCTCCAGGGTCTAATGCTCTGTATCTTTGCCAATAGTCTATGTATTTGTGAAAGATATATTTATTTGCATGAAAGGTAAAAGGTATAAAATATAACTGCAAGCAGTAATATGGGGCAAACAGTAAAAACAAGACATATCGATTTGATTATATGCCTAGCAAAATAAAAACAATCGAATTGATTGTTATCTAAAATTTAATTCTTTACTCTTAGCAACTTGTGTTTTAGGGCAAGCTTTAGGTACTGGCGACTCACACCAAGTTTGGTGCCAATATGGGAACAGGTTTCAGAGGAACACCTTCGGACTCCACTTGATCAAAATCATCACAGCTCTTATTGAAAACCATAACTCCAATCAACACATCCAAAATATTTTTTTTGCCAACAATGTCTATGGATGTTCTGATTCAAATTTGGTAAGAATCATAAAAAAAACGGTCTGAGAAGAGTTTGAAAAAGTTGTCAATTTGGCGGACAGGAAGATCAACCAACTATGGTAAAAGTGCTATTCTTGTTCTAAGATCGACCCACACGATATCACAAGCTGGGGCTGGCTTAAAACTAGTTTAGTAGCTTCAGGGCATAGTGCTAGACATGCATGCCACCATTCTGAATTTTATGATAAAGAATTGTTGAAATCCACTGTTTTTTATTATTTTTCAAAATGGCTGACACTTTAAATTGGACATGGCTCAACTCGGTTTGATAAGATTTTGATGGCAACGGCTTGGGAGATGTTGAAATGCAAGTTTTTCATTTCTCAAGACCACTAGGAAGCAGTACATTATTATGATTATGGTTGTTACACCACAGAACAATTTTGGTGTGAATTGGCTACATTGCAGAGTTATAGCCTGGCGGCCATTTTGCGAGTTGTTTGTAAGGATCATTCTCTAATTATTTAAAAACAGTTTGATGAATCCAAATTCTGAGAAAATATTTTATCGGATAGTGAAATGTCTTCTTAATTCATAGCGGCTCATATATTTATTACACTCATAAAACATTAATTTAACTAATTGCTCAGTGTAGATACAATTACATTGATGAACTGTTCATTTGTTAGAACCCTTTTTTCCACAGAGTTCTGAACCTTGGACTTGTTTTGACCTTGTCATCCCCTGACCTTTACCTGCAGTGCACATGAACATAGATTTACCTTTTGTACCCTTTTGTGTTGAGCTCTTATAGACCATGTACATATGTGTCTTCCTGTTACATACAGTAAAATATTTTGTTGTAGAGTAAAAATGTCTTCAATTGTGAGCTAAGGAAGAAAAAAATTAATTTACCAGAATATTCTTAGAGTGTCCCCACTTTGGTTGAGGATGATGGGTGATAGTACTGAGAAGACAAGATAAAGGGTTTTAAAGAGTTTGGGTATCTTTGATTAAATTAAATGAAATGTGCTATTAAACGTCTATTAGAGAGAACATTGATTTATGTGAACACGATCAGACACCATCCCTACGAACCATTTTGCATCACTCTTGTGAGAACACTACCTTAATAAGGTGTAAGGACTGTAAGCAGGTCATTCCTGCAGGATGCCCTCCAAGAAAGCAAATGAGTTTTTGAGAACAGACTAAAATAGTGAAGTATGTCGAACTATTTGAGTGCATTCCTTACGAGTCTTTAGAACACTTGGTTCAGTGTCACCCTTTAATTATCACATTCATGAGATTCATGGATCCTCCAGAGGTGTTAACAGTGATGCACTGTGATAGTTCTGACAGTTAGCGTGCTGTTGAGTGCCAGCTCGGCTTATCTGAAATGTATTTACCGAGCATAAACAGCTTCTTCACAATAAATCTAAGGAGGCGCCAGATGGATATGAAGTTACAGATCATTCTCGCTGCAGCACAAGCTCAAGTCGTGTTTAATCAAATGCTCATAAATAATACACGCATGCTCCCTTGCCATGCAACCCACACATCATTCAGTAGCTGAATGCTTACAGCCTCTGCTTTGCCGTCACATTTTTGATTGAGGCCTGTCTTTGAGAGCTAGCGAAGTTTGGGTCATTTGTATGTTTAGGAGATTGTGCTACAGTGACTTGCTATTTTATAATAATAATAAATAGAGATTTTTTTATTGATTCTCTGGCAAATTATACAATAAGTTTCAATAGTACACATTCCTAATCTCTGCAGCTGAGCAAATGCATCTAGATCCAAGAGCTAACTAAACAAACCTCCAACTCTCTTGACCCCTGATCTCAATAATCCTATAAGCCTTTTGTGAAACTCTTGACTATACTTTGTCTAAATTTTGAGCTCACTAGATTTCATTTTCTGTTATTGTTTTGTATTCTGATGGAAAAAAATTGCGAATATAAAGGTAAATGTTTGATCATGGCCGTTGATGGGTACAAATTTATACTTTTGAGACTGCTCAGAAAACAGACAGGAAATAAGCTTCTTGCATGTAATAACCCTTGGAAGTCCAGGGTCCTTTGAGCTTTTTTTTAATACTTTAAAATTTGCTCTAATAAATTAACTTATTGTGCCAGAAATTTGCAAAACATAGGCCATATCACAGGTCTTGTACTACCAAGAGGTGTCACCTCTTTTCACCACTAGATGCCACAGATGGCACCGATGTGAAGCCTGTAAAATGAAACAGAAATATGAAAAAATGTAATTTAATTTAAATCTCTTTTCAACGCCAGGAAATGAATTATGAAAAATAAAGAGTCTGAATAAAATACTGTGTTCAATGAATACTGGTGGGTTAGAAACTAGCAGACAACAAAAAAAAATGAAATGTTTAAAGACACTTATGATATAAACTTGCTGTCTTTGCTCACAAATATCCAGGTAGAGATTAGAGAAATGACTGTTATAGAACTGATGCAGAGAAGTATCAGAAGTGGATAGTCATGAAATGACAAGGTATGGGAAGCCATTCAAAGATGGAGGTGATGTACATTTTCAGAACTTTAATGTACTTTAAAAATTTTCAGTAACTTTTCTGAAAAACTATTCTCAGAAAAAGATGTTTGTTAATACAGTGATGTGAACAAGTGTTTTTTTTTCTTTTTTCAGCATGTTTGTGACATTTTATTGTTCCAAATAATCAAACAAATGTAAATAACAAGTCAACAAATCATGAGAATATTTTTACTATTAAGGTAAAACTATTACATCCAAAACTACAGCTCTTTGTGAAAAAGTGTTTGCCTTAAAAACTTAATGCAAACTAGCTGCAATTAAATGTTTTTGATATCTTGCAATGAGTCTATTACAGCTCTGTGGAAGGATTTTGCCACCGCTCATCTTTGCACACTGGTTGTAATTCAGCCACACTGGAGGGTTGTTGAGCATGAACTGCCTTTTTAAGGTCATAGCACAGCATCTCGATTGGATTCAGTTCAGGACTTTTACTAGACCACTCCAAAGTCTTCATTTTGTTTTCTCCATGTATCCCAGTTCGTCTCTCAGTTCCTGAAGCAGCAAAGCAGCCCCAGACCATCACACTACCACCACCATATTTCACTGTTTGTTCAATGTTCTTTTTCTGAATCAGTGTTACTTTTATGCCAAGCATAATGAGAAACACCTTCAAAACAAGCTTGTCAGTCCACGTATTTTCCCAAAAGTCTTGGGGATCATCAAGATGTATTTTTGCAAAAGTGAGACAAACCTTTAAGTCCTTTTAGCTCAGCAGGGGTTTTCTTCTTGGAACTCTGCCATTTTGCCCACTCTCTTTCTTATGGTGGAGTCATGAACATGAACCTTAACTGAGACAAGTGAAGCCTGTAGTTCATTGTGGGGTCTTTATTGGCCTTTTGGATAAGTTGTTGCTGTGCTTTTGGGATAATTTTGAACGGTTGGACTGTTCTGGGAAGGCTTTTGTCATTTGTGGATAATGGTTCGCTGCTGTCACAAAGCTTTGGAATGGCTTTATAATAAACTGATAGATCTCAATTTTTTTCTCATTTGTTTTTTTTTAATTTCGTTCTATGTCTAGACTTTTGGTCTAATTTACTTTTTCAGAAAGGCCCAATAAAAGTAATGTATTGATTGCAAACAGGTTCAGAAGTAATGAAACCTGCGTGTGGCCTCATTACATCCACATCTGTGTGGCATGGAGCTGAGTTTAAACAGGAGGGCAAACACTGTTTGAAACAGCACTATGTAGTTTTGGATTTTATTTTCCCTTATTAATACAAACCATCATTTAAAAACCTCTTGACTTGTGTTGTCTGTGAATTGTTTGACGAAACATTGCATTGTGGCAAACATGGCAAAAACAACAACTGAACAATTGAAACACTGCACATTGAATAAAGCCAAGAAATATTTTATTATTTTATAAATGAACAAAAGTATTTTGCAGCTCAATATAGTGACCCTTGGAATAGACTAATGGGGATTCAACATTTATTTATTCGTATAGTGTTTTTTTTAGCAAAACTCTTAATTATTTCTGGTGGGGTCCATGAGCAAAATGTTTCCCGGGCCCTGACAGCTTTATCGACGGATAGTTTAGCATCTCCCTCAAAAACACAAGCTCAGATGAACGCAAAAACATTGATGAGCGGAAGTGCAAAATCATCAAAGCTCAACCTCATTGTCCCAAGGTAAAAATCCACTTGAGTCTCCCGGTGCTAATCAATTAATCTGCAGATGCGCGCTAATAAAAGATGAATGCGATCTGTTATCCGCAACACCTGCTCCGCCACCGGATCGGTAACGACGCTCCAAACAAAGGCTCGAGAAGGAATTAAAGTGCTTAATTAAAAGGCCACTGATCCCCCGGCTATTTATAGGCGCGCAGCGGGAAGACTCTCCTGGGTTCTTTCTGTTTTTAGCGCGTCGACGAGAAAACATCCGCGCGCTTCATAAACACATTCACATAATTTTTATTTTATTATTACTATTATTATTATTATTGAAGATCCCTGTTAGAGCAGCGCTTCTCTTCCTCTCTCGTTATTTATCGACTAATATATTTGTATTTATTTATTGAGTACTGAGACGTGTTTGGTTTGTCAATCTCGGGTCGAGATTGCGCATGCGTGATCCGGCCGCGGCGCTGAGATGCAGCTGTGGGATGCGGAGAGGGGAGTCCCGACGATGCGTGGTCGATGTTAACCTCCTTCTGTGGCCGAACAATCGCTACGGGTGGTCGGTTCCCCGGAGACCGCCTTAGGGAGGGAGGAGAGAGCGCGAGCGGAGAGGAGGCGGGCGCCGTCTGCGCGCTTTAGAGCTCTCACCAACCTGTGGATGGTGGCGGCGCGTGCTGCGGATTAGATCCAGGCGCGCGTGGCTCTCGAGGCGCGACACAACAAGTGCTGGAGATGCGAAGAGCTCCGGCTGGATGAATGGCCCCGCTATGGAAGAAGCTACGTTTCCCAGAGTCCGCACGCGGCGGAGAAAAAGTCGCTGCCTGGTCAGCGCGTGCGAGCGCGAGTTCGACTGCAAGGAGCTGGAGACTCTCTTCCAGAAGTACAACCTAAAGCTCGAGCAAACCTCCACGCTTAAAGCGCTGGCCATCCTCATCCTCGCCGCATCAGCGCTCGCGCTCGTGGAGCTACTGTCCGCCGGCTCGCGCTTCACCGTGTCCAAGGGCTCTCACCCGGTCCACTGCGTCATCTTCACCTCGCTCTTTATCGTCACCAACGTCAAGTATCTACAGGTCACGCAGCTGCAACAAATCGCCCGGCTCGCGCTGCTCTTCAGCTTCACCTTCGCGCTGCTCTGTTGCCCGTTTCCCCTCGCGCTGGGTCACGGGACGCAGGGCGCGCTGGGGCCTGACGCGCCGAGCGCAGCACCTGAGCAAGGTGTCTGGCAGCTGATGCTGGTTACCTTCGTCGCCTACTCTCTGCTGCCCGTCAGGACGCTTCTGGCGGTCTTGTTCGGTGTCCTGGTGGCCGCGTCGCATTTCATCGTCACGGCAACATCGGTAACAACGCGCAGACCTCTCGTGTGGGCACCGGTAAGTTGTGAAATTGAACACTACTTGCTGTTTTCTTTGTGGAATGATGAGATTTAAGATCAAGAATCACTGGACAGTGTGTGCGCTTAAGTGAGAGCTCTGGTGGCGCGCGCGCTGCACATGCCCACAGGTGGCACAGAGAGCGCGCAAGGGCAGGTGGCTTTCAGCACCTCAGAGGATCACCATCTCCTCAATCATAGCGCTTTCCATTAGCCTTCCATTTTATCTCCTGACATTGATAAGATTACTTGTGCACACACAATCTTAATGTTTTTTTTTTTTTACTTTTGTGCAGAGTGCTGACCTTGACTTCTCTAGAGTCCTTTCTTAAACTTTATTGGAGGAAAAAACAATTTCTGAACCAGTCATTACTTGAAAGATAAATGTCGGGCATGTCAAAGCATTAAAGTGATCTGTCCTTTTAACATGTGTTAAATACTCTGCAGCGAGGAAACCCTGCGCTAATTTCAATAATGAGACACTTGACTGAGCATGACACAATCAAGGATAGGCAACACAACAGAGCACACAAATAACATGAAACTCCTGGTTTGGTTTGATTGGAGCAACTGGTCTGTGCTTAGAACCTAAACTTGGAATAGTGCTCTCAAACGGGTTGTCTTCCAGATTGCCTTCAATTATGAATAAGAGATGTGAACATTTTCACTCTGAAAGTATAGCTCTGCTGTCATGAAGGTTACTGCCGGTGGTCTTCCGGCATGTGTCGAGTGTGCTTACCCTGTGTTTGCGAGGGTTTCCTCAGTGCACTTACTTCTTACAGTCAAAGTCTAAAATCTAAATAAATTTGACCCCTATCCAGGGAACCACTCGCAGTAAAGAAAATGAGCGGATGGTATCAGAACGTTTTAACGAAAATATGTCATTTCATTGCAATGATTGTTCTACATCATAATGACCTCCTGTCTGTGAGCCAGGTACATCTGGGCAGAACCCCCTTCACATTTACTCAAGGTACCTCCAGTCATCTCAGTCCAAAGTGTTGCATGTCACCGCTTAATGTGAATAGACAATAAATTCATGAAAACACCCATTCATTTTAATGGGTGGTTCTGATAAAGAATGGTTCTCCTGGTTTTTGCCTCATAAATACATTAATGAATAACCTTAAGCACAGTCAATTTGTTCCACAGAACCTTTGAGGCTCCACAACCTCTTGTCATCTTTGACCTATATTCAGATTCTTTAGGGGTGTCTGCAGCTCGATGTTGTGAAATATATTGAAAAGTTTATTTCATTCTTAGGCCATGTTTGAAAAGCAGCCCTAAATTTCTGCTTCAGCTTAAAATTGAAATAGAGAATTTAAAGAGAATCGCATTTATTGTACTAGTAAAAGGGTGATGAACATGTTTGGTGACTTTTCAGAGAAAAAAAGTAAAAAGTAATATCCACGATTGCGTAGCATGTCACGCATTCTAATCCAATACAGGAAGAAAATCCATTAGGGCTCATTAGTTCACTGCAGCATTAATAACTCAACACTGAGATGATGAAGTGAGGGGAATTTGATTAAATGGCTCTTTGTTTTAACAATATAAAAAAAAATATTAAGAAAATACTTGGAAAAAATAAAGTCATGTATTTTGATGTACAGTTGTACCCCGAGATACGAAAGTAATCCGTTTCAGGGTGACGTTCGTATTTCAAACATTTCGTATCTCGTATCAAGTTTTTCATGTAAAACGCCTAATCCTCGCAATGGCTCTCAGAAACAACAGAATAAGTAGATGAAAAAATGGAAAACCAGAGAAAAATCAAGTAACGTTTCTTCAATCCTCAAATCTACACATTGTTAATATAATAAATGATAATAAAACACACACAAAATATGTAAAATGTACACAAATGTGAACATTGAGAGTGTAGCGATGTGTCGGAGGAGGAGGAACGGATAAAGAAAACATTACGGCACTACGTATGAAAGATAACTTTCTCGAGATATTTCACGAATTACTGACACTAACACGGTTTCAAGCACAAGCGGAGACAGATGGAGAGAGAACGTGTCACTGGGTTTCTCTAAGTTGCGCTACAGAACAGCACTTTCCACGTTATAACCGTTATTTCTTTAATGACACCTTGACTCTAACATTTGTTATAGCACATTATTAGTAATCTATACATAATATTTCTCTGTGTTGTTGACGTGTTTTGAAGTGCATCAGACCTTTTTTGCACTGGGAGATAGGAGCGCCGTGATGCAAACAAGCGGAAAATACAGCAGAACAGCTTGTAGTTGTTCGTATCTGGAAGCAACAAATTTCCCCCGAGACCTTTTATATCTCGAACATTTCGTAACCCGCCGCATTGGTATCACTGTCCCACTGTATATAGTTACATTTTGAAGACTCTCTACATCCCCACTGGGTCTGTATCCATTATATACTGAATAACTGCCCGGTCACACTATGAAAAAAATGGAGTTGAATGGGATCACATCAGCGATGCGACAGTGGAAGTTCCCATCTACGTGGTCCAATTCTGGATTCAGCTCTGCTGGAAAGTTCAGCTAGGAGAAAATTTGACTGTTTATCTTTATATGATGCTGTTTCTTGGACAGGCTCATAATGGATGCAATCTCTTGCAGAGAAATTCTGTGATGTTCAGGAGTAGTGTGACCGATATCAGGAGAAAATGTATGTAAATCCTAGGCCAGATCATCCTGAGATTATATAACTCAGCATTCCCACTCTTTATACCAGGCTCAGACCCAGGATGGACTCAGACTATGATGATGGATTTAAAACACTTTTTTAAAAAGCTTTTTGAGCTCTCATGAACAGAAAATGTGAAGTCCTTTTTTGTTTAAATAAATAAAACTTCACTGCAGTAGTTCATATTTGTTGCTGTAAGTTTATAGATTAATGTAGCCCCGAAAAAAGCACCAGACTTCAGTCTATGGTCAAAACTTTAAACAACCACTTGTTTTTATCAACAACAAATTTTTGGCAAATAAAATAGCGATTGGATAAAATGACAAGAAACTGAAGTCTGTATTGTTAATCTGCACTGATTTGCATGAAACTACTGAACATTCTCCTTGTATTACGTTGAAGTTTTGAATAAAAAAACTTGTAGGTTAGAAAGTGAGCAAATGTTTCTGAGCAAATAACCATCATTTTTCCTGGAGGTAGTGTTTCCGTTGAGTTTACAGTTTCCGAAACCTTTGCCTACTTCATACAAAAACCTTAGTTTGTTTATTTTGTATTACTGTGTTATATGTAAATGTGAGGAGAAGAGAAGTAGCAGAAGAGGACAACAAAACAGATGTAGAGCGGGGAGAAATCACACGAAACAGACTTAATTAGGCCAAATGACGCCGTAAGATTTTTGAAAAGACAAACCACCACGTTTGAAAAGCAAATGTTGCGTAATTGAATCTAAAAAGTAAAGTTGTTCACCTTTACATCTCAGAGTAACAAGCCACACCCCATTTCCTACAGGAAAGATGTGAAGTATTTAAAATGAACACTTTATTTTATCTGGCTTCCTTTATTTATCTGGTGACAAACAGTGTTTTGGATTTCAGATGCTCTTGTGAGTCAGTTATAATACGATTTCTAAAGGGGGTGATCTCACAATATTGTAGTTCTCAAGACTTTGTCTATATCATGAATCCGCTTTTCGAAGTGGCCTGTTTCAGTGATTGAATCTTCAGCATGAATCATTCATTGTTCTGATGGAACCTGTGGCTGCAAACAACTTCCACTGGTGTCTCATGGAGCTGTATTGTTTTTAATCTAGCTGCTAGCTTCGGGAAGCATCTGTACCTCCTGAATCTCCACTAAAAACTTCTGCTTTGATCTATAATCAATTATGAAAAGTATTTTCAGACGCACTATAGTAGCAGCAGAAGCTGTTGGACAAGAAATACAAGCTAACTATACACACAATGAAACAAAGCAGTGAGAAACACAAAAACGCAGCAGCCATCACAGTTTTTACCACTGCTCATACAGCCAGAGAAAGACAAGAAATCACTTCAGTCCAAAACGAGGAGCGTATTTCTACATTAAAATGTCTTGAGGCAGTGGAAGCATCATTCCACAACCTTAGAGCCAGACCAGCTGAAAAAGTACCGAGAGAATCTTCAAGATTTATTCCATTGAGGAGTCTTGTGGCTCCATTCCGAAAAATTTTGGAGCCAGTTATATTGAGCTTTGCAGTATTCAATTTGTGATAAAAGTAAAATAAATAGCACAGTTTTTACATTATACATTCCATAATAAAAGAAACAGGAAAACGCAATGCATTTTCCCATCGAATAGTGTTAAAATACAAAATAAACCAATAATAACGTTCCATCCCTGCTTCAGTACAAACACCTTTAAACAAGGAGAGCTTACTTAGTAGAATCAAGTGTGTTTCATGAAGGTTGCATCTAAACTGTGCAGGGCTGAGGCCCTCCTTGGCCACCTGTGGTCTAGATCGATATTGGACTACCTCTCAAACCGACTGCAGTACGTTAGGACTCGTCACTGCAACAGGGGGCCCCCGCAGGGCAACACCGTCCACTGTCTCCATCTCAGCATCCTGTCACCTGCAGAAGTACTCAGCTTGATCATGGATGACAATGACAGAGAACACAGAGAACTTATCCAGAATTTGTGGCCTAGTGCCAACGGAACTACCTCCAGATTAATGGAGGGAAAACCAAGGAGCTGGTGGTAGACTTTCGCAGGAACTCACACTCCCTGAACATCCAGGGAAGGGACATTGAGAGAGTGGAATTTTGACCTCGATAACAAACTGGACTGGTTTCAAAATACAGATGCATTGTATAAAAAAGGACAGAGCAGACCCAAGGAGACTGCAGACTTGGAGTACAGGGACCACTCCTTTTTTTAAGACTTTTTTTTGACTCTATGGTGGCGACAGCGACAGACAGCAGGCGACTTGAGAAGCTGGTCAGGAAGGCCAACACCATTCTGGGGCTGCTTCTTGACTCAGTACAGGACGTGGAGGAAAGGAGGATGGTAGTCAAGCTATCACCCATGATGGAGAACGACCGCCCACCCCCTGTATGACATGGTGCCATCACTCAGCAGCTCCTTTAGTGACAGACTGTTATACCCTAAGTGTCTGAAAGAGCGACATCGGAGGTCGTTTTAATTATGATAACTTTGTAATTTCAGTGCAATATCCTCAACCTCTGGTGCAATTACAACTACCATTACCAGCAGTGGGATTGTGACTGAGAATGTGATACATTTGTATTTATTCTTTGTTCTTAAAGTTATACATGCTTATTTATTCTAATTTATGTATCTAGTTTATTTCTAATTTTTCGATTTGTACTGCGGCAACATTAGAATTTCCCCATTGTGGGACTAATAAAGGTTTATATTACCATTAGAACACTGACGTTATAGTTGCTGGAAATGACTCTATACACCTATGTAGAGTCTAAAAGCAGTCAACACTGTATGAGTGTATTTCTGATTAGTTTAAAGTTATCCTCATTGAAAATAATGTTTTTCCTTCAAAAAAAAAAAAAAGGAAATCTCTAAGTGATCCCAAACTTTTGAACAGTAGTCTAAATATATATTAGAATGTCATGGCACATTTTGTATTCCAGATCCAACCCCGGTAGAGAAGTTCACACCAGGCTCTCAAGAGCACTTGTTTATATTATGGTTGTGAAAAGGGGTTATAAAAGCAGGAAACCTTTATCTGGTCGTAAGGTCTTTGAGCAAGGCCTATTGGCGACACAGAGATAACTCTTGAGGGTGGTCACTCCGTGTCTGTACATACAGCGGGGGAAATAAGTATTGAACACGTCAACATTTCTCTCAAAAAACATATTTCTAATCGAGCTATTGACATGAAATTTTCACCAGATGTCGGCATCAACCCGAGTAATGCACACATAGAAAGAAATCCAAACATTTATGTCCATAGATGAAGTTATGTGTAATTAAGTGAAATGGCACAGGGAATAAGTATTGAACACATGAAGAACAGGTAAAAAGGTCTGGCAAGCCAAGAAAGCAGCCGGAGTTTGTCAGTATTCAGAAGGTTAACCTGCCCCCTATTGGTGCAAATTAATATCAGCTGGTATAGTCCTGATTGATGCCTTTTAAAAAGGTTTCTCACCAGCAAGGTGTTAGACAAGAAGCATTGCATGATGGGTAAAAGCAAAGAGCTGTCCAAAGATCTACGCAACCTTATTGTTGCAAAACACACTGAAGGCATTGGTTACAGGCGCATTTCCAAACTTCTGAAAGTTCCAGTGAGTACCATTGGGGCCATCATCCGGAAGTGGAAAGAACACGGCATTACCATAAACCAGCCACGGCCAGGTGCTCCTCGCAAGATTAAAGACAGAGGTGTCAGAACAATCATCAGAAGGGTTCTCCAACAGCCTAGGACCACTCGTGATGAGCTTCAGAAGGACCTGGAATCAGCAGGTACCGTTGTTTCAAAGAAAACAATAAGTAATGCACTCAACCGCCATGGCCTCCATGCACGCACACCACGCAAGACTCCATTTTTGAAGAAGAAGCATGTTGAAGCTCGTTTGGAGTTTGCAACACAACATTTAGATAAACCCATGACATTCTGGGAGAGGATACTCTGGTCAGATGAGACCAAAATTGAACTCTTCGGATGTCATAAGACACAACATGTTTGGAGGAAAAATGGCACCGCACATCACCCCCAAACACCATACCAACAGTCAAGTTTGGAGGTGGGAGCATCATGGCGTGGGGTTGTTTTTCAGCATGTGGTACTGGTAGACTTCATATCATTGAAGGAATAATGACTGGAGAAAAGTATTGAGACATTCTTGATCAGAATCTGCTGTCATCTGCCAGGCTGCTGAAGTTGAAGAGAGGGTGGATCTTTCAGCAAGACAACGATCCCAAGCACACAGCCAAGGTAACACTCAACTGGTTGAAGAAAAAGAAAATAAAGAATGGCCCAGTCAATCACCAGACTTGAATCCAATTGAAAATCTTTGGAAAAAACTGAAGATCCGTGTTCACAGAAGAGACCCCCGGAACCTTGAAGATTTGAAAGCAGTTTGTGTGGATGAATGGGCCAAAATCACACCTGAGCAATGTATTCCACTGGTTTCTCCATATAGGAGGCGTCTTGAGGCTGTAATCACCAACAAAGGTTTTTGCACTAAGTATTAAATAAATTTCATTACGCGTGTTCAATACTTATTCCCTGTGCCATTTCACTTAATTACACACAACTTCATCTATGGACATAAATGTTTGGATTTCTTCTATGTGTGCATCACTAGGGTTGATGCCGACATCTGGTGAAAATTTCATGTCAATAGCTCGATTAGAAATATGTTTTTTGAGATAAATGTTGACGTGTTCAATACTTATTTTCCCTTCTGTATAGTGAATTTAATGTTTGATCAGAGCGTTTGCCTTTGAGAATTCCAGACACAGTTGGAGGCTGTTCCCTCAGCAGACTGGAACAAGATTCAGTGTTTGAGGAACAACAGAACAAGCTGTACATTACCTACACACTGGGGTCGAGTGAGACTGAGTCTTCGAGTCAGGATGCCTAAAGGTTTGCCATCAACTTTGCTGGCCCCACAATGGAACCCACCAGCATATCTAGAAGGAAGCACCTGGCACATTACCTGGTAGCCTGCCAATAGCTTCCTAGAGTAGCTCATTGGCTACTCAGGATGATCCAGGAGGACTATGCAATTTAGTTTGCATGCCAGCCCACTAAGTTCTAAGATTTAAAGTATACTCCTGTTCCTGTAGCAGGGGCCTCAGTCCTGAAAGAGAAGATCATCACCCTTTTAGCCAAAGGCGTGGTAGAGCCAGACCATCCTGCTGATGTGAAAAGAATGTTTTACAGCCTTTCCTTCTTGGTTCTCAAGAAGACGGCGGGTTGCGAACAAATCTATATCTGAGAGTCTTGAACAGGTACCTGGCCAGCTACCCTTTCAAATCCTCAAGATCCAAGGCATCGTAGCAATAACCCCTATTTTCATGTAGCAGTACTCCCTCACAACAGACTATTTCTTTGCTTCTGTTTCGAATTGAGCCAACACCTCCTCCCACCTTACCTCGCTCCGGGCTTCTTTTCTTGATCTGGAGTTGAACGGAAAATAATTTCTGAGGCTTCTGGAACATATGGCTTCGGGAGCTGTAGTGGTTTTACTCGGACTACTCCATGTGAGACCACTTCTGTTTGGTTCAACTCTCAGGTTTCAAGGCAGACATGACACCAAGGGCATCTGAGGATGCGGGTCACAGTGATTGGTGATGTTTTTGATGGTTCTCAGGTTCCATTAAGGTGGTGACCATGCACCATATTCCCTCATCTCAGCTCTTAGCCTATTCCCAAAAAGGACTTTCTCATTAGGGAGGTGGCATCAGACATCTGCACCCAGAGCTGTGGAACCTTCTTGTCTGGCATATTGTCTGTGGAAGTCCACCAGTTAAACTACGTTGACTAGGTCATAGCGCATTCCATAAGGGCCTGCCATACTGGGAAATAGGGTTGGTTTGCTGATTGCTGGAAGACTCCAGAGTGTGCCTGGTAGATGGTTAGAGCAGGGGCTGTAGCCTTCTACCCTGAAAGTCTGTGTACCAGTGACGTACCTCTTCCACTTACCTGACAAAAGGAAAGTTGCTAGGCTACAACTGCCTGATGGTCAGATTAATCAGGTTAGCCAGAAGGCTTCGCATTTCTAGTACCCTCTAGAGACCTGTTCGTGGTCTCGGCTAATGTGATTGTGGTTAAGCCAGCCTTAACTAAATGTTGATAGAGAAGAGAAATAGAGCTCTTTTTTCTCCACTTCATTCCATCAGTCAAGATCGACCAATAGTCTGATTGAGAAATTTTGTGAAATTATGTTTTACTGATGATGGAAAAAGCAAACAAATGCTGAAACATTACCAACTTACCGGTGGTAAATGTCGGTCAGTTTTTATTAGGGAGCAAGCCAGTGTATCAAAGAGCACCTCAGTTTATCATCTCCATTTTGCAGACTCTTTGGATAACCAGGGAAAAATGTTCACTGGATTTGGAAAAAACATGAGATGTAATAACAAGCTGAGCTGTAGCTTATTATAAAGTAACTTTAAATGCTTTCTAATGTATATTTATATTGGTGCATTTGGCAGGCATGTTAATTTCATACAATTTCAGCAAATTTTCAAATGCTAACACATTGGCCAGTTCTTGTTTCCCTGGGGTTTGACTTCATAATCTTTGTGTTGCTACCACAGTGCTCAACTGAGTGAGCCACAGGGAAGTTTATCAGTGCTGTGTTGGTTGTATTCTACTATTAAACAATTTTAAAATTCTGTTGTGTACAGACAAATTTTTATAAGAATCTGAATCCGACAAAAATGTATGTTTCTTCACCCACCACTGACACTGCGTACAGTGTTAGTTTCACCAGATTTTAGTATTTACTCTATTACAATATTGTATATTGCTCTTTAAAATAAGGCTCAATCCAGCATTTTATTTGCAGCTTCTTATTGATGTTTATTGTTCCAACTTAAATGATGCAATGCTGCCAAAAAGTTTCTTTTTCAGTCTTTTGAAAGTACTTTGTTAAAGACATGTCTGTGCACTGCAGGTCTGTGAGGATTAAGAGTGTCGTGCCTTTTCTTTGTGTGACTTTAATGTGTTTCTCTTGGAGGCACTAAAAAGTCTGGTTATAAAGGCACAAGCAGGAGTATTTTTATCCCTGAGCTCAATTTTCCTTAACTACTGGCACAGAGCATCAAAAACATCATACTTTCCTGAAACGTCATTAATAGTTAAATTATTTAGCCAATTATAGAAATGTTCAAAAGTGAAAGGTGAAAGATTAGATATCAAGAATTTTTGTTAGGGTCTGCATGATTTAAATTATTCATGAATATAAGAATCGCATAAAGTTGGTTTGACGGTATCAGGGCTTTGTGAGAAATTACAACAAAAAAATTTTTTTTTTACTAAATTAAAAAATGCTCCTGTTGAAATTATGACCTTTGTATTGTTAGGGTGATTTATAATACAATTATAAAGCAAAAAAATAAAATAAAATAAATAAATAAATCACATGTTCACTTTCAGCTCTTTGCATGGTTTCTAGGATCTCTGAACAAAAACAGACAAGTCAAAGACAGGCATGTCCAGACATGTGAGGTGAAATATAGTTCATAATAATATTAAAACCAACATTTTCATGGAAGACCAAGAGACCAAGAAATGAAAAACAAATTTGATGATAGATTGTTATTTTTACTGTATTTTATAGCTGATTTAATAATGGTTCAAAACAAGTTAATATGATAAGAGATGACCCCAGAAAGCAGAAAGAGGAAGTTGAAATCAATAAAAATAGTACAATTAAAAAAAAAGCAGTTTTGCCCCAATCTTCTCACTAAAACATCAAAATCAAATCACAGTTTTGGAAAATCTGTGCAAAAACCACCCATAGAGTGCAGGAAAGAGAACGCCATTCCAATAGGTGACAGTGCTTTTCTAAGCCCAGTCCTTTTAGCCAAACAGAGGCCTCAAATTAGCTTCAATTGCTTGAAATTTATAAATCTCTTTCACATGTATCACCACCCATGCTGGACGCTACACGACGTCAGTAACAAGCGCTCACTGTTTCTGTCATCAAAAAGCAAACCTGCAAGAACAGTCATAGGATTAGTTGACCTGCTAAGCCTCGATTTCATTGAAAAGGCTGTTAGAATGCTTGAAATCCAATCAAAAAGCTCCAAAGACTGTAAGCAAAGAGGATCGACATAAACTCATTAAATTCACCTGATCTAAAAATATCAATGCGCCACTTCACATTAAACCAGCAGCACACAGCCTATACAGTATTTCTTTAGAACTCTCCAAAATTCAAGAGCCCTTCACATCTAGACACACGTGTCACCATTTACATGCTGAGTTAATGAGGTCCCCCCACCCACCCCACGCTCACCCTGTCACAGCGTAACCTTGGTGCATTCAAATTCATGTCAGAGCCACTAGAAAGCTCCTGTGCTGCAACACCGTGGATGGCATACGTTCTCTCTATTAGGATTTACTGTATATTTGTGCAAATGTGCTCCTTGAATGTGAAAATAAATGTAGGGCAGAGCGTGATCGTGTCTGCAGGGATTTGATTTGATCGTTTGGCTGGTGTGATTGACAGCTCGTTCTCCCCCCTGCCAGTAAACCTGTCATCAAAGAAGAACGGAGCTATCAGTGCTCTTAGGAAAAATGCATTTTCATTTGGGATTCTGAATTCATTAGCATTAACTAATAATGTCACAAATTATTTATTACACTGGCCTTATATGGTATTTACTTTATTTTGAAAAGGACTGAAATATTCAATATTATCAAGCAAGCTCTAATAGCATCTAATAGCAATAAAACTAAACAGGAAATGGTTTAATCTTCTCTGCGTAATAAAAAATATAATTCTGTTTATGAATTACGAATTTAATCCTTTCTGTTAAGTGCAAGTGTGTCTGATACAGCTTGCTGATGAATAATAAGTGAGTTTTGCAGTTTCGGAAAACTGTACACATGCAACACTTACCGGTAAGCCTCTGAGTGCTTCTGAGCATGTGCAGACTCCATATCGATTCATATCAGTGATGCGTCAACCATTTGTTTTATTTTTATGAATAAGAGAGCTAAAATATGCATGGAAAAATACTTTTATGATCCGTAAAAACTGATGCAGTACATCAAGTGCATAACACTTGTATCATTGATTGTTCTTATGAGAGATTAAAAGCCACAGTTAACATTTAGGATTTTTTTTCAAAACTAGACCCAAATTTCATGTATCAAAAACAAAAATCCACAAATCACATTTATTTGTAAATTACTGGGTCAAATGGGTGTTTGACCTTCAGCTTCCTCCATAGAGTTTATATTGGATTTAGGTCTGGAGACTGGCTAGGCCACATCTGAGCGTTGATATCGTTCTTATTGTCATGTGGACCCTGCCACAACCCATCTCTAATGCTCTGACTGTGGGATGAAGTTTATGCACAATATCGCACAATATATGGGCTCTCCTGATTACAGTGCAGTAGTCCTATCCCCCAAGAGCATGATGCTCACACCCCCCTGTTTTACTCTTTTGCTCATTTTGCTACAAAGACTACAGCCAAATACGACTCAAATTTGATTTTTTTGCCAATATTCGACCTGTATCTGATTGGATCATGACAGTCTGAACTATAGTTGAAAATCTTATTAAAACTGTACACAGGCTCGGGTCGAGCTCCGGGTGATGCACGGTCATGCAATGCGATTAGATTGCCGCGAGAGTCACAAGAATGGACGCAGTGGAGGTGAAACAGAGGCTTGTCTAGTATAAATTACCTTTAGTATACATTTTTATGCAATGGCCTGTGCGAATTCTGGATTCTGATTGGCTGGCAGATGTTGATTAATTTCATCTAACCGCACAGGTTCCTCTGGTTCTGTTTCTTCACTTATAATATCAATCTGCCAGTAGCCTTTGGAACTCACGGCTTTGGTTGAGAGCAAACTTTTCTAGATTCACTGAACTAGGATTACTGGATTATTTTAGCATTTTCATAGACACATACCGTCATTTATTATGCATAAGCCTGATTTGTGGAAAGCTTGTCACACAAACATTTAACCCTGAAACGATTATTGCCAGAACTTGGCTTATTCTTACTTAAATAAACTCGATTTGCCTCAAAGTGGCGTCAGTTCAGGTAAACCATCTTGAACACGGAACTATTTTTTGGTTAGTAACAGAGTTGTGGGTAAAATGCTTTCAATGTTTCATCCAGATATTACTGATAACTTTATTATGTTTACATTAGCAAGGTACTATGGCATAAACGGTATAATCGACTTTCAGTCATGGTTCCTATTCTATTATACTTCGTGGAGTGCTTCTTTAGCCTCCCCCTCATCAAAGGTTCAGGCTCTGGTTGGGTTTGGGTTGGGCTAAATACTCTCATGCTTGCCCTCTCAGCTAGCACCGCACCTTTAGTAACTTTCCTTTTAACTTAATTTTTTTTACTGTAGTTAGTTACTTTCTAAATGCAATTTTAATTGTATAAAAAAGGTCTTTGAATCATCTCATGTTTATTGCCTCTGCAAAATGCATTTTCACCAAAGCCACAAAACCACTAGCAGAGTGTTCACGGCAATATTTCATCTGTAAGCGCACCACAAATCCTTTCTTTTCTCCCCTTTTTTGTCAAATTCTCCGTGATCAGCCACCAGCAGTATAAACTGCTCGACATCCAGGATTTTTTCAGTGTTCATTGGTTTCTTCTCTGTTGTCGTCTTCTTCTTGCTCTTCTTCTCCTTTCCTGTTCTCATCTGTTGTACCATAAACGCCATCTTCAGGCAAAGAGAGCCATTGGATCAGTATTTCTCATCTCTGCTGAGACGCCATCTGGATATTCGTGCGGATCTCAGTTCAGATCCTTGTGTTGAGGCCTTTACACTTTTGACTGATTATGTTGAGCACAGGTGTCTTTATAACAGCTGATGCCCTCAGGGTTCCAGATTCAAAGAATCACGAATCATCATGAGCAGAGTGTAGTGAGACTATGATGGAATGTAATGAAAGATTCTGATTTTCATTTATTTTCAAATTTTTTACACAAAATATGGTAATAATCCATTATTATGAAGACATTGGAAGCAAGGTTTAAGAAGATATAACTGAAAATTCTTCTTAATTAACTTTAAAACACTTTGAATGCTAATAGCTTCAAAAGAAGGAGACGAAAAGTGAGATGTATCTCAGGCAACTTCATTAAAATAGTCCTGGTTATGTTATAACTTCCTGTTCGTGATGCAATTTCCTGTTCCATCTCAGAGCAATAAGATTCTAAATATATTTTTCACTGTGAAATTTGTGGTTTCCGGGTATGAAAAACAGCTAGAAGTTGCCAGCAACGAAATGATGGGAATAGATGTGACGGGCAGAATAAGGGACACATTGAGGGAATCTTAAATTTTACTTTAGCGTGACGTTCAGATTATCTTAAAAACAATGGTTTCAATGGAGTCTGTGCAGCTCCAGGAAGCCATACACCACTGATGGCAGTGCAATGCAAAGCGTCAGATGCTGAGATGTAAAGCTCTTGAGAGGCTTTCTCAGGACTGACGAATCGTGCATCTCCGTCTATCTGACAGTCTGATGGCTGGATCAGGGTTTGCCAGTTTCCAAGAGAACTGTGAGTTTTGTTTAAGAGGGATTATGTGGAGAGGTGTTTTTTTAGGGGCTAATATCCAGTGAAAGGATCTAATAACAAAACAGGAGATTTTGAACATTTCAAAGCTACACTTTCCGTCCCAAGAGTTTATCCCAGAGGCGCTGAAGCTGGTTACGCTGTTTAGGGTGGGTCGACATCATAATAAACCCTATGGAATGAGAATGTAAAGTTCATAGGGGTCAGAATAGTGCAACTTCCAAATTATACGCTCAAATAACCCTAACCAATATAATGAGGGAGACTGAACTAATCCAGAAAAAACAACAACTTACTCTCCTTTAATTGTATCGTTTTTCTCATTTATACTGTTTATAGCCTCTGATTTGTAATGTAATGCTTATTGCTTTTTTTTCTAAATGTCCTTTTTGTTCTTTCTTTGTAATTTTCTTCTTTAAATGCCTTTTGTATTCACTACTATGTGCTAGCAGTCAGATAGGAACAATCTACTCTGAATTAAAAACAATGTCGCCGGAAACTGAACTTTAATCCAAGCAGCTACAGTAAACTCCCAGAGCACCATGTCGGTGCCTTATTCTCTCGTAATGTCTTGTAATGTAATGCTGTTACTGCGCATGAGTGAGGTGAGGTTTGTGAATCCATATGGGCAGAACCCTTGGGTTTTCTTTTGAAACCCAATGTGATTTATGTACCTCTGACAAATGAAAAACTTTAGTCAACGTGAATGAAAATTAAAGTCTGAATTACTAACTGACCGCTTTATATTGTGTTAATACAAACATATATATAAGACATAAACATATTTTACTTTATTTTCTCTCTTCCACTCTTACCAAAATATGGTAATAATTATTATGAAGACATTTGAAGCAAGGTTTAAGAAGATAAAACAGAAAATGCTAATAGCTTCACGAGAAGGAGAAGAAAAGTGAGATGCATCTCAGAAAAAATTCATTAAAATAGTCCTGGTTATGTTATAACTTCCTGTTTGTGATGCACTTTCCTGTTCCACCTCAGAGCAATAAGATTCTAAATATATTTTTCTGCATAAATACCTTTGAGGTTAGTCTTCAATGACCTTAACAGTTCTCTTTAAAATGCCACAAATGTTAAAGCTGCTTTCTGTTTGAGGGAATAATAGAACTTCTATACAGTGGTACCCCGAGATACGAAATTAATCTGTTCCAGGGGGACGTTTGTATCTCTAACATTTCGTATGCTGAAGCAAGTTTTAAATGTAAAATGTCTAATCCGTGCAACGGCTCTCAGAAACAACAGAATAAGAAAAAAATAAGAAAAAACTGAAAAACCAAAAAATGTTTCTTCAATCCTTAAATCTACACAATGTTAATGTAATAAATGACAAGTATAAAAAACAGTATAAAACATAAGCAAAATATGTAATATTTACACAAATGTGAAAACCTTACCTTGAGAGTGAAGCGATGTGTCGGAGGAGGTGGAACGGATGCAGGAAACATTATGGCACCACGTATGAAAGATAACTTTCTTAAGATATTTCATGAATTACTAACACTAAGACAAAGTGTAGAGAATACTGAGCGTGTGAGAAGGGATGGAGAGACGCTTCTGAGAACGAGTCACTGGGTTTCTCTAACTTGCGCTACAGAAACATTCAAATTGAATTGCAAAAATTATTTTCATTTACACAATATACAGATTACATTTTTGAGCTACGACATGGATGCGCGGCGGCACAGTGGGTAGCACTGTGACCTTCCAGTTAGAAGGTTGGCGATTCGAGGCTCGCCGGTGACCTTCATGGAAGGAGTTTGCATGTTCTCCCTGTGCTTGCGTGGGTTTCCTCCGGTTTCCCCCACAATCCCATAAACATGCGGTTAGGTTAATTGAATAATCTAAATTCCCCTTAGGTGTGAATGTTGCCCTGCGATGTCCAGGGTGTACCGCCGCCTCTTGATTTACAAGTGTAAATCATAATAAATAAATACAGAAAAATCTTTTAAACATATTTGTATTGCTTTTTTTCAAATTGTTTTTTCAAATATTTTCAGCCACTCCAGGGTGATTTTGAGTCTACATTGACCACAAATTTTTGGTGATATATTTTATTTTTACATATATTTTTGGGAAATTGTTTGGATTTTTTTCAAAAACTCAAAAATGGACTCCTTTTTGACAAATTTACTACACATGCAGACATACATGGTAACATGCTGTTGTACTGATAACAGTAAGAAACTACACTTTTTTTAAATGCACAGATTTATCTCAAGGGGAAACGGTTCAAAATGTTGATCAACAGTAAAAATCTCAGATTTCCCTCTTTCCAAGAGGTATTACTCCAACAATCATGAATTCAGGATTATTTGGGGTCAGTGGGGCACGAACTATAGATGAGGGAGAAAAAAATCCAGGACACAATCTTTTTTCCTATTTAAAATATGTCATTTTATTTTTACAAAATCAGTGACATAGTTTAAGATTTTTAAGAAATTTACAAAAAAAAAGATTAAATATTGATTTGATGAATCAGCAGTTTAATTTAGTGGCGCCATTCACAAACAACATTAAATGGCGAACATTGGGGGGGAATGATAAATAGATGCACAGTAAATCGCGATACAACAATGTCACAATATTGTGAAGCTACTGAGAGATTCACTCGTGGCAGCTTTGCTGTACAAAACATGAGAGAAACAGCAGTATGGTAACTTTATGTGAACAACAAGATTTGTTCTCTCTCAAGAGACTGCCCCGTAAAGGCTGGATGATATTTAACAATCAACAACATATCACACTAGTGACTAGTTTTCATTCAGTTTTGTCGGAGGTCAGCATTGGTGTCTGTGTGGCTTGAAGACTGTTGCTGCTTCACAAGAACTGATACTAAACCTAAGCCTTTTGAGTATCTTGCATTTGGGTCCTCTGTGCTTACCTCACACCAAACAAATTTTCTGTAAGGAAATCCAATTTGTCAAACTTGCAACTGGATCCATTTAAATGCATTTTACTTACATTTGGTGATTGCTAATAATTAGTTTAATCTAACTTGACCTCAAATTTCCACTAAACACCGTTTTTTTCTCTATTGTTCAAACACATTTCTAAAAATAGCAGGAGCATAACAATCATGGGCTGTGAAATACTGTACATGTATTAACAATAAAGCCTTCATCTACTAACCAATATCCATTAACCACTTTTTTTATCAGCTGTTACCTATTTTGAAAGCCTTGTTATCCTTGCTAAAGATTTGTATTATTGCAGAGGCTTTGTGCTGCTTCTTTTTTGTTTAATGCTCTGCTTAGACTTCCAATTAATCAAATTTCCAAGTAATCAAATTTCCCTTCTTAATGATCAACATGAAGCTTTAATGGCATCTGTTTAAAGTGACGAGTTTCAAAATGAGCTAATTCTTTGGCTCACAAGAGTTCATTTGCAGTGATTTGTTTCGACGTCACAATTATAATCTTGGACTGTATTTTAAAAATAAACCCAGTGGTTGCTTTCTTGACATCTGTTTCTATTTTTGCTTCAAGCTATTATTTTGCCCCATGCCCTCTTTTCCTCTGAGTTCAGACCCACATACACCGAGAATGCCACCTCTAATCACTGCAGTTTTATATTCAGCCACAGAATGTTGTTTAAATGTCACAATCCCTTTCCATGCTCTGATAACCAGAGATGGTCACACTAACCCTGATCTCTCTCTCTCTCTCTCTCTCTCTCTCTCTCTCTCTCTCTCTAGCTGGTAGCGAATGCAGTGTTGCTGCTTGGCGTGAATCTGTCGGGTGTGTTTGTGAGAGTCCTGACTGAGCGTGCCCAGAGGAAGGCTTTTCTGCAGGCCAGAAACTGTATCCAGCAGCGTTTGCAACTAGAGGACGAGAACGAGAAGCAGGTCAGACGCGCATGAGCATAAACTGATGCCTGTTGTTGATGAAAAGATCAGCTGTTTCATTTTTCTCCCTGAAGTTAAAGTTGCAGTTTTTGACTGGTAATTACCTTGCAAGATTAAACCCCCCACCGCCTCCCTGCCTCACTAGCTTAAAGGTCAAGTTTCGTTGCAAACCACTACCGTCACATATTCACCAAAGCATGTGAACACCGAACAGTGATCTGAGGTCAGGTGGCTAACGTTGTTGGTATTCAGGCTCTATGCATCGATAATGACATTAGCATATGTATAAAGCACCTCTAAAGATGGTAGCAATCTTCATTAGCTTTGGATGAAATCTTTTTAAGTTTCTTAATGTACCCCAAAATATATTTAATTCAATTTATTGTGACATATTTCCAGTGTTGCTTCAAAAAGGTAACTGTGTAATTGAGATACATGACCATGAACGTAAATTACTCCAGTAAATTTCTTTGGAAATTCCTCTACCAAACCAATAGAAACTATATTTGAAATAGGTTATGATAAAGCACAATATTTAACATATTACGAGCATGACACAGACAGTCGATAGTATACATTCGCAAACACGACACAAATCTGTTTTAAAGTGAACCAATCTTGTTTCAATTTTTATTGCACCGACCTGACATTATATACTTTTAACAAAATTAATTATTTATTTAACTTAACTTAATAAATATAATCTTAAAACAATAAGCATGTGTTAAAAATGCTGTTAATGCTTTTTTTTAGTTTTTAAATGTAGTTTGTAAATTTACAAAATGCATAAAAAATAAAAAAATCGAAATAAAATAAAAATGTTAACACTTTTTTAAAATTCCAAAGCGCATGAAAGACATTGTCTTTTGTTAATTGTTAATGTGATTCAAAGCCAGTAATAAATTACACTTCAATATCTAAACCCTTGGGGCTTGGGCCTTTTGATCATTTTTACTACTGTACAATTTGCTCCAATGAACTAACTTTAAGGAGCCTATATTATCATTCAAATGCATCCAACGTCAAAAAAAAAAACAAAAAAAAAACACTTCAATTATCTCAATACAAGTTTATTTTTACCAGATTTTTAAACCATTTTAAATCGTTCATGCGAAACTCCTCCTTTACATGATACAACCTGCAGTGATTGGTTGTTTGAACTGTCTGCTCTCATTTATAATGCATGTCACATGCATCTCTAAAACGGACATCTAACAACAAATATTACACTACAGTTATTACTCGTATAATATGTAAAGCGTGCATTAAAATTCAACAATACCATTATGCTCCCTATCAGCATGTCAACGTGCTGGGAATTGAAAACTCAATTGAACTCGCAGAACTGAGGATAAAATACAGAGTTTTACACAGAGGAAGCACAATAGACACAAGGGCCGGCTTTAACAAGCAAGCAATGCAGGGAGAACTCCACGGAAGGGCCGAGACGTATACTAATACATAAACAGAAGTCCTGCAAGTGTAACAGAACCTTTATCTGAGGAGGACGAGAGCTCAGGGGCTGATGACACTCCAAACCAAAAGCGATTGGAGCAGGATTCCTCTCGGTGGTTTTGCTACATTTCTTTGCTACAATTTTTGCAGGCATGATTTTCACTCAAATTTATTTAGGTGCACATGTTTCCACATGTGTATCTTGGCAGTGAGAGTAGGAAAATATTTTTTAAAAAAAAGATTCATTTGGAATAATTTGAATGCACTTTCACATTTAAAACTCAAAACATATTCCTCTATCTTAGAGCTATATTACACAAAAGGGTAAAAAAGGTCATTTTTAAAAATTCATGATATGGGCACTTTACTGCGATGGACTGGAGAACTGTCCCGGGTGTTCCTCCGGCTCTCGCTCGAAGCGAGCTGACCCTGAAAAGGAGCAAGCAGGTTAGCAGATGAATGAAAACTTTTTGTATCAATGCTTGATATAATTTTTTGTAGTACAACTACTTTTTTATTTTTTTAAATATTTTTCATTACATTCCACAATAATTTCACAACAAACCTGAAAAGTAGTGAATGTTGTCATTATTTACTGCAAAAATATTGTACATTTTGAACAGTTTTTATGATTTCCAACAAAAATCTAAATGTTGAGACAAAATAAAAATTCATAAATCCCGCCAAAAGCAAAGACAAGGTCAAAACGATATGAAAATCATACAAAAAAATTAATACACTGTTATACACTGTTCAAAACAGATTTTGTACCATTCTGTTTTTTTTTTGTTCCAGAACTTTGAAAATACAAGCCATATCACAGGTCTTGTACTTCCAAGTTTTATCCCTTTTTTCACCAATAGATGCCAACAAACTGAAAGATTGTTGTGCCTTTTCTCACATTTTAATTTAATAACTTTTTAAATTATGTGTCATAACACTTGTAATGTTTGTTTGAAACCCAAAATTATCAAAATGATTAACTTTATTGAAATGTAAACATTATACTTGAAATCAAAATTAAACAAAAGCTGGGTTGGGTCATTTCTACTTAATTGAAAACAGGCGTGTGATTGGCACACTCACCATTGCGTACAGAGACCACTAAGTATTAATCAACGATTCAGTTTGCTGTGATGTTAAATGTTGAAAAACAACATTACTTGTTTTGAAATAGTGTTTTTCCCTTTATGATCAACATTTAAATAATTTTGTTAGTAACAATACTTTATGCATATACGATACATTAATAATTCTTCAAGAAATAGTGCTTTCTAGTGTTCTACATTTAGAATTAAACCTTTTGCTAAGTATGAAGACATTTTTGGAACATCCCATTTTATTTCTCAGAGAGAGCTTACTCTTCAGCTGTCATTGAGGATTGTATTAGTGATAAAGAACATGAATCAAATTGCAGCATTAGCATAACTTATCTCCCTCGCCGAGCTCTGGTTAGATTGCAGTGGATAATTACAGACTGATTTCCAAATGAAGTAGAGGACCATGAGATGGAAAGATGCAAAACACACTCATACAAACTAAAGCAGAGAGGACACTTTCCCCTTTGTTCCTTAGCGACTGAAATTGGTTGTAATTGTTTGCACATGAATCACCCGCCTCCCACCCAACAAACTCCTTGAATAGAAGGTAACACCACCCACTCTATACATCACACCAGGCTGGAGCGCACAAACTCTCACACGTACAGCATGCCCAGAGATCTGTATATCTAACCGTGCTGTCATTTATGCAAACCCAACTGCGCTTCCGTAGCTGATTTAAAGTATTCTGGAGAATTGCTATTTCGGAGTGGAGACTGATCTCATAAAATTTAGTCTGTTCATTGTGGTTCTTCAGGTCTAGTGTGGAGAGGAGATGCTGAGGCAGCATCTCAGGGTTGTCTCATCTCATTGGTTTGTGCTCCCTAACTTCAACCCTAAACCCATCGCTAAGCCAAGCCTTGTCTCCTCGGACAAAAGCTCTGTAACTTCTTCCTTTATTAGTGTCTATCGGCCCATAAACGAAGCTCTCCCTGCCTTTCTCATCTGTTACAGCGGCTTTGTATCCTTTGTGCTTCCTTGCTCTCCCTCACGTGTCCACTGTGTTGTAAAACTCAGCACTTTATCCTCAGCTCCACGTTTGAGTTCATTTTCCCGCATCTTGATTGGTTCATACTGATAAGGCAGCTCCATGGTATTGTTGACTTTTAATGCACTTTTAACACAATGTATAAGTAGAGTATTGTAATATTTACAATATTACAATTTGACACTGTGCTAAAGTGATTAGTAGGTCGCATACATACCATTCCCGTGTTGTCCTCTGCTATCCCAGATAGTAATGTTCTGTTTCGAGGGCCGAGCATACCAGTACCGCGTCCTACCCTTCGGTCTTTTCCAAGGTTGCTAGGGCTGCTTTTGCCCCTCTACGTCGGGCGAGCATTCGGATCCTCAACAACTGGCTTCTTTTAGCCACGTCTCAGTTGATCGAACACTTGGGCAAGGTGCTTTGGCACTTAAACTGACTGGGTCTAAAGGTCAACTGGGAGAAGAGTTCATTCACTCTGGTGCGTGTGGTCTCTTTTCTCGGGATGGAACTGGACTCATGTGAGCATGCAGGCTCGTCTATCAGTAGAGTGCACCCGTGTCGTCTCAACAAGTGGGGTTACTCCAGGAGGGGTTTCTCTCGTCCTTTCTCTAGGAGGGGTTAGATCAGGGACTGTCCCCTTCATCCCTCAAGATCAAAGCCTCAGCCATTTCTGTCTTCCACCTCTGGGTCGAAGGGAAATCTGACGGTGAGATTTCTCAGCCGGGAGGAGGCAGATCTAGCCCAGGGTTCCTTGTGTCAGGGTTCGAGCCCTTCGGGTCTACCTGGACACAACTCAGGAGTACCGTAACTCCCAGCAGGTCTTCATATACTTCGGAGGACTGCGCTGGGGGTCCGCAGTCTCCAAGCAGCAGTTAGATCATTGCATTGCGGAAGCTATCCAGCAGGCTTGTGAGAAGCCCTGCTCTCTCCAGCTGAGGGCCCACTACTTGTGGTGGTTCATGGGCTCTGACTAGGGGGCTCTTGCTGCGGGCTGGTCAACACCCAATACCTTTATCAGGTTTTACAACCTTGATGTGGGCTCCGTTTCCTCTGTGGTCTTGAGTGGTGGCAGTCACCTTTAGGGAACAGTGTGGGTGTGGCTTGCAGCACTCTTGTAACATCTGGTCTGGTCCCTACAGAACTTGGGTCCCTACCCAGGCACTCCCTTTCTGTGTATCACATACAGCTCCCTACTCAGGTTCCGTTACCCCACCCCCTTCTTTGTGAGAAATGATGGCTTTTCCATCCCTGCTAAGCTCTGCTTCTCTGCTTCTAGTTACCATTCAGGTTTCTATGACCTTAGCGCTAACCCTCTTGAGTGTTTTGAAAGGGGTTCCCAATCAGCCGGTTTTCCACCGACATATGTCTCAGGAAATGACTGAAAGGGAACATCTAGGCTAGTTGCGGTAACTCCACGTTTCCTGAAAGAGGGAACAAAAGACATATCCCTTAGCCATGACCTGGAAGTCCATGATCTGAGGTGCCGAGAGGTAAGTGGGTTTGGCTCCTATGAAAATGAGCGTAGGTTCACCCCTGGCTTTATACCCAGCAGAATTGCTAATCACCTAAGCCTGCAAATCAATTTGCCCGTTATATAAGTTCGGCTGAGTCTCTCATGGAAATTCATTCCCAATCAATCTTTCAGGGAACGTGGGATTACACAAGTAACCTAGACGTTTTTTTTAACCTTGTTTTTCAACCTGTTGTTGGAGTCCTCAAAAACCAAATAATGATCTTTTCAAAATTTAATTGGTATATATGATATAGGCTCTTAAATAAATTATCTACTTAGTATATTTGGATCCATTCTTGCATCCCAAAACTGGTGAAAAGTGTGTGCCTGTGCATATAGATATTTATTTTAAAAATGTTTTTACAAATTGCCCACCAAAGATCTGCATTGGCCAGATTGGTCAACCTTTAATATATAGTTCACTTTAATAATTGTTAAAGTTTTGAAATGACAAAAACATAATTTATGCTAATCTAAATTCCCCTTAGGTGTAAATGTGTGAGTGAATGTGTGTTGCCCCATGAGGGACTGACGACCTGTCCAGGGTGTATCCCTGCCTCTCGCCCGATGTGTGCTGGAGGTGTATCACCAACAGACCCCTGTGACTGACAAGAAAAACTGCAACATGTAACGCTAGTTTGTTTTTTGTTAAATTTTTATGCAGTATGTATTATGTTTTAGTCTTTCTGCATGTGGCCTCACCCACAATGTTTTTACTTTCTAGAAAGCACTGATCTGTTGTGTTGCATTATGGGATCTCATACCAATGGGCCATCAATAACAATATCATAAGATCTATAATAAGTGATCGCTGTATACTGGGCTGGGTGTGGCTCTCTATATACCCACCAACCATGATTGACCTGGAAATATTCATTCATTCGTTTTCCAACCCGACTATTCCTTTCTTATGGGGTCACGGAGGTCTGACTGTGCCTATCTCCAGCACACATTGGGCAAGAGGCGAGGGTACAACCTGAAGGTCGCCAGTCCTACGCAGGGCACCAGGAAATATTATTTATTTTAATTCACCTTGAGTCAAAGTATTTCATGATCTCAGCCAGTATGCTCATACTTTTTTATTGTTGAAGTTTAGAGGATTAATATTCTGCAGACAACACAAACTGTCAGCCCAGCTGTCAACACAACTTCAAGTTCAGATGAGTGACAGTTGGGTTTTAACACAGGTGGCATGGCTGGCTGGTTTGCACATTGAGTAGGCATTTATCACCTGCTTTTAGTGATGCATGGATTGGCAATGAAGTGCATTGGTTTCCACGGAAACTTACCATGCCAACCAACTCTAAAGCTCAACACTGTGATCTCTCGCTGAGATTGGCCACATTACAGCTATGTGCAAGTTCATAATTAACAACACAAACATAACAAGGAATGCAAGAGGCCAGTTGTGATAATGACAGTACAATGGCCTTCGCTGCTCACCCAGTGTAGCTGCTGTTTAAAGTCAACTGGATGGATATGGCTTTTAAAAATTATTATGATTATGGTAAGCAAAGTAATAGTTATTTGATTGTACTAAAAGAAAATACAAAGTTCCATGACATACTACACAATGCTTACAGTCATAAGAAGCTAATGTTGTTATGCAGTTATTTAACAAAAAAATGTCAGTTTATGTTCATGCTATCTAAAAGTTATAGTTCTCTATGGTTTTTATAGAAAACAATCAATACAAATATTTATACAACCTCTTTTTTTAGCAAGGGGTGGCACAGTGGGTAGACCAGTTAGAAGGTTGCCAGCTCTCTAGTGACCTTCCTGGAAAGAGTTTGCATGTTCTCCCTGTGCTTGTGTGGGTTTCCTCCAGGTACTCCGGTCTCCCCCACAATCCCAAAAACATCCTGTTAGGTTAATTGTATAATCTAAATTCTCCTTAGGTGTGAATTTGTGAATGTTGCCCTGCAATGGACCCCAACCTGTCCAGGGTGTAACCCCGCCTGTTGCCCAATGTGCACCGAAGACCCCCGTGACCCTAAAAGGGAATCAGCAGGTTGGAACATGAATATTTTTTTTAGCAATGCCTTGCATGAATATTATTAAATAAATATTTAATATTAAATAATTTATTAGCCCAAACTGTATAAAAGTGAATAAAGAAAAATAGCATTTTGTACTTGTTTAGCTAAAACCCTCACAGACTGAAGACCGATGCATTTCGATCATCACCTTTTATCATCAGGCTCAAGAAACAGATCACATATAAACTATTAGCTCCACCCATTTCACATCTTGAAATTTATTTTAGCGTGAGAAATCGGAGGTGTAGCGTGAGAGATCACTCAAATGCGAGAGTCTTACGTTCAATGTGTGAGAGTTGGCAGCTCTGCAGTTTCACTCGTGAGTATGGATGCGGAAACACGGCTACCGTAGGCATTGTGGGAAATGTACTTTTTTTCATTTTTTTATTGTTAGACACTCAAAACTTTTAAGCTCTCGCAGGCCACATTAGATTACATGGCGGGCCACATCTGGCCCGTGGGCCTAGAGTTTGACACATGTGTCATAGAGGTTTACATTCATCCCGCTCCCCCCAGAGGAGAACGGCTCCTGACCAAACATGACTCGGCTCCCATCATTCATATTAATGAGCCGTTCAAAAGATTTGATTCATTCGCGAACGTCACAACACTATTTTAAAACCACAGCAAGTCTTTAAGCTGCACTAGCACACGATTTCTGAAGGAACTCTGCTGGAGGTTGAGTCTTGGAGAACTAACCCCAGATCTTCTTTGGAAGTATCTTTCTCACATCCTTCTGTCTCTTCGTGTAATCCCAGAAACACTTCCAGTACTTCTTGTTCTTCTTTCGGCTGAAGATTGTTGTTCATGGCTTTGGCTGTATGTTTGTAGTCAGATAAATTTGCTCTGGGCCAATCATAACACTCCCTTGTCTGAGCCTGCAATTCCACTCACAGCTCTGATCAAGTTCACCTACAAGTGCTTACCTCATCACCTAATCACCATCATGGAAATCTCTAGCAAAAACTCCCAGAAGCCCGGTTAGTTCTGTAGTAGCTACCTCTTTGTTATGTATAACTAAGGAAGAGTATTCTATAGTGTTACCCCAAGAAGGCAAGAACAGACACTGTTTTTCTTTTTTCTAGACAGATACCTCAAGTAATTATCTTGGTATATGATGAAGTTTACAAGCAATTTCAAAGTGGTGCAAATGTTTTACATGTAGAGCATATAAAAAGAAACATGCAAGCATTCAATATAATTCATTGAGGAGTCAAGAAGAGTTCCAAAAATAGTTCCGACTGAGAACCGTTGAGTGTTTGATGAAATTGTCATAAGGTTTTTAGAAAGTCAGTTGAAGTGTCAATTTGAAAATTCCGATGAGCTTATGCTGAAGATGGAGATAAGCTTGCTTGATAAAATGCCTTCATCTAATCCTTACAGTAAATCAATAGTTAACAATTTAGTTCTTTGGCAGCATGGTGGCTATCTCTCTGACACTTCTGCATTTAACCACTGTGTGATTTTCCTCTGTGCACTTTCGTTACCTCATACTCCAGTACTTTCAGATTGACTTCTGGATGAATATCTAATGTTATTCCTGGAGAGCTGAAGCCATTCAGGTTTTATTTCCAACTCAGCTTCTATACACTTACCAGTCTAGCTTCAATCAATCCAGAAGGATCTTAATGTGTGATCAGGTGATATAAGATAAGATAACATAAGATAAGATGGACTTAATCCCACAATGGGGAAATTCTGTTTGTAAAACAGCATAAGGACATTTATACCAACAACAACGAACTGCAGGATCCATGGGATCGAGAAGTCAAACATATAGGCATTAAGTACTGAAAATTTTTAAATTGAAAAGAAGTAATAATAATAATAATAGAAATTCAGTGTGTAAAAAAACAAAACAAAAACATAATATTGCACATAATCTAAAGAAAACAAAAAGGACTGCTCTTGTTTTGAAAAATATTGCACATAGAATACAGTTTTGCATTTTTGAGAAATCGCAAAACCTATATGCAAAAACATTACTGTCAAAACATTAATGTCATGTGACCAGAGAATTTGTGAGTTGCGTGCACAAACATTTAAGTGTTACTGTGATGATGTATTGTAAAGAGCGACTGAAGTGCTCCTTCTTGCCTCTGTGGTGTAACATTCTAGTGCTGAAGGAGCTGCTAAGGGGGTGGGAGGGGTTGTCCATAATGGATGTCTATGTGTCCGCCACCTCTTCGATGGTGTCCAGTTTGCAGCCCAGGACAGAACCAGCTCTTTTGACAAGCTTGTTAAGTCTCTGTCCGTGCTGCCACCTGCCCAACACACAACAGCGTAGAGAACTGCTGAGGCTACTACAGTGTCATAAAATGCAGGTAATAATTTCCTGCACACACCGAAAGACCTCAGTCTCCTCAGTAGATGGAGGCGGCTTTGGCCTTTCCTGTACAGGGCATCAGTTTAGTGCTCCAGTCCAGATTATTGTTCAGGTGAACACCCAGGGTATATAAAAGTGAAAATAAATGGAATTGAAAGCACTGCATTAGTTAATAGATTCAAACATAACCCAGTTATTAATGCTACTGTTAGTTAAGCTTCTTAATACAAATTTTCATTCATTCATTTTCCAACCTGGGGGTCTGCCGGAGCCTATCCCCAATGCACCCTGGACAGGTCGCCAGTCCATCACAGTACAAATCAAATGATCTTTTATTATTACATGTCCCCTATTAATGAAATGTCAGTCAGGGAGGGCTGATCTCATGCAGAAGTGTGACAAAATGTTGAGAACCCTGTACTGTGAGCACTAAAAATGACCCACTGGGACTAAACCAGAAACTGGCTATTGTTAAAACAGACAAAAAGGTTTTGAACATACAAATACTCTCACATCTATGTGAATATGTGTATCCTTGCTTATTTTGAAAAGCATTTTTATTTCCTAAATTTGATGACATTGTAAATATGCACAGTTCAATGTTGCTAACAAAAATTTGTTGAAATGTTTGCGTTGTACTGAATTAATTTGTCTTCCAAGTATTGAATTACATGCAATCCCCAAAACATGCGGTTAGGTTAATTAAATAATCTAAAATTCCCTTGATATGAATGTGTGTGTTGCCCTGCAATGGACAGGCGATCTGTCCAGGGTGTACCCCTGCCTCTTGGTGCGCTGGCAGACCCTAGTGACCCCGAAAGGGAATAACCAGGTTGGAAAATGAATTGATTAATAAATAAATGAATCTTTTATGATAAAAACCAGTTCTCTAATGAGGCATCTGAGCACCAGTTTGTGGTGTGAAAAAGGTTGTAGCATAGACTTTATTTGATTTTTCTAGCATGTATGATTCTGACTCTTCTCAGTGAGTTTGAGGATGGATGAGGCTTCTAAAATTTAAGCAGTGGTTTGTCACATTCACCAATTACCTGTACTGTTCTAGAGAGACATTTTCTGTTGTAGGTGGTCAACATCTGTCTCAAAAAAAATGCACTTTAGTTACTAAATCTACAATGAGCCTCCCCACCACTCTTTCGTAAATGAACGATTTCATTACGACATAAACTTAACTGTTTACCCAAATTTGTGATCAACAGGAACGTCTCTTGATGAGCCTGCTGCCCCGAAATGTTGCCATGGAAATGAAAGAGGACTTCCTGAAGCCACCGGAACGGATCTTCCACAAGATATACATCCAGCGGCACGACAATGTCAGGTATAGAGACGCTGAGAGCAACAAGAGCATGTGTAGTTTATGAGAGCAATCATTCATGGTGAAAAGCCACACTCGATCAGTGAATGAGGGATGAGAGCTCTACAGTCAAAGGCTTTTTCATGCTTTCAGACAGAGTCAATTTCATTGTGCTTAGATTGTGATTACGGATTCTAAATCAGTGAGTCAATAAGAGTCAACAGCTCTCCACTCATGCTTAGTCGTCTAAGTCTGGCTCCAAACCAAAGCTGGCACAGTACGTGCAGTGCCCACAGCGCTAGAGCCATCAACTCAAGAGCTGCTCAATTAACCCACACTTTCCCCACATGCAAATCATACACAACAGAGACTCAGCCGATGCGAGGGAGTGCTGGGGCAAATTAACAAAAATCCCACACACTTACTCACATGCCAGCCATGATCTGCTCCAGTCAATAGATTTATGAGTCAAAGAGGAAACAAGCACGTAACTTTCTATGACTTTCACTGAAAGTTATGCAAACTTGGCTCCAGATTAAAGGCAAACTGGCATCAAATATTAATCTTATCTGCCACTGACCTGACTGAAACCCTGTGCTTAGGCCTCTGTTGAAATGTCTTCAGATTTTGTGGCAGACCTTTGAAAATGGCATTTAAATTTGAAGTCCACAGGCTTCCCCTTTGTGAAGGTTATTGACATCTACACCTAAGTCGCCACCACACATTTAACCCCATTTGTAGGGTGCTTTTTGCCACAAATATGTCTGTCTTGGGACAAGAGACAGACAGGGTTTTACTAGCCATGTTTTCATCCAAAGAGGTACATTAATGTTATGCACAAAACTATCAAATACTCACGAATAAATCACTGTTTCCATTCAACGAGTCCAAGAGAACAAATCATCACTTCTTGATAACCTGGCCCCAAAAATGGTGTTGTTGCTTTGAAAAGTTGGTGCGTTAGAAGAAGGCCTTTTTTCATACATAATAACTTACTTGCATCTTAGAACGCGTAGACGAAACACAATACACTGGTACCTCGAGATACGAATGCTTCGAGTTACGAAATGTTCGACATACGAAAGGTCTTGCGGGAAAGTTTTTGCTTTGAGATACGAACAACCAAAAGCAGTTCTGCTGTATTATCTGCTTGTTTGTATGATGTCGCACTGCGCTTGCAGGGCCTGGTGCTCCTATCTCCCAGTGCAAAAGGGTCTGATAAGCTTCAAAACACTTTAAATCAGTTTTTAACTGAGCGAAACATTATGTCTTCATTACTAATAATGTACTATACCAAATGTTATTAAGTGTGTTATTATTGACAAGTGTTATTAAAGAAATAACGCTTATAACGTGGAAAGTGCTGTTCCTGTAGCGCTACTTAGAGAAACCCTGTGATGCGTTCTCAGAAGCGTCTCTCCATCTGTCTGCGCTTGTGCTTGAAACCGTGTTGGTGTCAGTAATTCGTGAAATATCTCGGGAAAGTTAACTTTCATACGTGGTGTCGTAATGTTTTCTGCATCCGTTCCACCTCCTCCGACACATCGCTTCACTCTCAAGGTAAGGTTTCACATTTGTGAACATATTACATATTTTTCTTGTGTTTTATTCTGTTTTATTATCATTTATTACATTAACATTGTGTAGATTTAAGGATTGAAGAAACGTTACTTGATTTTTCTCTGTTTTTCCATTTTTTTCATGTACTTATTCTGTTGTTTCTGAGAGCCGTTGCACGGATTAGAGGTTTTACATTTAAAACTTGCTTCTAGATACTGTGACGGGAGTCCATTCCAATCAGCGCGGTCCTGGTATAAAATGGGAACACCTGGCGCCCGTCGTCACAGGGAGATCGGGAGCAGCCGCGCATCATTAGCGCGGCAGCATAAGAGAGAGAGCAGAGGAAGCCAAGATGAGTCGGATCTCCGAAGAGTGCAGCAGCTAACTCCTCTCTCTCTCTCTACCTCCAGACAGCCCGTGACGACCAGACGACGGCACCGTCCCCCACAGCCCCGACTATTCTGGACACCGAGCACGTGAGCACTACTGGGATTGGGAAGAGCACCGAGACGAAAGAGGACACGAGCACCGAGCACTGGAAGACTACACTACCCACGAGCACTACGTTCATTATTTTCAATAAATCCACCCTCCGGGGAGCTTTTCTGTTTACAACTTTGTTGTGTGATCCCTCTCCTGCGACAATACGAAATGTTCGAGATACGATTGTCACCCTGGAACGGATTAATTTCGTATCTCGGGGTACCACTTTATTTGTAGTCACGTCATCTTGATTTTGAAGGCGGCAAACTACTCTTTGGGAACACACCGGTTGAGACGGTTTTGGGAGTTGATGATCCCAAACCCCTTTGATGACACACTTTAATTAAGGAATTTTAGAATGACAAAACAACATTTCAAATGTTGTGTAATGAAATCAGTTCATTGCTAGACCATTAATGCTGCCTCATAGTGTCCCAGTTTCGACAGGAAAAGGCATTACCATTACATTGTATTGGGATTTTATTTTCTAAATGGGTTGCCATCCAACTTATTCCCATATTTTCTAATCGGATAGAAAGTTCCATTCAGGGTTTTTTTTTTTTTTTTTGTTTTTTTGAAATAGTCCAAAATGCACATAAAAAGTAGGTGGATGGAAATGCAGCTACTATTTGACACCAATATCACATTTTATAGATACATAGAATCAGCAGCAGTCTACAGGGCCCCCAAGAGCAAAAATGACATGAAAGTTGCTACATAAAAACATATAATAGTGTAAATAATGTATGTAAAAGTTAATCAGTAATCATATGTAATGTTATCATTAGCAATGGAGGTTGAGGAGGTCAAGCATGGTCCATGTGTTTTAGTTAAAGCATCAGCACAGGAGAAATGGGATCTCGAGCTCACTTCGGGTGAGAGGCGGGGGTACAACCTGGACAGGTTGTGCAACTTTTTAAACATTTTGTTTGATTAAGCATCAATAAATAACCTTGACATGAAATATTTGTTTTTCGTAGAGTAAATTATTCTATTTTGTATGTTTGATACTGATTTGAGTTGAATGGGCACAATAGTTCAAGTGAGAAAACCATTGTTACCTTACAGGAGGTGGTACTGAATATTTAACGGGCAAATTAATTGATTTGCAAGTGTAGATGATTAGCAATCAGCCGCTCTATAAGAGGGGCGCTCTGCTCTACACTCATTCTGCTTTATTCCTCGGAGTGAATGGTGGTGCCATCCTCTGAATTTCGACGCTTTTCTCAGCTGAAATATCATAGGTTGCTTACGTCAGCGAACGGTGAAGCTTGTGCTAGCCCAGATGCTAGCTCCCAATCCGCGGCACCTTTGATTCACAGCTTGAGCCTGTCAGTATTCCAGTTTTGTTCTGAATCGTCCATTTCCTAGCGGAGATGGGTCTCGTCGGAAGGCAGTCACGACAAATGCACGGAGTGTTTGGGCTCTAACACACCCACGTTGCTCTCGTGAAGCAAGAATATGAGTGTTTGCACTGCAACGCTCTGCCTTGCCGCACACTGAGGTACAGGAGATCCTTCTCGATTCTACAAATCGAGAGTTCCTCCGAGGCTTTAGCTGATAGCGCAGGGCTAATGACATCAGGTGATACCTCGCAGTCAGTCCAGTTGCGGGTCAAGCTGCTGCAGCTTACATGCCACAGTGATTTGTAGGTCTTCAGTGAGTGAAGTCACTTTTCACCCAGGTAAAAGTCCTCCGTGACATGTACCAGGGTGGTGGCAGCCAACAGTCTGTTCAAGACTCGATGTCAACATTGTGGTCCAAGAACTCCATCTATGGTTTATGATGTCCAAGGACCGTACGCGGTTCCTGCACTCTCCTTCCCAGATGGCCTCTTTGGCGTAGCCGTGGAGACTTTGCGTTGAAGGTCTCCACAATCAAGAAGTAGGCGGAGGGTCTGGGCAAGCTTGGTTCTGCGCTGTAAATAGCGCAGTTCCGAAGCGCTCGGTTGGAACCCTCTCCGCCTGCTGGTTGCCAGAGAGAAAGCACCCTCTGCCACGGTCCAAGCCTCCCAGCACACCTTCACGAAGGTTGTCCGGGCCGCTCTCGCCCCGCTACGCCGGGCAGGCATCCGGAACCTGGGTTACCTGGACGACTGGCTGTTACTAGCTGAGTCCAAAGACCAGTTGATCCACCAGAGGGATACAGAGGGATACAGCTACGCCCTTCTAGGCCCCCCCCTCTATTCCCTCTTGGGACCTCTCCATCGTCCTGAGAGGTCTGAGGATGTCCCCTTACGAGCCTATGGCCGTCTCAGATCATCATAAGTAATCATAGATTCTCCCATCATGTGTATTGTTAAAGATATGAAGCTCATATATGGAAAAGCAAGTAGAGTCTGTTTTGAATCATTTGTTTATCATATGCATCATTATTTTTAAGTGTGTGGGAAAAATCCATTTTAATCATACACCAGTTTTTTTGTAAAACAAACAAACAAACAAACAAACAAACAACCTAGATTTGCAACACTGTAATCATAATAAAAGATCATTTCTGCTAATTCTGACCCATTGAACACTTGTGCCCACCCTGACCAGTGTTACTGTCTGATATTATAAAATGTGGACTTTAAAATGTGGAAAAATCTTCATAAAACATGCATATTATTATTATCCCTCCAGTATAAGGACTGAGAGATATAGTTACTAGTAAAGAAACTAGAATATTTCTCTAAACACTTTTGTAGCTTTAATAACATTCCAGCTGTATCTATTGTGAGCATTTTATGGTCTTCTGTTTGTTTTACATTTAATCAATTTAGCAATAGTTACTTGAGAAATGTATAATTAGTGATATTTTTATGATGAGATATATAATAATTATTATGATACACTTTTAGACTGCTGCGCCCGTTCCTTACTTGGGAACCCTTCGGTAACTTTGGGTTAAGTGGTGGTTATTTTACACTCAAAGTTAAATGAGCACTACTCAGGTTTTAGTTCAGGTCTAAAAAGGGTTAAAATGACCCTCGAGTCATGTTTACCTTTTGTTTATGTGCTCTCTATTTAAGCAGTTCTGCGTGTTAACAATAATGATAAAAGAAAATAAATCACTTAAATACTCTTAGTTTCCTCATTAACATCTCTGTCACTGATCTAATTTAACTCAATTCAGAGGGGTCCCGAATGCTAGCTGCTAATTTAATTTGACTCTTACTGTGTAGGCGTGCAGTTCAACAGTCACCTAACAGAAAGGATGAAACAGCCACAATTCTACCAAAATGAGACATAGTTAAGGTTCTTGCACAAGCCTAAAACAATCTGAAGTCAGGTAAATGGCAATAACTTGTTGTTTTCTTTCTCACAGCATCTTGTTTGCGGATATTGTGGGCTTCACCAGTCTGGCATCCCAGTGTACAGCTCAGGAACTGGTTAAACTGCTCAATGAGCTCTTCGGCAAATTTGACGAGCTTGCTACTGTAAGTGAAGTTTGAGGTTTTATCTCCAAATGTGTAAAGATGATTTGTAAAGCTTGCCAACATTTCACATCTATGTTTTAAAGGGGTCAAAACAAACAAACAAAAAAATGTGACAGTAACTGTTTGCAGACAAAAAATGTAAAGAAAGAAACTTCTTCTATAGGTGCTGCTCCTATAATTAGAATATCAAGATTTATTTCTTTATTCCATTAAACGTGTGAAATTTGTATGACGTATACATCCCTTCCTTGCAATTTGGCATATTTCTATTGAGTATTTCTTTAATTTAGATTTTTATAACTGACAACGAATGAAAACCCCAAATTCAAAATTAGAATATTATGAAATGGTTGCACATTGAAGACACTGCCACACTCTAATCAGACAATTATCTAAAACACCTGAAAAAGCCCTTCTCTCAGTCCTCTTCTGTAGGCTAGGTATTCATGAGGAAGATTGCTGATGGCCATTGACACCTTTCACAAGGAGGGAAAGACCTCTATGTCCAAGAACAATCTCATAGAGAGGTAAGGAAAGGAAAAGATGTGGTGCACAAGCAATAGGGATAATCACTCTCTGAAGAGGATTGTGAAACAATCTTGGGACACCGAAAGTGTCCCAATCTGCTGGACAGTCATTGGATGGAATCGCCATTCTCCTGTGGTGGGGTAGAACCTAGACGGTGAACACGCAATCCAGTTGAACACACCCGAAAGTGACAGCCTTGAGCACCCGAAGTCTACTTTGACTCCAGAGGTGCAGCTGTTGGGCAAGGTAGTGCAGAGCACAGAAGCGTACACCGCCCTGCTGGTAGAAATATGCTACATCTGTGATGCTGTTTGTCCTGACAAGCACATGATGACCTTGGAGAAGTGGGCAGAAGCACCGCAACACCAGTATCATCTGTTCCCTTTCCAGTCGGTCGGAGACGTTAGTCGGGATTAGACCGACTGAATGGGGGCGAATCACCGTGAGAGCGACTGACGAACATATTAGCGGGCAAATTAATTTGCAGGCGAAGGTGATTGATTAGCAATCAGCCGGGTATAAAGCCGGGCGAGCCTAAGCCTCAGTATGCAATTTTCCTTCGGAGCTGACTGAGTGAGACTCTCTCTCCTGAACTTTGGCGCTTCTAGCTTGAAAGATCAGCAGGTTGCTTACCTCTTGGCTCTTTTGGTGTGACCTCTGCTAGCTCAGATGGCATGCAACCAACAGCCAGCACCTCGAAGATCTTCTCAGGCAAGCCTGTCCAGTGATTCAGCCGTTTTCTCAGTATCCTGTCCATTTTTCACGACACGATGAGCAAAGCGTGCACTATTCCTGGCTGTTGTGGGCTTCTCGTTGAAAAGACGGTCACGGGAGTTGCGCGATGTGTTTGGTTTCCAGCACACCGACGCGGCTCTCGTGAAGCGTGAGTGTTTGCATTGCAGCACTCTGCTGAGTCGCACGCGGAAGTTTTGGGTAGAGCGGCGTCAGGTGATTCCTCGCGTCATCCCCAAACACCGGGCGTGCTTCCCGTCTGGTCTGCGGGTGAATCGGACGGCGCTTCGGTGTCGCCCGGTACCTCGTATGGTCCTGTAAACGATCTGCTCTCCCGCGCAGCATCGGAAGGGGCGCGGCTTTCGGTTCTCCAGTTCGGCCTGCCTCCTTCGGGGTTGCAGCCGAGCTGGAGCCGGAGGCGTTCGCGGTGCTCTCACAGCCGCAGCCTCGATCGGCGGGAGGTGACTCCTCCCCCCCGAGTCGATGCTGTCACGGCTGGAGAATTGGTGGCTAGGCAGGCGCGGGAAAGGTTCCCCGCATACCGCTAGTGCCTTTTTCTCCCCGAGAAGCACGAGGAGCTCACTAATTCTGGCAGGCTCCCCTGCCCGTCAGGGGATTGAGCTCCTCCCTCTTCACCACTCTGGCCAATGCAGCAGATACGGGTTACTCTTCGATTCCCCGAGTGGGTAGGTTGTCGCGGTGCTTACCCCGACAGCGCTGCTGCTTGACGGTCTCGTTCGGGTGTTCACGCCAAAGCTGGGAGGTCTCATCAGTCCTGATGATGAGAGCTTATTCAGCTGCGGGTAAATCTGCTGCATTATTGCATGCTGTGGCGACCTTACAGGTCCTCCGTGTCATGCACCAGGGTGGTGGTGACCAGCAGTCTCTCTGAGACTCGCTTGCAGCCGCTGATTGTCGCCTCGTGCTACAAGATCAGCCGTGCTGAACATCGGTCACGCGATGTCCACGCTTGTGGTCCAGGAGCGCCATCTGTGGTTCGAGCAGGCTTCAATGCGTCCCGAGGACCGATTTTCGGCTTCCGTACGCGCCTGTCTCCCTGGATGGCCTCTTTGGCGTCGCCGTGGAGATTTTCGTCAAAGGTCTCCACGATCAGGAGGTAGGCGGAGGGTCTGGGTATAGTTCCACGCCAGAAGCAGCAGGCGTTGCTTCTGGGCCGGAACCCTCTCCGACCTGTTCGCTGCCAAAGAGTACGTCTCCTGCCTTGGTTTACTCCTTCGACCTCTGGTCCGGGGAAAACCCCTGCATGCGGAAGACGGAGCCAACCTCTGAGGTTTTCGAAAGCAGACGAGGGTTTCTAGTGAAGCTCCCCTGAGGTTGGCGACTCGGGAGGAAACGAGCTCTTCTTTGGGTCTGGTCATCGACCCAGCTCCCCCAGGGGGGGGGGAGTCCACCACACACTCCTCGCTGCCGTCCTCCGGGACGGCGGCACCCATTGTGTCAAAGATAGAACTCACTTCCTCCCGAGAATAGCGGTCTCGCATGCCCGACGGTCTGGGGTTCCTCTTCCTCGGTCTCCGACGAAGATCCCGACATGGGCCCGAGCCCCGCTGGCCATGGCAGAGAGCGCGGGGGCACACCACCCCTGCCCTCATCTGACCATCTCCCAGGGTCCTTCCCTGGTGATTCCGCCCACAAGTCCGCCTCCGGGCGGCCCCGCCATGGGGACCATCGGCACGTCCCGACCACGACCCCTGTCAGCTTACCTGGGAGCCTGGCGGAAGCTTCCCGGGGTCTCACAGTGGGAGGTCCGGACAATCCGGCAGGGCTACACGATTCTCAATTTGTGTCCGCCCCCAGGTTTCGAGGTGTGCTTCACCTGTTCCCCGAACAGGCGCCTCATTCCTGCGAGAGGAGATCGACGCCCTTTTAACAAAAGGTGCGGTCGAGCCGGTACCCCCAGCCGATATGGAACGAGGGTTTTACAGCCCATACTTCCTGGTCCCCAAGAAAGCAGGCGGGCTGCGACCAATCTTGGATTTGAAGCGTCTAAACCGGCACCTGGCCAAGTACCGGTTCAAGATGCTGACGGTCCGCTGCATTCTACCATGCATCCGTCCTGGAGATTGGTTCGCAACAATCGACCTGAAGGACGCGTACTTCCAGGTAGAAGTGGTTCCAAGGCACAGACCCTTTCTAAGGTTCTGTTTCCAGGGCCATGCTTACCAGTACAAGGTCCTACCCTTCGGTCTTGCCCTATCCCCTCGCACCTTTACGAAGGTTGTCAGGGCCGCGCTATCCCCGCTCCGCCGGGCAGGCATTCGGATCCTGGATTACCTCGACGACTGGCTTCTCATAGCCTTGTCCAGAGACCAGTTGATCCGACACCAGGGCAAGGTGCTTTCGCACTTAAACCGTTTGGGTCTGAAGGTCAACTGGGAAAAGAGCCACCTCACCCCGTGAGAGTCATCTCTTTTCTCGGGATGGAGCTGAACTCCGAGAGCATGCTGGCGCGATTATCGGTAGAGCGCACCAGGGCCTTGCTGACCGCACCCTTCGCGGTGTCCTCTCGACCAGTGGTCAGACTGAAGTTAATTCAGAGGCTCCTGGGGCATATGTCAGCCGCAGCCCCAGTCATTCGACTCGGGCTCCTGCGTATGCGACCACTGCAGCAATGGCTTCTCTCGCGAGTTCCGAGTTGGGCATGGCGTCAGGGAGCGCTACGTCTGCCCACGGCAGACATGCTCCCTTACCTGAAGGTCTGGAAGACGGAGTGCTTCTGAGGTCTGGGGTGCCTCTTTCGAGCCACCCCAACCGTGTGGTGGTCACCACCGATGCCTCCAAGACTGGTTGGGGCGCCATGTGCGGTTCCCACCGAGAGTCCGGTGCCTGGACCGGAAGACGCTCTTGCTGGCACATAAACCGTCTCGAGCTAGTTGCAGTCATTTTAGCGCTACGGCGCTTCTGCCCGCTCCTCCGGGGGCGGCACGTGCTGGTCAGGACCGACAGCACTGCGGTAGTAGCGTACATCAACCACCAGGGCGGTGTACCCTCCCGCTTCCTGCACTACCTCGCCCAACAGCTGCTCCTCTGGAGTTAGAGCGACTTCCGTCGCTCGAGCCTTCATATCCCTGCGGAGTGTAACAGGATCGCGGTTCCGCCGTCCAGATTCCACCCCTCGACAGGAGATTGGCGACTCCATCCTCGGGCTGTTTAGCAGATTTGGGACATCTTCGGCGAGGCCCAGGTACCTGCTGCCTCCCGTGTGAATACCCATTGCCGGCTCCTATTCCTGTCCCTGGCTCCTCTCGGGACAGATGCGCCGGCTCACTGCTGGCCCGGGAACAAACGCTTATGTGCGTTTTCCCCAGTGAAGCCTCCTAGCACAACCTCTGTGCATGGTCAGGGGGGGACGAGCGCGGGCTACTCTTTTGCCCTCTTCTGGCCGAACAGAGTATGGTCTCCAGACCTCTCTGCGCTCGTGACAGCCCCCCCTTGGCCGATTCCCCCTGAGTCCAGATCTGACTCAAGGGGGGGGGATACAGGCACCAGCGGCCAGACCTCTGGGCCCTACTTGTATGGCATATCTGTCCGCGGTGGACCCCGAGCCTCTACCACCCCTCGCGGTGACTACCTATACCATGCGTTAGCCCCCTCCACTGAGTGTGCTACGCTGGCAAGTGGGGTCGGTTCGTTGAATGGTGCTCTTCCCGCCAGGAAGACCCCGGGACATGCCCCATCTGAGTCGTGTTGACCTTCTCCAGGAGAGGTTCGATCGGGGGCTGTCCCCATCGTCCCTCTAGGTCTACGCCGCCGCTATTTCTGCCTTCCACCTCCGGGTTGAAGGGAAATCAGTGGGCAGCCACGCACTGACGGTGAGATTTCTCAAGGGGGCTAGGCGCCTCCGGCCTCCTAGACCACCCTCCATTCCTCTTGGGACCTCTCCGTCGCCCTTCGGGGCTGCGGAAGTCACCTTTTGAGCCCTGGCATTTGGCAGAGCAGCGTGTCCTCTCACGGAAGACCGCACTCCTGCTTGCTTTGGCCTCAATTAAGAGGTTGGGAGATCTCCAGGCACTGTCCGCCGACGAATCCTGCCTGGAATTCGGCCCTGGTGATTCTCTGGTTACCATCAGACCCAGGCCCGGATTCATCCCCAAGGTCCCATCCGTCCCCTTCCGGGACCAGGTGGTGACCCTGCAAGCTCTGCCCCGGGAGGAGGCAGAACCAGCCCAGGGTTCGTTATGTCCTGTGCGAGCTCTCAGGATCTACTTGGACAGAACCCGGGAGCTTCGTCGCTCCCAGCAGCTCTTCATATGTTTCGGAGGCCAGCGTAAGAGTTCCGCTGTCTCCAAGCAAAGGCTTGCCCACTGGCTAGTGCGGCTATCCACCTAGCTTATGAGGCGTCTGAGGTTCCCTGCCCTCTCCATCTGAGGGCCCACTCCACTCGCGGCATCGCTGCCTCGTGGGCGTTGGCTAGAAGAGCCTCACTCGCCGACATTTGTAGAGCTGCGGGCTGGTCTACACCTAACACGTTCATCAGGTTGTACAACTTTGATGTAGGCTCTGTTCCCTCTGCGGTCCTGAGTGGTGGCAGTCACCCTTAGGGGACGGAGCAGGTGTAAGCTTGCAGTACTCTCCTCGTCATCGGGAGAAGTACACCTTTCTAAGAGCTCCCCCTTGGGGTGGCTCTCCCATCCTCCCCCCTTCGGCATCTGACTGAGCGGAGCAGTCAGCGCTGCCAGGTTCCGTGTGGTGGCTTTGCTCCGGCCTGGTCCCCGCAGAACTAGGGTACAGATCTGGGAGTCCCTCTCTGGCGCTCCCTTTCTATGTTCTTATACAGCTCCCCCTTCAGGTGGCTAGTATGAACCCGTTCCGTTACTCCCCTTGCTTTGGCGCGTAACGATGACTTCCGTCTCTGCCTCCTCTCTCTTGCAGAACGATGACCCGCTGGTAGCCCTTCGGGCCTCGACGCGATCTCCGCCACTCCTCCCTGCGGGTCGAGGGGTGCCTCCTTCTGGTCGTCAGCATCAACCAAGTACAGCAGATGCTCTCAGTGTTGGACGACTTCCCCGTCAATGAGTATTCCGGGCAGGGGCAGAAGGAGTTCCCATTCAGGTACTAACGACCTCTTACTAACCCCTCTCTTGGGTTTAGTGCCGACCTGTCTGGATGGACTTCGGGCATGGCCCTTTACAGAGGCTCCCATTCAGTCGGTCTAATCCCGACTAACGTCTCAGGGACCGACTGAAAGGGAACGTCTAGGTTACTTGCGTAACCCCACGTTCCCTGAATAGGGAACGGAGACGTTACCCTTCGCCATGCCCTGGAAGTCATGGATCTGAGGTAAGCTGGGAGGTAAGTGGGTCCAGCTCCTCGGAAAATTCCATACTGAGGCTTAGGCACGCCCGGCTTTATACCCGGCTGATTGCTAATCAATCACCTTCGCCTGCAAATTAATTTGCCCGTTAATATGTTAGTCAGTCGCTCTCACGGTGATTCGCTCCCATTCAGTCGGTCTAATCCCGACTAACGTCTCGTTCCTATTCCGGGGAGCATTAAGGGTCATAAGTAACCTAGACGTTATGTTTAGATCAAAAATCCAAGTAGAAATTGTAATATACACCTTTCTTTAAAAATAAAATGTAAACAATTACAATTGACTAATCTGTCTTCTTCTATTCGCAGCACAAAAAAGTAAAGTTTGATTAGTTCATTCCTTGAACCTTGACAAATTTATGCCAGTTTCAAAATCCATTTGTATAATAATAATTTTTTTCAATGAAATAGCAAATCACAAATCAACACTTTTCTTTTCCAAAAGCATACAAATTATTCAAAGTTATGATTGCTTTACGTCCTCATGTCTGTGCTGATCCACTGTTATTTCCGAGCTGTCGCCGATGTCAGCAGGGACTGGCGTTACCCCTGCGGCTCACTGATCTGCTCTCTGCCAGTGCTGTGCTCTGAATAGATGAAGATAATGAGTTTGACCCTTGAAGCTCTTGCTGCCAGATGCTAATGTTAAAACTCTACCCTCCTTTGCCAGTCCAACATACAAAACAAGAGTTCACCTCAGCTCACAGACAGGATTCATGTACTGCCTACGCTGACAGCTACAAGATGATGCTCAGCTTCACATCCCTCAGGCCCACGGGGAGTCTAAAGCCAGACGCTTGCCTTCTGTGTTTGCATTGGTTAATGCTTCTTGAACTAAACATGGCTGTGGTAGAACATTGTTCAATAGGATTTTCTGCTCTTGAGCTCAGTGACAGGACAGGGTTTGATTGCAGTATCAGAGGAAACGTGGGAGCTGACTGAAAACAACAAACCTAACACAGTTTAAAAATGTGAAATTACTGTTTCTCAGTCTCTTGCCAGGCTAGGTTTAAACACACAAATTACCGTAGCCATCCCGGGCATGTAAATATTTGCGGTCATATGTAAATAGATTATCTTTTTGGCAACAGTACATCCAAGGGAGAGAGATTATTTAAATGGAAAACAAACTAGTGAAATTAAATCCTAGAATATTTATTATCAATCTATGAATTATTTTTTGTTCGAACTAGGTATATTTCAATTATTTGTAACTTTGTTCATGTACAAACAGCAATTTGTATTTATATTGCCAGTGTGTCAAGGGTCAGGAGCATGACTATCCGTGTGGCGTGTTGTCAACCAGTTACTGTGCTGTAAAAGAGTCGAGAGGAGAGAGTAGTCCATCACTGTTGAGTGTTCATGTTAAAACAGTACTGGAAAATAATTTACTCCATCTAGAAAATATATACATAAAAAACAAGATGGAGCAAATGATTGTGTGGCTGTCTCTTAATACGAGGCAGCATATAGAGAATAAGAGAATAAAATTAGGCCTAAGACTGATCCTTGTGGCACTCCATATTTTCTGTTTCATACAATGATTGCTATTTAATAGTGCGGTCAGATAGGTATGAGTTAAACCATCTAAGAGCTGAACCCTGAATACAATACCTGTGTAGTTCTCTTGTTTCTACAACAGAATTTTGTGGCCAATTGCATCGTATGCAGCACTAAAATCAAGCAAAACCAACAGAAAGATATTCCCTAGATGAAATGCTAGGAGATGGTATTTTAGATTTTATCTAGAGCAGTCTCTGTGCTGTGGTGCAGTCTAAAACCATCTTGGAGAGCTAACCCCAGATTTTCAATAGATGTAGCTTTATTTATGTAGTCTTCATGTAGTCCCAGTTTCCCAGACACAAATATATTTTGCTACCAAAATTATTTTACATTTGCCTGACATTTGTGAGAAGTATCTACAAGAGAGAAAGGAGTGCTGTTGGACTATAGCGTCCACTGTTTCTTGTTTACAGTTTAAGGTCAGTTGCTTAGAGCTTTTTCACTGACGCAACCTAATCTGTCCCTTCTGGAAGTGTGAATCAATTACCTCTATCTCCAGTTGGCATTGACAGAGTGAACTTGCTTGGAATTTTAACGGAGAGCAATTAATTTAGCCCAGCTGTTACCCTCTGATATTCTTCAATATTTTAATGAGGACTACAACAGAATGATGCAGAATTCTCCAGCATATATAAAGAATTGAGCATTATTCTGTACTAACACGTTTGGCCGTGATGTTGCAATCTCTTGGCACAGCGTGAAGCTTTTAATGCATTTTCATGCATGCATTTTATCATAGTAAAGCAGCCTACACCTCAAATCTTTTAATAGTTCTTCTTCCTCAGCTCTGATTCGGGAAATGCTATTTGACGTGGGTGCTATCTTAATGTAAGCTCTTGTAGGTCTTAAAGAAACCCTGAGGTTGATTTTCTTTGCCTATGTGGGGCAGCATATTTGGGTTACCCTTGGGCTTTATGTGGAGCACACAAATATTTCATCCGGATTAATGAAACTGTTATAGAAATCTGTAATTCAAATGATGTATTAGCAAGTGGCTCTATTAGCATTTTGGCAGTTATTCCAAACCACAAACCAAATCCAAAGCGAGCTGATGTTCTCAATTTCTTGTGTTCTCCAGTAATTCACTGTTTGTTCATTTTGCTCACACTGTAAGACGAAACTCGCAAAACTTAAAAGACAATGCTTATGAAAATGCTCAAACATTCTAGCCATTGCTAGAGTTCCATAACAGCACAGCAATCAGTGAAATGCTAATCATGAAGGATGACAAGTGAGAGCTGCATGGCTGGATTCTCTGGTTTCGGCCCCAGTCCCTCTTGACCTTTGCTCGTCTGTAAAGGCTCATTTAAAATGCTTTGATTCTTGGTCTAAGAGGCATTAGCAGCATGAGTCTTCAGATGAAGGATGGCCCTTATCAAAGCACCAATCTCTGCGCAGAAGTCCCCTAAAGCCTCTGGTTGGGGATTATATCTATAATCTTTCAAGTTCAACAGCTCTCCTAGACACCAATCACCAATAAATATCAGCTCAGCTTTTTGATTCAACATCTGTTGGACAGCAATCTGCAAAAGAGTTCAAACTTTCCTCAACACTGGTGTATGTGACCCGCTATGGCCTCTACAGAACGATTCGGTTTGAGAATCGCACAAATCTTTGAATGGCTTCTCAGCAGGGTGCTCTTTGTCTAAGTCAAGGAAATATTGATGCAATGACGCTCCCTGCCTGAAGATGGTGTTTGTGGTACCACAGATGCACTCCACACAACATAGGGAATCAGAAAAGAAGAAGGAAATGAAAGACAACACACAGAAAAAAAATCAAGGATGTCGGGCAGTTTTTACTGTTGGTGGCTGATCACAGAGAGCTGTTTGATAAAAATGTGGAGAAAAGAGGATTTGTTGCGCGTTATTGCTTTCCGGTTTCCTGTACAAAGGCGCTATGAAAAAGTGGGATGAGTGCCAAGTTGTCAGGGGAGCATAACTTATAGGAGCCATTCACGTAATTTTGATGCTGTCCACTTGGGGCAGTAGTGTACCCCATGTAACCTTTGATTTTGGGATTCTATATTTCGAGCATACAAAAACCTTACCTGAAATTTATTCTTATAAGGTTACGCTTGGTGCCATAGACTTGTTTGCGTGTGCTCAACAAGCACCACCTACCAACCGAGGAAACTGAATAGTTAGCTGTTACATAACTACGTGATATTACTTTTTCATTAATTAAAATTTTGATTCCCTAACAAAATGATTTCTATCACACCTTTTTGGTAAATGGCAGACAAATGTTGCAATGAAACAGAATAATTTAAAACAACCAGAAACTGGCGTGTAATATTTTGCCAGAATTCCCATAGGTCTGAAAACATGTAATAACCTCTGGAAGATTTACACACACACACCTCGACGAAGATTGTTGCTCTTGTATAAGGAATGCTTGCCACACAGCTTGCATGATATATGATGAAAAGAAGTATCTAATGATGAGACCTCGCTCTATTGATCATAAAATGTCAAAGCAGAAACTCTATCAAAGCAAGCCTTTAGAAGAAAATTGAGCAGCGTGCAATCTGAATAATCGCTTTAATAAAATTCTGTTTTGTGCTTCACCAGTTGACCTTCTCCTTCTCACACTCTCTCTGGAGCATGAGGTTCACTCCTGTTAATCAATGATTAAAACCACTGCAGCACAAGTCCCCTGCTGCTGTATCCTCATACAATCCCCCTAACCAAAAACTCACTGCCAGAATTTCATTTGAGGCTTTAGGGGTCTTTGGTCCTTAGAGGTTTCTCTCAAAATCCGTATTAAAGATGGGCAGCACATTGTTGGGAATATGAAACAAACCGGTTAGCCAAATCCATAGTAACTTTCACAGATAGTTTCTTAAAGTAATAAGCTATTGGCCACCAACCTTTTATCTACAAATTAACAAGCTAGCAGCATGGTTAATCTAGTTAGCAGCATGGTTAATCTAGCTAGGAGCATGGTTAATCTAGCTAGCAGCATGGTTAATCTAGCTAAGACCATGGTTAATCTAGCTTGCAGCATGGTTAATCTAGCTAGCAGCATGGTTAATCTAGCTAGCAGCATGGTTAATATAGCTAGCAGCATGGTTAATCTAGCTAAGAGCATGGTTAATCTAGCTAGAAGCATGGTTAATCTAGCTAGCAGCATGGTTAATTTAGCTAGTAGCATGGTTAATCTAGCTAGGAGCATGGTTAATCTAGCTAGGAGCATGGTTAATCTAGCTAAGAGCATGGTTAATCTAGCTAGCAGCATGGTTAATCTAGCTAGCAGCGTGGTTAATCTAGCTAGTAGCATGGTTAATCTAGCTAGGAGCATGGTTAATCTAGCTAGGAGCATGGTTAATCTAGCTAGGAGCGTGGTTAATCTAGCTAAGAGCATGGTTAATCTAGCTAGCAGCATGGTTAATCTAGCTAGCAGCGTGGTTAATCTAGCTAGCAGCATTGTTAATTTAGCTAGCAGCATGGTAAATCTAGCTAGCAGTATGGTTAATCTAGCTAGGAGCATGGTTAATCTAGCTAGGAGCATGGTTAATCTAGCTGGGAGCATGGTTAATCTAGCTAGCAGCATGGTTAATCTAGCTAGGAGCATGGTTAATCTAGCTAAGAGCATGGTTAATCTAGCTAGCAGCATGGTTAATCTAGCTAGCAGCGTGGTTAATCTAGCTAGGAGCATGGTTAATCTAGCTGAGAGAATGGTTAATCTAGCTAGCAGCATGGTTAATCTAGCTAGGAGCATGGATAATCTAGCTAGGAGCATGGTTAATCTAGCTAGCAGCATGGTTAATCTAGCTAGGAGCATGGATAATCTAGCTAGGAGCATGGTTAATCTAGCTAGCAGCATGGTTAATTTAGTTAGCAGCATGGTTAATCTAGCTAGGAACATGGTTAATATAGCTAGGAGCTTGCTTAATCTAGCTAGCAGCATGGTTAATCTAGCTAGGAACATGGTTAATCTAGCTAGCAGCATGGTAAAACATCAAAACAGCCACATTCTAGCATGATGTGAAAACAAGCTGATCATCTCTGATAAACACTTGCAACATGCTAATTTATGCATCTTAAAGTTTCAGTCATGGTAATGAATCTAAATGTGATGAATGTAACAGGATAAATCATTCTTTCTTTTTGAATAACATTTCTCCGGATGTAAAAATCAAATATGACTTTTTAGTGCATGCACCTGATGAAATGAGAGTGTACCAAAATGATGCACCGACAGTTAGCATGCATCACATCATATTTAGTTGGCTACATATGTTAGCGTTATTAACGTCATGTTTTAAAATAAGAACTATGATGTTTTATATGCTGCTATCTTTATTACCAATTAAAGATCCCTACTGTAAAAAAATGTTTCTTACAATTAGGTACAAATTCAAATGTATTTGCTCAATATTTTGTGTTAATTCCTTTGAAAAAAGCATCTTAAAACAGCTGAAGGCACAAAGGATCGTAGCCATGCATCCTCAGAATTTAGGGGAAAAGAAGACTTATTCGAAGGACCATTTGAGTTTTGGCGAAGTGGGACAAGCCTTGGCACAGTGTTGTGACGTAAGCAGCCTTGAAATACTCACTCGAAAGTATTCAAGTTTCGGTTTGAGACACGGCTTGTGTCTCTTAAGGTTTGCCACTGTGCAAATATAACTGATGGGGGCTATATCATTGTTAAACTCCACATGCTCATGTAAGTCATTGGGGTAAAGATATAATTTCTCCTCAATTATGTAACTTTTATTTTGTAACTTTACAGAAACGAGGGGAAGCCTTTTACACGCCAACCGTAAAATAAAGTCCACTTTACCAACAAAAAGGGGTACAGAGAACACTGGGGATGATAACATAGGGAAACATCAATAACCAAAGGGGTTTAAGACACAGTTGGGTTTAAATATACAAAGGGCATGTGTAAACACACAGGTGACCATAATCAGCGTAATGAGAGGGTGCATGTGACATGACAAAACGGAAATGTGACAGTTACTTTACTTAATTGTTTACAGTAGTTATCTTTACAGTGAACACATTAGTTTAATTTTACATGTTAATTGATCTCAAAGAAAATGGCATGTGACCATATGATTGACAGCTGCACTCCAGCAAGTGTGACGCACCATTAATGAAGAGAATCAGCTGTCAAGAGCCAAACTCTAAGAATTACACTCGATTGCTCTGGGGAGCATTACCTAGCAAGCTAAAACCTTGCATGCTAAGTTTTCCTCTTTAAAGAGAATTAAAGTTATACCTGCAAAAACTATCATGAGGCATTGTGTCTGTCTGTTGCTCCCATAAAAACAAAATCAACACAAATGGAGGGCAGCTTCCTTGTGGACGTGGGTCACACTGATTCAGTTGTCAGTTGAAAAATATTTTCCCACAGCTTTACAACCAGCAGGTCAGGATCATTTGAAGGACCAGACTGCAAAATGAGTCATTTTGTACAAAGTTTTCTGAACATGTGAGAAAAAATAATTATATTTTGCAATTGGATCTTTCTAGCTATTACACTTAGGCTCTTTTTACCAACTGTTCGATTGCATTTAATTTTTTTCTCTAGCTTGTAGCTGTAGTCGTTCCTTTGATCCAGCCTCCCCTGCGCCTGAAGACACCTGCAGCCCTCCATCAGTGACACTCTGTGTTCTTCTCTGGGTTAGAAGGCTGTTATGGCCATTGGGGCCCAGAACTTCATGAGATGAATTTCCTCCAAGGACATTTTTTTTACACTTGCCTAAGGATGCAGTTGTGTGTAGGCTGTCGAGTAGACTTTATTCTAGAAGTTGGTTATACATCAGAACTTGTCTGCTGATCCGCTGAAACATGCGTTTTGGATTTCAGCCTTTAACAAAATGGCTTATCTGAGAACTGCAGAACTGCTGGCCAAAAACTGATGGATCTCTGCAGTAGGAAATATTACTGCTGATCATGATGATGCTGCAAGTTTATATAGCAGCTTGTCATCATTTATGTGGCTGCAGAAATCGGTAATTAATGGCAATACATCTAAATCAAGTTTCAGGTTTAAAACTTTTTTTTACTTTGATTTACCTCAAATTACTTGATTGAGCTTTAAAAAAATCAAATTCATCGATACTTTTAGCTTTTAAAAAGTTTTGTTTTCTCCACCATCAGTGGCTGCAGAAAAAGAAGTGCAGATAGTTTGGCTTCTGGAATGGGAGACGTGGCGCCTGCAGGAATTGATTGAACAGAGCATTGTGGAGAATGAGGGCAATGATTGATTTTGTGAATATCAGCCTCATTACAGCATAAAAACCCAGAGAAAGCTTCTGCTTTAATGATGTTCTGATTTTCATATCCCACTCTTTTCAGATGCAGTCTGTGAACTTTGAGTTCAACTTCAGATTGCCTAAGGAATAATTATTAATCTGGCATTTGGATGGCACATGGAATTAAGGGTGTCCGATATAATGGAACTGGTTAAATTGAGCATGCTCAGCTGATATTAGCAGCCATGTATTCCAAACATAATGGGCATCTCCAGATCAAAAGATTGTTTGCTTGGAGAAGGCTAATTAGAAACCATACCATAGCCGCTGCTGGCCAAATAGGTGCCCTATGCGGAAATGTTCTACAAAAAATTCTCTCAAAATGCACCCAACACACAATTTCAACAAAGGCGTTTTTGTTGTTTTGTTTTTTTTGTCCAGAAATGTCAAGTTCAGGATGGAATAACTAAAAACTCCACTGTAAAATATAATATAAAATATTTTGGATTCTGACAATCTAACATACATAATAGATTTTTAAACATATCCATAAAAGAAATGAAACCTTACACACTTTTTGTGTGTAAATAACACTAAATGCTTTGTCCCGTAAAAAAATTCAAGTTCAGGATGGAATAACTGAAAAAATTCCACAGTAAAATATTCATACATTTTGGATTCTGACAGAAAATACTACGTGTTACAATGCTGTATCCAAACATTCCATAATTGTGACCATGGTTAAAGATTTAACATTTATTAACAGACTAAGACAAAATATTTAGATTAAAACTGTTTCAATAAACGCGGTGGGATGGAGCATTGTGAAATATTCGACACACACAGTTAAAAATCCTGTTTAAAGCTTCAAAATGAAATGTGAACTACTTATATCTCCTTCAATGTCGTGAACATGAGAGACAAGATTATAGCGTAAGCGTCGCATCTTTTTAAGGTTGACCAGTAAGCGTCTATTGGAAGCCGGATTAATTTCGCGTTTATGTAACTCTATAATTTAACAAAATTTTAAAATACTGTATACATGCTGCTATATGCATTTAACAATCTCAACTTGTTTTAATGCATACATTTTTAAAGCGAACGAGATAATAGTGCCCCCCTCTAGCAGTTGGTACCCTACTGCGTATTCTGCGTGTAGGGAGCGGCGCTACTGAACCACACCAAATTGTAAGTTCTGTGATCAGATATTTCAATACATTGCCAATCGTTGTTCGTAGTTCAAGTCCATTTATTTGTTGAGAATGTAGGATGAGACACTGTGTATTTTATGACTCATGCTCTGTCTGTTCTCAGCTTCTCCAAGGGAACCACTGCTTGAGTGCAGAGGCTACATAGTTCTCATACAAGCACTGGTTATTAGCCAAAGCCCTGGTTGCAGGACAACAGCTGTACCCACTGCCCTAAATAAGTCTCCGCTGAGTTAATTAAATGAAGAAGAGGCTTTAGGCTCTAACACGACAGGGTGAAAGATGACACTCTGTAAGAAAACCAAGCTTCCTGTGCCATGTTGAAAGCACTTGCTGGTCTCTAGCTGGCAGTGGGTACAGACATTGACCGATGACCTATCCTAGTCTCTCTCTTATCAGCAACACTGCAGGTGAACACGAAGGAGTAATGCCCAGAGCGCTTGGTATGGCATCTTGCACATTCACACATCCGCTGCATTAGCTGTGTGAAGTGATTTAATGGTTCATCTGCGAGTGCTATCATCGACTGATGTCATGTCATTTTAAAGTGGAGGTGAAGTGCTAGAGCTTGCCACACACTTTTCACTATCAGTAGAAACATTCATATTAAAAATATACATAGTCGATAGATAAGTGGTGAAAATACCCCTGTCACATGATTCCTACTGGAATACATTTTCGCTATCTTTGTTATGAGGTGTTTAAAATGGAATAAGTCACATATGATTAGATTCTGTTTTCTTTCACCTTTGACCAAATTCAATCCTATTCAAAAACTTTTGCAATTCGTTTATATTACAAAGAAAAAATGGTTGAATTAAAGCAATGAAATTTGTCTTAGAAATCAATACAACTAGTCTGTAAGTTAATTATCTTGGAAAGAAAAAAGAAGCTGTTGAAATATTGGCTTATAAAGGCCGTCTCCACTCAAAAGTCGAGACATCTATAGAACTAGACATCCAGACATCTATAGGACCAGAGGGCAATAAATCAAAAAAAGATTTGGGAAACCCCTTCAGCTCAAGTAAATGGGCACCCAATAATCAAGTCATAATCATCCAAGCCAGACAACTCACTCTTGAGATCAATCAAAGTGAACTCTTTCATAAACTCACTTGCAAGCTTCTCGTACAATAACTGTTCTGCCGCATTTGTCTGCCTTTGAGCTTGTGTAGCTGCACTGGTGTACTTTCATGGATGGCCCAATACAAAACTTAAAATTTCTGCTTAATCACATGTAGTGGGTTTTTGTGTGTGTGTGTGTGTGTGTGCGTGTGTGTGTGTGTGTGTGCGTGTGTGTGCGTGTGTGTGTGTGTGTGTGATTTAACCCTCAAAAGTCTCTGCATGCACCAGTGCAGTTTACAGACCCCATATCGGTGCCATCAGAACCATCTCGTGGAGAAATGATAACCCTTGGAAATACAAGACCTGTGAGATGGCTTGTGTTTTGTTCTGGCACAAAAAGTGCTTGCAACAGTATAAGGATTAGGGGATGTGCTCCTATTTTTTAGATACAATTGTCACATGGTTTTGATCTTGTTTTTGCTTTTTTGGGGGATTTATGAATTTTTATTTTGTCTCAACACTTTAGATTTTTGGTACAAAACAAAAAAACTTGTTTTGTCATTAAAAAATTACTTCAATACTTGGAAGTTTTTTTTCTTTACAATTTCAGGTTTGTTGTGGAATTATTGTGTAATGTAAGGAAATATAAATATTTGTTTAAAAAAAAGAAGCTAGGGTTGTCCTAAAAATATTATATTGAGCATTGTCACATGTAACGTAAAAAAACTCTAAAAAAAGTTACATCATATCATTTATAGAGATGACACATATTCAGCTTTATAAACAAATAGTAATAATTTTGTTTTGATGTGATTTGAGGTCTCCTATTTGCATGTACCTAACTCTTCTGGGGCAGGATTTCTGCTGGGTTTAACAGTGTGTTTGGGGGAATCCCTCCAAAAGTACAGTTGTGAGGTCAGATGAGAAATCCTGACTCATAGTCATCGCTCTAATTCATCCTAAAGTAATCGAGTTGAGATTAGAGGTCTCTGCTGTTGTCTCTACTGTTCTTACGCAACAAACTCGTCCATCCACATCTATATGAACATTTCTTTGTGAACTGGAACACAGTTGTGGTTGGAGCAGGGAGGTGCTTTCCCCAAACTGTTACCATAAAGCTGAGGTTAGGAAATAGCTTTCGTTGTTGCTTTGACTGGAACTAATGTGTGAAGTCCAGCTCCTGAAAAATTCCGTATTCTCAAACTATTGTCACCTCCAACAAATTCACAGTGTGCACAATACTGTCTCATAACATGAGCTCTACTGGAAACTAACAAATCCTATTAGACCGGTAGATAGGGAAGCATGTTCACCAATGATCTAGTGTCTAGATCTAGATTTGCATTGTAATTGTGGACTTATGGCTTGTGTGCATCAAACAAATAACTTAATGACGTCTATGCGCTTATCTTGAGCTAAATTGAGGACCACGTTGAGTTTGGAGATCTGTAGCGACGCATATAATTCGTCATTGTTCTTTGGCAGCTGCTATCCGCGAATGAGCAATGACCTCCTAAATGAAACACCCCATACGAAATTAATTGTGCTGATTGCTTTGATGTGTGCTGTGCTCTTATTTTATCACGCCACACTTTTATTACCCAAGCTGTGCCCCAGTCTGCATTCTAGTTTACAGTTATTTGAATTCAATGGCTTGATTAGGTGCCTCGTTTCGCCTGAAAAGCATTGATGTGGCCACTGTTGCCTGGTAATGCAGAGCACACTGAGAAAAAGCTTGGACTTAATTCCTTCCCTCACTAACTAATCGGTACATGCAGAGCCCACCTCACTGACAGCTCCGTTGATTCAGCTTACTTTAAATGCAACGACACATTAAAGCAGCGACACTTGAAATGGTGACAAGAGAAAGTCACCACACGAGCTGTTAAAAGCCCTTCAATCAGCTCCGCTTTGGTTCCTACGTTAAGCTCTCTCTGTGCAAGCTTGAGATATGGGCCTTTTTTATTTTCATTCCAAGCCAAGCAGCAAACTTCCGCTCATTAAAGAAGACTCTGGAACATTTCTGTGCTTCCTGCTCTCGCTTTCTCTCTCTCTCTGAATGCCTTACCAGTTTTGCTTGCACATTTGTTGATCTATTGCCCATTACTGCTGTTTTGCTTTAAGTGGGCCTGTGTTGCTCTCGTGTTGCTGTGGTTTCAGCCTCAGTCTTAATGCGGCTGTTGTCTAACTCCTTTGACTTTTAAACACACACAATTTGCTCCTCGACCCCCTCAAGATTAGCTCTTTATCGTCTGACTTTAAAATGAGGATGAACGATGGCACTGTTCAAGAATAAAACAAGTAAACCTGAGATAAAAACAGCAGTGTTTGTGTTTGTTAGTGCAATGTACAGCTTTAGTTCTCATTCAGCTTGCGAATGTATATTTTAAAGAGTCTTTATTATCTATACAGTACTATGCAAAAGTTTACAGCATGTCTGTATTCTTCTACGTATATCTTGCTGAGAGTATTTCAGCGAACTCAGCTGATAACATGTTTAAAACATCTTGGAGAACTAAGCACAGATCTTTTGTGGATGTAGCTTTCTCACAACCATCTGTCTCTTCATGTAATCCCACATTGATGGCGTTGGCTCTTTGGGGCCTTGCCAGCACTTTCATTCTTTTACTTGCACTTAGTTTTTAATTACGTTGGTTGTGTGTTTTGGGTCGTTGTCCTGCTGCAAGATCAGTTTGGGGACATTCTGAGTACACCATTATTCCACACCCAATCTCAAACTCTGTTTGCAGAAATGCATATTTAGGTTCGTCCCCATGGTATGGTGTACGCACAGTTGTGCAGGCTGATGTGGCTTCAAATCCTTAGCCCATCATCATTTGCCATCGTTCCACCTCTCTCTACCCGCTTCTCTTCCTGTCTAGATACTGTCCTGTTCTTTAAAAAAATGCAGATTTAGTTTGTATTTTATTTTTCATTTTGTAAATTTGCATAAATAAATAAGTTTTTAGTTTGAAGAAATTTTTCAATGTACTGTAAGAAAGACGCACACTTTGGTGTTGGGAGTCTCTAGTAACAGGTTTCTATGCATGCCACAGTGGAAAGCAGTAGATGTCTTTCTTTTTTTAATGCAAAAAAAAATATGTTTTTGAAATAACTCGCAGGAAATGTTCAAAATGTTTAAAAAATTGCTTTGTTTAGTCCATTGTGGAGCCAGGCTTCGCTTGTCTTTTTTTTGTGCCACATCAAAATTCTGATGAGCTGTGTCTGTGTGTTGCAGTGCTGCTCCGGGAGGAAGTGGCTCAGCTGCAGGAGGAAGTGCATCTCCTCAGGCAGATGAAGGACATGTTGAGCAAAGACCTGGAGGATTCTCATGGCGGTTGCACAGCCAACACTCTTTCAGCCGCTGAACTCAAGCTGCAGCTCGGAGAGAAAGAGCAGGAGCTGGAGCGAGCTAGGGAAGCCTTACAAGGTCTGAAGCACAATCACAAAGCCAATATTTCCAGATTAGCTAAGAAATCCCTTCTTCACCCTCCTAGACACCTCAGTACTGCTGGAGTTTATCGTGGTTTGAAACACGGCTCACATATCTATAGTGCCTGCAGTGGTTTCATATAAAGAATGGAATAAATTATTTATTTCCTCACAATTCTACACACAATACCCCATATTGACAAGGTGGAAAAAGATTTTTTGAAATTGTTGCAAAGTTATTAAAAATACAAAACCTGAAAATTCACATGTACATAAGTATTCACAGCCTTTGCCGTGAAGCTCTAAATTGAGTTCGGGTACATTCTGTTTCCACTGATCATTCTTGATGTTTCAGCAGCTTAATTGGAGTTCACCTCTGGTAAATTCAGTTGATTGGACGTGATTAGAAAAGGCATACACCTGTTTATATAAGGTCGCAGGTTTATCAGTGCATGTCAAAGCACAAACAAAGCATGAAGACAAAGGAATCATCTGTAGACCTCCGAGACAGGATTGTCTCAAGGCACAAGGCTGGGGAAGGTTTCAGAAAAATTTCTGCTGCTCGGAAAGTTCCAATAAGCACAGTGGCCTCCATCATCCGTGAGTGGAAGATGTTTGGAACCACCAGGACTCTTCCTAGAGCTGGCCGGCCATCTAAGCTGAGTAATCGGGGGAAAAGGACCTTAGTCACTCTGTCTGAGCTCCAGCGTTCTTCTGTGGGGAGAGGAGAACCTTACAGAAGGACAACCCACCAATCAGGCCTTTATGGTAGAGTGGCCAGACGGAAGCCACTCCTTAGTAAAGGGCACACAGCAGCCCGCCTGGAATTTGCCAAAAGGCATCTGAAGGACTCTCAGACCACAAGAAACAAAATTCTCTGGTCTGATGAGACTAAAATTGAACTCTTTGAATGCCAGGTGTTACGTTTGGAGGAAACCAGGCCCCGCTCATCACCAGGCTAATTTCATCCCTACAGTGAAGCATGGTGGTGGCAGCATTATGCTGTGGGAGAACTGAAAGACTAGTCAGGATAGAGGGAAAGATGAATGCAGCAATGTACAGAGACATTCTGAATGAAAACCTGCTATAGAGTGCTCTTGACCTCAGACTGGGGCGACGGTTCATCTTCCAGCAGAACAATGACCCAAAGCACAACGCCAAAATATCAATGGAGTGGCTTCAGAATAACTCTGTGAATGTCCTTGAGTGGCCCAGCCAGAGCCCAGACCTAACTCCTATTGAACATCTCTGGAGAGATCTGAAAATGCCGTTACACCGTCGCTTCCCTTCCAACCTGATCGAGCTCGAGAGGTACTGCAAAGAGGATTGGGCAAAAAATTCCCAGACAGGTGTGCCAACCTCATATTCATATTCAAAAAGACTTGAGGCTGTAATTGCTGCCAAAGGTGCATCAACAAAGTATTGAGCAAAGGCTGTGAACACTTATGTACATGTGATTTCAGGTTTTGTATTTTTTATAAATTTGCAACAATTTCAAAAAATCTTTTTCACATCCTTAATGCATTTTGGAATAAGGTTGTAACATAAAAAAATGTGGAAAAAGTGAAGCACTATAAATACTTTCCGGATGCACTGCACTTTTTGTGGCACCTAGTGCAGCATTAGTGTCTGGTGAACATTCAATAAAAGAGACCGGCGCTCCTGCGTAACTTTGTAATTAATTATTCGATTTTTTTGGGGGTTGTCAGCATGATTAATAATGTAATAAAACAACATTCTAGAGTATTTTCAGCAAAAAATCCTGAATTATTTCTTGTCAGTTTGAAGAACATTTTGATTGAATTATTACTTGTCCGTTTGAACATTTTTAAATCTAGACTTTTGGAGAAAAATAACTTGTAACTATGTTTTTTACAATCTTTGGTGCCTGTCACCACAGACTTATCTGAGTGTGTGTAGCTTATCTTATCTACTGTCTATTTATTTGGAGGCGAAAAACTCTCAGTTATTTGACAAACACTGGAGGTATTTGCTAATGGCAGCAGCAAAGTATTGATTAATTTAATAAAGTTTTTGAAGTTTGAGCTTGATTCACAATGAAATACGAATGGATGGTTATTGAGAGAGGATTGGAAAGAATATAGGAGATTAGTTAGTGATGGCCAAACTAGCTTTTTCAATGAATTCCACTTCTGCATTGGCTTCTCAATGGAGAATCCTGCTTGTTCTGTGTTTAAAACCTGACACAATTACATGATTTCTTCTGTAATCACTTTGCTTTTGAATTTCTGTTGGCCCATGACATGTTTTGTTCATCTCTTTAAGTATCTTTCTGAGTTCCATTCCTTTAGACGTTATGTTCTGTATTTTTACTTCACACCAAGTTTACCAAGATTACCAGCATTAAGAGCTAGTTATTGTTATATTCTTACATCTGCTTAAGCTTATCATATGTAACCCAGTTTGCACCTTTATTTTTGTCTGACATATAACCACAACAAATACCAAGGAGAACATCTAATGATAACCATCTCAATACAGCGCTCAGCAACTACACCCCCTTTAAAAAGTATTAATCAGTAGCTCAATGAGCAAGCAAACAATTTCCAAAATTTTCACAAGGCTCGCAAATTTTACACATACTTTTTTGTACTTGAGCTTTAAGAGCGGCTTCGTTACTGGACGATACCCATGCATGCCTTTCCTCTGTAGTGTGTGCCGTATGGTTTCACTGGAAACGGTCACTCCAGTTTGGCTTTCTACTGCCTTAACTGCAGTGAACTTGATTGACGATTTTCTTCAACCTCTATGTTAACGTCCATGGACGACCTGGGTGTCTCTGTAAGATAGATCTTGAATGTTTGTATCACCTTTGCTACAGTATTTTGACCGATATGTAAAGCTTTGCTGATCTTATTGTTTTTGAACTTTTTGTGTAAAGAAATTATTTCCTTTCTCAGATTTTGTGACATTTCTCTTCCATGGGGAGCCATTGCTGACTGCATGAAATGGGAAGATCTTTTCATTGTTTTGTAATAAAGTCACCTGTCCGCTGGACACCTTTTAAATTAATCATTCGGGTAACCTGTCATTGAATGCCTGTTAATTCAAATTTTGTAGTCTTACGGTTGACTTTTCCCCTAACTGCAACATGAGCTTAAAATAATTTGTAAAGAAAATCACTTTTTCATGTGTGCAAATGACCAAATCTTGTTTGCAATCAACAGCCCACATTTTTGAGAGTATTTTGTAGTATAGTTTGTCACAGAAAATGTTGATTTTGAAAGGAAGGTTTTCTGGTTTCTGTTCATTACTTAATCAGGTCCTGACCGAATTTGAAACGATTCTAAAGGCACTTCAACAAATATCTAAATATCTAAAGTTGATCTATGTTAAATCGTCGAATATAGAGCAGCAGTCTGTGTCTATACCAAAACGCAATGACTGCACGATCTAGTCTTAATGATTCAGACCTATATATGAGTGTATTGAGTAGAAATCAGGCATTCACTCTTCAATGCAACACTAAAGGACTACATTGACGTCTATTAAAATGATTGAACTCATGACAGTAGTTCACCAAACACAACTGGATTCTTCTGTTCCGTAGAATATTGAAGTAATATTGTTGGATGCTTATGAACGTCAACCACTTTCATGCAACATTATTCAGGAAAAACTGGTTTGGCTATTGAGTGAGGTACCTGCTTCGGTTTGAGTAGCAAAAAAATTGATTCCTTGAGAGAATTGACTTTTAAGCAGAAATGAAATGCTATAAAACTGGTTAAGTCATGACATGCCTCAAAACTATTTCTATCATTGACTCCCTCAAACTGACAGTGTTCTTTTTCAACTGTTTCTTTTTTCAATACAAACTAACCTAATGGCTCTTTTGCTGTTTTTAAGTATTACATTGCCACCTAGAGGTTGTTTAAGTGCAACACTTCATGCGATTCAGCATTTTAGCTCTTGATTCATGATGCAGCTGGCGATTTTAGGCAGCTTTTTTATACAAGTGGTTCAAGCAGTAAAGAATAAAACGTTGAGCATAACTTTTTTAATGTTTATCTGTTAGAAAGGGGTCCCAAACCACAGTGAAGAACACTAAAGTGTTAGTGGAAAACGATTTTTTTTCTCCATGAAACTATGTTCCTGAAGGAAACTTGTGTGTGTGTTCAGCTATGAAAGGTGACCGGAAGCGCTTGAAGGCAGAGAAAGCAGAGTTGGTGAATCAGATGCAACAGCTCTATACCACACTGGACAGCCGAGAGGAGCAGCTCAGAGACTTCATCAGAAACTATGATCAGCACAGAAAGGTGATGCACGTCTTCCTCTTTGCCTGCTTTTTCTTCCCCTCCCTGTACTTTAGATGATCAAAACCGTCTGTTGATTACTATTCCTGCTCAATGCGGTTGACGAGTAGTGGATTTATCCTGAACTGCTAACCAGTCAATAACAGTGCAGTTGTCATATAAACAATGACTCCAGTAGACCATTTAGAATCATCAGTTTTTTTAAACCGTGGGAGGATTGCTGAGATCATCTAGTCTCCTTACAGTTAGCATGCAGATGAGGGACACTGTAGCAAGTAATGAATTGCAACCTGGCTAAAATGGATGGAATCCTGAATAGGTCTGCATGTAAAAAATATTTATAATTTATTAACAAGGCTCAGGGGGAGTTCTCATAATTAACCCTGTGGCTCCCAATGTTTTTGACAGTTCTTCACACCAAGAAGTCGTGAAGTTTGCCCAAAAAGTAGCCTTCTGATGCTCATTTAAGTGCTTTGTAAAGCTTACCCAGATCATTCTACCAATATTCTAGGGTCTATTGTATGTAAGTTTGAACTTGTAAATTTACACATGCTCCTCATTTGCATCTATGTATTTAGAAGACGCTTTTATCCAAAGTGACTTACAGTTCGGGAGTAAACATAACTAGTTTGTTTCAAGGTCGGATTAATCATAAGACATACACATATAACACGTTTGAGCTGATACTGAAAATAAGTTCAGTGCTTCAGAGTTTGTTTTTTTTTAGTTAAGTTAGTAAGTGCTTTTTTAGAGTTTTTAGTTGCTTTTTAAAGGTTGAAAGAGACCCACCTTTCCAGATTGGGACTGCAAGAGAACTCCACCAGCCAGGAACTGTGAAAGAGAAAGTCCTGGTGAGAGATTGTTTTGCCACTCTGAGATGGAACCAGCAGATGCTGTTCATTTCCTGAACAAGGCATCTGAAGGGGACATAGGACTTGCAGGAGTATGTGGAAATATGATAGAGCAGAGCCTGTGTCTGTCCTGTATGCAAGCATCAGTGATTTGAACTTGATGCAAGCCTGAATGGGAAGCCAGTGGAGATGAGGAGAGGAGTGACGTGAGCTTGTCCATAAAGATCATTTGAGCTCCTGAGTTCTGTATCATTTGAAGGAGTCTGACTGCATAGGAAGGAAGTCCGGCAAGAAGAGCATTGTAGTAGTTTAGTGACCAGTGATCAGTGCTTGGACTGGAAGTTGAGTTGAATGTTCTGTAAGGAGGTGTCTGATGTTTCTGATGTTAAACAGAGCGAATCTACATGCTCGAGCGGTTTTAGCAATGTGTTCCTTGAATGTTAGCCGTTCATCAAAGATTACTCCAAGGATACGGACAGAGGTGGATGGAGAGATCTTCAACAACTCTAGTTGTATGGTGAAGTCGTGCTGGACAGTGTGGTTGGCAGGGATAACTATTAGTTCAGTCTTTGCCATGTTGAGCTGTAGGTGATGGTGCTTCATCCACGTTGAAATGTTGTTCAATACTATAGTAATAGTAGAATCATTGGGGTGGAGTTGAGTTATGTAGGTTGAGAAGAGCAGAGGACCAAGAACGTCTAGGTTACTTGCGTAACCCCACGTTCCCTGAATAGGGAACGGAGACGTTTAGTCGATGACCGACTGAATGGGAGCTGATCTCCATGGGAGATTGGACCGAATTGTTTAACGGGCAAATTGATTTGCAGGCGTGAGTGATTGATTAGCAATCAGCCGGGTATAAGACCGGGCGTAACGCACGCTTCAGTATGGGATTTTCCTGAGGAGCCGACCTACTTACCTCCGGCGCCTCAGTCTCCCGACTTCAAGGCATGGCAGAAGGGAAACGTCTCCGTTCCCTATTCAGGGAACGTGGGGTTACGCAAGTAACCTAGACGCTCCCTTTCAGTCGGTCCCGGAGACGTTAGTCGGGATTAGACCGACTGAATGGGAGCCTCTGAAAAGCGCCATGCCCGAAGTCCATCCAAACAGGCCAGCACTAAACTTGGAGAAGGTTAGTGAATTAAGCTGTAATACCTGAATGGGAACTCCTTCTGCCCCTGCCCGGAATTTTCATTGACGGGGAAGTCGTCCAACACTGAGAGCGTAAGCTGTACTCGGTTGTTGCGAAGACGACCAGAAGGAGGGCACCCCTCATCGTGGAGAGGGGTGCGCGGAGATCGCGTCGAGACCCGCAGGGCTACCAGCGAAGACGTTCTGCAGACAAGAGAGTGGCAGAGACGTAAGTCATCGTTACTCACCAAGGCAGGGGGGTAACGGGACGGGTTCCTACTAGCCGCCTGGAGGGGGAGCTGTAGAAAAAACACACAGAAAGGGAGCACCAAAAAAGGGGGGACTCCCAGATCCGGACCCTAGTTCTGCTGGGGCCAGGCCGAGGCGAGCTCCAGAGCAGAACCTAGCAGAGCTGACTGCTCCGCACAGTCAAATGCCGAAGGGGGGAGGAAGAAGAGCCACCCCAAGGAGGGGGGGCGCACAAGATGTGTACTGCTCATTTAAGAGAGTACTGCAAGCTACTACACCTGCTCCGTCCCCTGAGGGAACCTGCCACCACTCAGGACCGCAGAGGGGACAGAGCCAACATCAAGGTTATAGAACCTGATGAAAGTATCCGGTGTAGACCAACCCGCAGCTCGACAAATGTCGGCGAGTGAAGCCCCTCTGGCCAACGCCCACGAGGCAGCAATGCCGCGAGTGGAGTGGGCCCTCAGATGGAGAGGGCAGGGCACTTCACACGCCTCATAAGCAAGGCTAATGGCTTCCACGATCCAATGTGCCAGCCGTTGCTTGGAGACAGCGGAACCCTTACGCTGGCCTCCGAAACAAATGAAGAGCTGCTTGGAGCTACGAAGCTCCCGGGTTCTGTCCAGGTAGATCCGAAGAGCTCGCACAGGACATAGAGAACCCAGGGTTGGATCTGCCTCCTCCCGGGGCAGAGCTTGCAGGGTCACCACCTGGTCCCGGAAGGGGACGGATGGGACCTTGGGGATGAATCCGGGCCTGGGCCTGATGGTAATCAAGGAATCGCCAGGGCCGAATTCCAGGCAGGATTCGTCGGCGGACAGTGCCTGGAGATCTCCCACCCTCTTAATTGAGGCCAACGCAAGCAGGAGGGCGGTCTTCAGAGAGAGGACTCGCAACTCCGCTGAGTGCAAGGGCTCAAAAGGAGACTCTCGTAGCCCCGTGAGGGCGACGGAGAGGTCCCAAGAGGGGATAGAGGGTGGTCTAGAAGGCCTGAGGCGTCTAGCCCCCTTGAGAAATCTCACCGTCAGTTCGTGGCTTCCCACTGATTTCCCTTCGACCCGAAGGTGGAAGGCGGAAATAGCGGCAGCGTAGACCTTGAGAGACGATGGGGACAGCCCCCGATCGAATCTCTCCTGGAGGAAGGTCAACACGACTCTGATGGGGCAAGAGCACCATTCGACGAACCGACCCCACTTGCCAGCGTAGCACGCTCGGGTAGAGGGGGCTAACGCATGGTTCAAAGTGTTCACCACGGAGGGTGGTAGAGGCTCGGGGTCCACCGCGGACAGATATGCCATACGTGTAGGGCCCAGAGGTCTGGCCGCGGGTGCCTGTATCCCCCCTCTTGAGTCAGGAGGTCCGGACTCAAGGGGATCGGCCAGGGAGGGGCTGTCACGAGCGCTGAGAGGTCCGGAAACCAGGCTCTGTTCGGCCACAAGGGGGCGATCTAGAGCAGCTCGCGTTCGTCCTCCCTGACCTTGCACAGAAGCCGTGCTAGAAGGCTCACTGGGGGAAACGCATACAAGCGTTTGTTCCTGGGCCAGCAGTGGGCCAGCGCATCTGTCCCGAGAGGAGCCAGGGACAGGGAGTAAAAGAGCCGGCAATGGGTATTCTCGCGGGAGGCAAACAGGTCTACCTGGGCCTCGCCGAAGATGTCCCAAATCTGCTGACTAGCCCGAGGATGGAGTCGCCATTCTCCTGCCGTGGGATGGAACCTGGACAGCGAATCCGCGATCCTGTTGCATTCCCCGGGGATGTGTACGGCTCTGAGCGACCGAAGTCTGCTCTGACTCCAGAGGAGCAGCTCTTGGGCGAGGTAGTGCAGGAAGCGGGAGCGCACACCGCCCTGGTGGTTGATGTACGCTACGACCGCGGTGCTGTCTGACCTGACCAGCACGTGCCGATCCCGAAGGAATGGGCAGAAGCGCCGGAGCGCTAGGATCACTGCAGCTAGCTCGAGACGGTTGAAGTGCCAGCGAGACAGCCGTCCGTTCCAGGAACCGGACTCTCGGTGGGAACCGCACACGGCGCCCCAACCGGTCTTGGAGGCGTCGGTGGTGACCACTACGCGATTGGTGATGCACACTAGGGGAACTCCAGCGCGCAGGAATCGTACCGACTTCCAGACCTTCAGGTGAGGGAGCGCGCCTGTCACGGACAGACGAAAGGCTCCCTGATGCCATGCCCAAGTTGGAACTCACGAGAGAAGCCATAGCTGAAGTGGTCGCATATGCAGGAGCCCGAGTGGAATCACTGAGGCTGCGGCTGCCATATGCCCCAGGAGCCTCTGAAATAATTTCAGTCTGACCACTTGTCGAGAAGACACCGCGACTAAGGCGGCCAGCAAGGCCCGGGCGCGCTCTACCGACAGGAGCGCCCGCATGCTCTCGGAGTTCAGCTCCATCCCGAGAAAAGAGATGACTCTCACCGGAGTGAGGCAGCTCTTTTCCCAGTTGACCCTCAGACCCAATCGGTTTAAGTGCCGGAGCACCTTGCCTCGGTGTCGGATCAACTGGTCCCTGGATGAGGCTATGAGAAGCCAGTCGTCGAGGTAGTCCAGGATCCGAATGCCTGCCCGGCGGAGCGGGGCAAGAGCGGCCCGGGCAACCTTCGTGAAGGTGCGCGGGGAGAGGGGGAGGAAGACCGAAGGGTAGGACCTTGTACTGGTATGCATGGCCCTCGAAACAGAACCTTAGAAAGGGTCTGTGTCTCGGAACCACTTCTACCTGAAAGTACGCGCCCTTCAGGTCGATTGTCGCGAACCAATCTCCAGGACGGATGCACGGTAGAATGCAGCGGACCGTCAGCATCCGAAACCGAAGCTTGGCCAGGCTTCGGTTCAGACGCCTCAGATCCAAGATTGGTCGCAGCCCGCCTGATTTCTTGGGGACCAGGAAGTATGGGCTGTAAAACCCACGTTCCATATCGGCTGGGGGTACCGGCTCGATCGCGCCTTTGTTCAAAAGGGCGCCGATCTCCTCTCGCAGGAGTGAGGCGCCTGTTCGGGGAACAGGAGTGTGAAACACACCTCGAAACCTGGAGGCGGACACGAACTGAATCGTATAGCCCTGCCGGATTGTCCGGACCACCCACTGTGAGACCCCGGGAAGCTTCCGCCAGGCTCCCAGGTAAGCTGACAGGGGTAATGGTCGGGACGTGCCGATGGTCGCCAAGGCGGGGCCGCCGTGAGGCGGACTTGAGGGCGGAATCACCAGGGACGAACCCTGGGAAATGGTCAGATGAGGGAAGGGGAACTGAGCCCCCGCGCTCTCTGCCATGGCCAGTGGAACACGCGCCCAAGTCTGGGTCTTCGCCGGAGACCGAGGAAGATGAACCCCAGACCGCAGGGCATGCGGTTCCACTATTCTCGGGAAGTACATGAGAACTGTCTTTGACACAATAGGTGCCGCTGTCCCGAAGGACGGCAGCGAGGAGTGTGTGGTGGACTCCCCCCCTCCAAGGGGAGTTGGGTCGGTGACTTGACCCGAAGAGCAGCTCACATGTTCCCGAGTCGCCAACCTCAGGGGCGCTTCTTACTAGAAGCCCTCGACTGCCTTCGAGAACCCTCCGAGGTTGACTGCGTCTTCCGCCTTGTAGAGGTCTTCCTCGGACCAGAGGTCGAAGGCGCAGACCGTGGCGGAGGACGCTCTCTTTGGCGGCGAACAGGCGGAGAGGGGTCCGGGCAGAAGCAGCGGAACACTGCCGCTTCCGACCCGGGACCATGAGCTCACCCAGACCCTCCGCCTGTTTCCTGATCGTGGAGACCTTTGACGCAAAATCGCCCACGGCGACGCCAAAGAGGCCATCTGGGGATACAGGGGCATCCAGAAACCTGTTACGGTCTTCGGGAAGCATAGTCGCCTGCTCCAACCACAGATGGCGTTCCTGGACCACGAGAGCGGACATCGTGCGACCAATATTCAGCGCAGCTGATTTAGTAGCACGAAGCGCTAAATCAGTGGCCGAGCGAAAGTCTCTGAGAGACTGCTGGTCACCACCCCCTTGGTGCATGTCACGGAGGACCTTGGCCTGAAAGACCTGTAAGGTCGCCATAGCATGCAGCGATGCAGCAGCTTGACCCGCGGCTGAGTAAGCCTTCGTCATCAGGGCTGACGAAAACTTACCAGCTTTGGAGGCAACAGTCGGACGAGACCGCCAAGCGGCAGCACTGCCGGGGCACAAGTGCACCGCGACAGCCTGCTCCACCCGGGCAATCGCAGAATACCCCCTAGCTGCTGCATCATCCAAGGTGTTGAAAGGGGAGGAGCTGGAAGCCCTGGCAGACAGGGGAGCCCGCCAGAATTTAGTGAGCTCCTCGTGCACCTCCGGGAAGAAAGGAACTTCAGGAGCGCGGGGGGCGGAGCCCCGGCGCTTACCTAAGAACCAGTCATCCAGCCGCGACGGCCCCGAGCTGGAAGGTGCTTGCACCTCCAGCCCAATAGCGGTCGCTGCCTTGGAGAGCACCGCGAAAGCATCGGGCTCCGGCTCTGCCGCGACCCCGGAGGGTGGCAGCGGAGAGCTGAAGGACTCCGAAGAACGCGCCCCTTCCGATGCTGCGAGGGAAAGCAGATCGCCAGCAGGATCACACGAGGGCCCGGGCAACGCCGAAGCGCTATCCGAGTCTCCCGCGGACCAGACGGGGGGCGCACTCGGGCTTTGGGGACGGTGCGAGGGATCGCCTGACACCAATCGACCCAAAGCCGCAGAAGAGGTGCTTTGGGACGGGCCCCTCGGAGTCGAAAGAAGAAGGACCGCCTATACCTCAGAGTGCGCGCCGGGAGAGCGTTGCAATGCACGCACTCTCGCCTCACAAGAGCAGCACAGGCGTGTTGGAAGCCCAAACACTCCACGCATTTCTCGTGACCGTCCTTCGACGAGATGAACCCAACGCAGCCAGGATTACAGCACGTTTTGCTCATCGTGTCGTGAAAAATGGACAGGATGTGAACAAACGGCTAACAATAACACTGGACAGGCTAATGCCGGAAAAGACTGAGGCGCAGCGAACAGCGGCGTGCTATACTGGGCTAGCAGAGGACCACGCTGTATTTGCTAGGTAAGCAACCTCAATCTCAACTGGCGGTTTAGCGTCAAAGTTTAGAGAGGAGAGTCACACTCAGTCCGCTCCGAAGGAAAATCGCATACTGAAGCGTGCGTTACGCCCGGTCTTATACCCGGCTGATTGCTAATCAATCACTCACGCCTGCAAATCAATTTGCCCGTTAAACAATTCGGTCCAATCTCCCATGGAGATCAGCTCCCATTCAGTCGGTCATCGACTAAACGTCTCCGGTACCGACTGAAAGGGAACTCAATAGCTTTTTATTTACCCTCAAAGTCTCTACACGCACCGGTGCAACTGCCTTTCACAGCAGCTGTTTGAAATTAAGTAGGAATGACACAACCCAGCTAGTGTTTAATTTTGATTTCAAATAGTGTGTGCAAAAGCACAATGTCACAAAAAGTTTTTTGTTTTGTTTTTTTACCTTTTTGTCTTTGATTTTTGGGTGATTTATGAATTTTTATTTTGTCTCAACACTGTTGATTTTTGTGCTAAAACTTAAAAACTGTCTGTCGTCAATGTTTTAGATTTTTGCTGTAAAAAAGACAAAATTTGCTACTCAAAATTGTATTTTTGGTTCAATTTCAGGTTTGTTGTGGAATTACAAATGTAAATATTTTTTTTTACAAAACAAAGCTGGGGTTATGCTAAAAAATGTTATCACATAAAATGCCACATAAAAAAACAGTTTTGAAGATAATTTTCAATAGTTCATTTACTTTCTTTTTAACAGACATAGCAGACTTTTGATGACATAAAGAAAAAGGGGGTAGAGGGAATCTATATGTCGAGCACCATTACCACTACACCAACAGTGCTCGACTCAATTGTAATTTTTTTTAATCACAACCCACCAATCCTCAATTGTCTTTTAATAAAGATAAATGTTCATTTATCCATCAAAGGATCTCTTTCTGAGAGTTTTGCTGCAGCACATAACAGTCAGGAATTCCTGTACTTTCCATGTGGAAAAGCCGACTAATGAAAGGCAATACTCTAGTGGAATACAACTCATTAAGTCATGTCTTTTTAAACAAGCCATGTGGCAATATTTAAACCGACAGGGTTCACTTCATACTGGACAAAACCCACTAGCAGTCATGTCAAGTTTTATGTGTGTCCGCTGGAGCAAATGCACTGTGTCCAGGCTTTTCTTTTTGAAATCGAGCAAAAAAGGCTCAGTTGAAATTTACAACATGTGTAAAACTAAACTCGAAAGGCAGTTTTCCTTGTGATCGGTGGAACATTGCAAAAGCAAACAACTGAGCCAAGGCTGATGATGCTTTTATATATCTAGCTATTGATTTTCATTATGAAAGATAAGAAAAATAAAGATTTTCATGTTAGAGAAATACCACATCTACAAAGTAGCCATTTCTTTGTCGGTATCTCCAGTCTTCTGTGTGTAAAATGAAATTCCAGGTCAGAGGCACAACTTTGGGTGACAAGAGAGTTTGTTGGAGTGAGGGAGGAGAATAATTTAAACAAGAAGTGAGGGATGACGCCTGACAGACTACTTCACTGCCATTTTAACCACAAACCTCTGACTAAGAGCAGTGTTTGTCTTCTGGAAAAATGGCGGTATTACTCAAAGCTTCCTTTAGAGATGCTAGGCTTCTATTCAGTGTGAAGCAATTCTTCCATGTCTTACAATTCTATGATGTTTTAGGACTAATTTCAAATCAAACTAAGTATTAAATGCAAACTTATCACCATTAGTTTGGTTATGTGCTCTAACCAATCACTATTCCAAAACACATTTTGTGTATAATGCCTATTGAATGAGATGCGTTAACCATGAAATGGTTGCTTTTCTACATGGTAAAAATGCACTGGACCACATAACCTTGTTCTGGTGTTTGAGATTTTCCTCCTATAGATTCTTAAAACCATCAGCGGGCAGACCTCACAAGGCTCCCCGTTGGCTGAGCATCAGCACTTCCTCACAACAGTTGTTCAGCACCTCTGCTTAAGGCATTATGGGTCAACACTTGCGTAGGAAAAGCAAGAAAATAAACGTGATTTATTTCCTTAAACGTATTTTCATTATGTTTCAGCAATAGTCACTGAAGCCCTGCTGAGCACTTCCTCTACACTGCGGGGAGGAATACTGTTATTTTACAGCTTTTACAGTCATCCATCAATCCATCTTCCTATCCATCAGTCTGCTATTTGTCTTTTATTCCATCAATCTAACCATCGTTCTATCCATGGTTCATTCTGTCTGCCTGTGTTTCATGATATAAATCCGTCTAGTCTTCTACACTGTCAATTATTTGTCACAGAGGTGTGACTGCCCTCTGGTGCTCAAGCTTGTTAAAAAGAAAGCCAGGCAATTCACAAAGAGCATTTGAAAAGAAGCATTTATTACTACAGTCATTTCACACTTTTAATTACATCTTTTGACTATTTTAACTCTGCTAGCAGAGTCGTTTCAGAGTCACAGGAAGCACAGCTTGAACAAACATTACCATAGATCCAACAATGCCGATTTCACTGCTTATATCCAGCAAGAGAAGCATTTGTAATCCGACATTTGGAAAAAAAAGATTAAATGTTCTGCTGATAAAACATGGGCTGAAAAGTACTCCAGAAAGTCATGCTCACCATTGTTTGTGTGTACATTCTCTACACCATAGTTTTAATCCCATCATCTTCATTGTTAAACCACCCTCAAATTTATACAACCTTCTGTCATTAAACCTTAACTCCAAAACCATCTATTAGGGGTGTAACAATGTATTGTGGCAAAATATAATGCAATACAAAACTGTCACAATACGTATCGTGGAGCTACTGGGAGATATTGTCTGGGAGTGATTGTGATTCTAGTCACTTCTGAAACTTCTTTACCTTGTCTTCTTGTTTTATACAATGTTTACAAGCAGACAATTATCCTTTACTCACATTTTAAACAAGACAGATTATAAAATTAGCCTTCTCCCTCACTTAGAGTAAAAAAGATGACTTAACTCTAGCCTTCTTAGCTTTGTGGTCAAAACTTTTTAAATTCCATTTTTTCCAGTGATGTTGTGTTATATAAACAGTTTCAATAGTTGGTTAAAAACAGTGTTTAAAAATACTGTGATTCATATCGTATCGCAGACATAATATTGAGGTATGTATCATATCGTGAGCAGAGTGTATTGTTACACCCCTACCATCTATACTTCCACACTTTCATGTTTACTTGAACCAACTTCAGAATTACATACAACTTCCATCTAAACATTCCTCACTTACTGACCAATCTGTGAAAAGAACACAATACTAAAGAAATTTTGGATTACATTGTTGCTGACTTTGAATCAACCTGTTTTTCAGCATGAGACTGGCTCATTATGGACTGTTTCTCGCTGGCCTGGCTGCTGATAGACTGGGTTGTGCTTGAATGGGAAGCAACTGACTGTGAGGTAATGGATTGTGTGGTCTTGGCCTGTTTGAATGTGGTATGGATGGTCTTCTTCCTCTTGACGTGGAGGATCTCCATAGCATCAGGATTGACACCTGGCTGCTGGATCTCCTGTGTGCTTTCCGTCTGCTCTGTACTGGTTTGTTCATCTTGGAAGTCTTGCTGTCTCTGGAGCATCTGAGATAAAAAATAAAAAAAAATCAAGCAAAGTAGAAACTAGACCGAAATATCTTCCTAAATAACAAGAGGAATATTCATGATTCATTATTGGATAAAGAGTACATTAAAGGTTGGTTGTCAAACAACTTAAAAACTATTTCTTTTAGTTCAAAGCAACAATTGAATTCAGAGATCTTCACTGCTAAGTTAAATTGAACGTAAATAATCTTAGATTTATCCATAACCACATTGGCAGGCAAAAATTTAAGTGGGCTCTACACAGTAAAATCCTAAGAGTTAAATTAACTCTACTCGGAGTATATTTGGTCCCACTCTATATAGAGTTAAACCGACTCTGAGAAAGAGTAATTTAATAATCTGTTTTCTTCATGTTTTTCCAAATCTGCATGGAAAATGCAAACTAAATATTAACTATTCAGAGAGAGACCAAGTCCACTCCAGAAAGAGTAAAAAACAGACAAAAATAGACTGTTTAGTTCAAATAGACTTATTTAAATAACTCTCCTTCAGAGTTGGTTTAACTCTATATAGAGTGGGACCAAATACACTCTGAGTAGAGTTAATTTAACTCTTAGGATTTTACTGTGTATAAGTACATACTACTTACTTTCTATTACATAAAGCATATCCAATATTTGTAAATATCAGGCAATTAAAGAAAATATTGAGCAGAGTCAACATTTTAAGACATTATTTTAACATTTTGAGAAGTCTTAAACATTTAAAATGTCAACATTTTGAAAAACAAATGGATAAGACAATTTGTTTTGTGTGATGACATTTTCCCCTCAAAATGTAAAGTTTATGAAAACTTTCTTGAAATGAAAAAAAGTTCCTCTATTTTAACAGTACAGAGGTTTCAATCACCTACATATTCTGGCATCTTTTCATCTAAATTGAACTGCAGTGGTTCATACTCCCCAACCTTTTTACTGTGGACTGGTTTAACACAGACATTTCTTTTCACAGACTGGTCCTCAGGATACACCTCATTAGAGAGCCGGACAACGCATATTATGCTGAGCTTGGTGTTAGACAATATTCTGTCGCAACATATTTCCTATGTAATGACCCATGATATTGTCTGTTAAAAGCTTTCTTTTCAAATCTTTCTAAAGACATCTATTTCTTACTTGTTCTGTTAGCTTGTGGGTTACATATAGCAGTTCTAAAAAGAGAATAAAATACCTGTTTTTCAAACTCAGATAACAAATATTATGGTTTCTTGTCCGGCCCGATACTAATTGATACACAGAATGGTTCCGAATTCACATCTTTAAGAGCCCTTTTGATAGAAATTCATGGATGAAGATGAAGGAATTATACTGAGCATTCTCATAAAAGTACTGACCTAAGGTGCAAAGAGTTCACCACAAATGCTAAACTCAATAGAGGGAATTCTGGTGACATGGTGTGAGGACAACAGCCTCACTCTCAACACAGACAAGATGAAGGAAATGATAGTGGAAATGGGGAAGAGGTGGAGAGGCTTGAAGTGGAGAGGTTGAGCAGCTTTAAGAACCTCGGGGTCCACATCAGTGAGGACCTCACCTGGACTCTCAACACCACTGAGTTGGTCAAGAAAGAACAAAAGCGGATGTACTTTCTGTGGAGGTTTGGTATGCTACCAATCTGCATCACTGTGTTGTATGGCAACACAACCGCAAATGACAGCAGGACAGTTTACACTTCTCCCCTCAGGTCACAGGTGTCACTCAGGAACCCTCAGCCATTGGAATCATGAAAACTTAACCACGGGACTCATAGTGGTCATGAGACAGCATGCTACACTGTCACTTTAAACAGAACTTGACACTTGAAAATTAGCCATCGGTCTCCTCCATCTCCTCCATCATACTCCACCCCCTCCCCCCTTTCTTTTTCACACCCTCCTGTCCTGACGTATTTAATGCAACTGGTCCATGGGAAAAATAAATAAATAAATAATAAATAAAATCACTGCTACCATCCAGAGGAGGGAACACCACATCAGGTGTTCGCTCCCCTTGAGATAACAAAACTGTCCAGCCCACACAAAGCACCTACTCCCCTATGTGGTGGCTCCTAAGCAGGACAGTGCAAGGTAACATTAAAAAAAAAGAAAAGAAAATTAGCACTTTAACAAGCATTTGTCACTTTAATGACCATTACTAATGTGTAGTGAATTTTTTTTCTATTATATCTGCGTCACTTATAATTTATTTTCTTAATCTCTTTGTATAGAACATTTTACTTGTTTTTCTAGCATTCGCTGTGGACAGCATTGTAAAAACATTGCATGAGAATTCCATAGCAAACTGAAACCGTTTTTTTACTGCAAAAATCGCATAAATTGAGTTTTTATGTTTTATAACAAAAATCAAAAGTGTTGAGACAAAATAAAAATGTATCAATCCCCCAATTAAGCAAAGACATGATCAAAACACAACCAGGCGAACCTTTACTAAACCTTATACACTGGTCCAACAATTTTTTTGCCATTGTATTTATTTTTTTGCCAGAAGTTTGCAAAACACAAGCCATATCACAGGTCTTGTATTATTGCCCTCTACAAGGCACTAATAATGACACAGCTTTGGAGTCTGTAAATCGAAACTGTTGCTTTAATCTGAAACACCTTGCAAATGAAGAATAATAATCAAAAGTGTCAATGCTAATGACCTGTTTGAAACATATATGATATATTTGAATAAAAATGAGCGCCAGTGGTGGGTTGCACCATTCCTACTTAATACTGCCAGTGTGACTCTTCTAAAAGTACACAGTCACTTTGTGTTCAAAGCCCAATTAGCAGATATTAACAAAAAAAACAAAACAAAAAGAATATTTTAAACCCCCTCAGTCAGACTACAACTCCCATCTGTCATGTTGAAGCCTTTCAACTCCATACGCTGCTCACCATTAGTTGCTGATACTGAGCAATGGCCTCGTCTGTTGTTAGTCCTTCAGCAAGCCCCAGTTCTGCTGCACGACGGGCCATTTCAACCTTCAGAGAGCCTGGTGGGGTCCAGCCCACACCTTTAATCCAGTTCAGATCTGATTTGTAATTGACCTGCAACAGAACCAAAATCACATTCTCACACTTGCATGACGACAAATGTTTGTTGTTTCAGTTGAAACACAATTGCTTACATCGCTCTGTAGCTGGTAGGCCTGTTTTGCGTGCTTGACGTTTAGCTGGTTAGGGTCGCAGGTGTAATCATGGAGCTGTTGGCGATAGCTGATGTTGCTAAGCTGGGCCTGGCTCTTCTTGGCTTGCTGGAACTCAGGTTGGTCTGCGTGGATCTTGAATTGGGAGCGTGTCTCCTGGAACTGTTTCTTGTATTCGTTGTCACTTTGGAGTTTCCCTACAGCCAGCGAATGTCTCATCTTGGGATCGTCTTCAACACAGAGGAGACCAACCTGATGGCCCTTGTCTTTGACAAATGCCTCTTTATAGCGGAACTGAAAAAAAGCAGTATGGCGTATTGATTCAAATACTGGTTTAGTGCTCCATGCAAATATAATGATTCTTACTTACATCACTCGCTATTTCTCTAGAGGCCTTGGCTGTCTGGAAGGGTATGGCATCTAACCTGAGGTCATATCCTGCTGACTTCACAGTCTCACCTGATGCCTTATATGTTTTCTGCAGTGTGGAGGAAACATTGTTTTGATGCTGAAGGAGAATGCTCACACATGAATGGAAGCATTTGTGGGTATAGAATGAATACTTACGTCACTTATCTGCTGTGCGTTGACCTTTGCTCTTATGAACTCAGGATGATCAGCAGGTAAAGTGTACTTGTGCATTGAGTCGGAGTCTCCAGACTTATACATCCTCTGAAAGATGTTTCAAATAGTTATTTGCATGACACAATGAAACTGGTCTGTGCTTAATAGACGTGTAGCAGGAGTTTACCTCACTGCACTGCATGTAGCTGTTCTTTGCGTGGATGATATCAGGGGAATCTGCAACTTGTGTGAACTTCAAAGTGTCAGGGTGTTGACGATATTTCTTCTACAGAAGGAAACATTGAATGATACAATGAGCCATTTTTCAGCTAGATTCATACTGTATATGCATTAAATCACATCCGCTTCATGAGCCAGTGAATGAGAGCTAATAGACTCGCTGACAAACATTCATTGGGTTGCTTTAGATTCTGCTGGAGTTGAGATTTTATTTTTTTTTTTTTTGCTGTTAATGCCTGTTTTATTGTCCCAGACTGTTTGTGTAAATGGTCACTGGCCAAACCTAACACCATCTCTATGTGTAAGATTCTACCTTTTATTCAGGTTGACAATAAATATGATTACGCCTCTTCTGGCAATATATTTTGTATTTACCAATTAATCTGAATAGAAATTTGTTGTCCAACATTAACAAATGTAGAAACCTATGTGTGTTTTAATAGCACATCATCTCAACAAAGATGACTTATTGACCAGTTTAGTCAAATTAAGTTTCACAGCAATACAAATGTACCACCAACAGCATTAGCTTAATTACTGAACAGATCTCCGCTCAACACATTCTGTGCTACTCCATTCTCTTAAATGGTTGAAATTTGTGAAATAATAACATCTGGCCCATTTCAGAACAGCACAACACAATTAACACATAAAAAAATCAACACAAAACAAGCTAATAAACCCATTACAGCACACATAACTACACATCTACAAAAGTGCAGTGCAGACCAACAAAGAAATTTGAATTGCTTATCAATAGGTGTTGAAATACCAAATAAACTCTCTTGCTTTTAAAAAGCTTCTTAGGATTTGATATGCTTCAAAATGAACTTGAGGTCACTTTATTAAACATACAAATAAATATTACAATGAAATTTATATCTAAATGTTTTCATTTTTTTTGGCTTGTATAGCTCACAGGGTAGAGCACTAGCTTTAAGGTTCAAACCCAGTCCTTTAGGGCAGCACAGTGGCGCTGTGGGTACCACTGTAGCCTTTAAGTTAGAAAGTTGCCAATTTGAGGATCATCTGTGACCTTCCTTTTTTCCCCCACAATCCCAAAAACATTCATGAGGTTAAGTGAAATAATTTAAATTCCCCTTGGGTGTGAACGTGTATGTTGCTCTGTGTTGGACTGGTGACATGTCCAGGGTGTACCCCCGTCCGAAGTGAGCTGAAGATGACCCCAAAATGGAACAAGCAGGTGTGAAGATAAATTAATGCTTTCATTTTATTTTTGTGCTCTACAAATAGCTTGAATTGTTTATGAAACGTACCTCTCTCTCTCTCTCTTTCTCTTATTTATTTACTTTATTTAATTGAAATCTTTTCTGTTCTTTTATGAACTCAAGCATCTTTAAATCAAAGTGTTTTTTGAAGTCCATTTTAAAAAGAAATGACTTGAAGCATGTCAGTTCATTTGATCATGGTCAAAGATTAACTCAAAATTTCAAAAGTTTTATTTCAAAATGTAGAATTTTTTTCTCAATTTTCTCAATTTGAATTTTAAAGCCATTATTATTGTATTTCCATATACATTTGTGTAAAATTCCTTCTTTTACATTTTTAAGTAAGCTGCAAGCCTCTTACTGGAAGGTGCCATTGTCCTACTTCAATATAAGCAGCCCATTAGGAGCTCAAGCATTTTTTAATCAAAGCATCTTTTAAATATTTCTTTAAGTTGATTTATGAGACAGTTGTCAAATAATATCACAACTGTATGAACTACTATCTTCTATGTTCTAATTCCTTTTAAAATACTTTTAAAATTGTTATAATACTCAGAATTGTGACATTTTAATGCATTATAATTGTTTTAACCTAGTAGAAATTGGGTTCCAAGTTGTGTTGGTCTTTCTGGAATAAGCAACCCATTAATGACTTACATCACTAATTAGGTCTCCGGCTTTCTTTGCAGATTCCAGCTGTGGTGCTCCCACAGTGTCCCAAGCCACTCCTTTCATGAAGTTCAGATCCGATTTGTACACATTCTTTAAAAAGACAAATAAGACACGATTACCAAAACTTTTAGAGGATACTCAACCCTAAAAGCAATCTTTGTTTCTAATTTTATCTTTTTCTTACCTGACTCTGCAGTTCGTAAGCCTTTTTGGCCCACTGCACCTTAATATCATCAGGGAGAACTGTATAGTTGTGGATTTGGGTCTTGTAATCCTGATCACTGGCCAAGGCTTGGGCTTTCTTTGCATGAACCAGGTTCACCATATCTAGAGGCAGCTGATAATGTCCACTAGTCGACAAGGCGTCTTTGCGGTAATGCTGGTCGCTCCGCAAGCGACCCATCTCCAGGCAGTGTGTTAGATGAGAGTCCTCCAGAACACTGCGAGCTCCAATGTGCTTGCCCTTCTCCAGGACATGATTGTGCTTGTACTGGACCTAGCAATGCAAAGGAGTCAACACGTTCAAGAGGGTGTTCTAAGGGTCGTGGCTACATATTGAGAGTTCATCACAACAGTTTTGTGCATGCACTTTTATGCGTGTAAGATGATAGGAGAGAAGATATTCTTACATCACTAGCAATGCTGGTAGAGGCCTTAGCAGCCTGGAAGGGGATATCCTTCATGGTGAGTTTATAACCTTGAGCTCTAAGCACATTCCATGATTCCTTGTACTTAACCTGAAATAAAACAGGACATTTCAAAACTCCCAGCAAACCTTTGGTGTGCATGTGTGCATTTTAATAAAGTTCTTCAGCTATGAAATGATAGAAAAGCGCGTTTTATGATCTAGCGATATCCATAAACTCAAATATAGACTTGAAAGGATCATCTTACTTCACTGAAGTTAGCAGCGTTAATCTTGGCCTGTGTGATTTCAGGTCTCTCTGCTGTGATGGTGTAGTTGTGCCTGAAGTTCTCTCCCTTCTCTTTATACAAGCGCTGGATGAGTTTGGAAGAAACAAAAACATATATACATCTGGTGGATCAGGATAGTGGGAAAACATCAGCAATGTCCCCTACCTCATTACTGATTATGTTACTGGTCTTGGCATGCACAATATCAGGAGAATCCGTGACAGATGTGTGCTTGAACGACTGGGGTTGTTGCCGATACTTTTTCTGTGGGGAAAAAGACATGGAAATTATAATCAGATCTATGAATGTTTGGTGTAGCTTTATAAACTTTCTCCTCATGCTCAAAGTTGGGGTTTAGAAAAACCTTAGTAGACATTGATTTAAACACTGCGGATGTGTTTGATGGGTGCATAATAAGAATACATGTAGTGCAGCATAAATGTGTTTTGTAAATATCAGCTAAATATCATTTGTACATCATCAAGAATCAAAATATAGCCCTTTAAAAGATCTTTTTTGAGATTAATTCAGTTAATAATCTGGTTAATTTCAGACCAAACCAATAGCTTCTTTTTGCTGTAAACCTCTTTTTTACTGTTCAGTTATTTTAATCGTATTATTTACAAAGTGCTCAGTTGAGTTCAATTCTGAACTGACAATCCTAATTATGCATTGACGTACACTTTTATAATTTGCATGCTAGCTACCCTGTCGGAAATGGGGAGCATTGAGGTGAGTTCCAGTTTTACTCTGGTTAGATCATTTCTAGCAAGTCACAGAACATTTTCCTGAAACACTGTTCCTTACCAACAGCACAACAATTTAATCAAGTCATGGCTACAAGTTATATTAGCTGAAATACTAGACCTTTTGGTGGTGAATCCACCGCTGGTGAGCCACGAGGTTCTCTTTGACTGCTCTATTGCTGCTCTTCAGTCTGGACATGCTCTATGTTTACAATTGGGATTTTATTGTCCAAATGTAAAAAAAAATATGTTTTTATTTAAAATGATTCATTTCAAATGCATTTTTATGCAATTATTTGAAAAAATATATTGTTCAAATTAATTAATGATTTCATTTTAACCGAACGTGTTACGTGATTTAAAGTGCACTGGGCTAGTCTCTGAGACATGAATATCTGACGCTTTTGACGATCGGAGCTAGAGCAATGCAACCCTTTTTTGTGTGAATTTTGTATTAATCAGCATGACAAAAGCAAAAAAGCTCAAACGAAACACCTGCACTCATGAGATGGCTTTTAACCAGGACAGGACAAAAAAAATCAATTATAAAGCTACGCGCAAATATGAAGATGAGTGAAGAACATTGCTATCTGAATGGGAGTATTTATATTTTTTCATTGAAGGAAAATGAAAAACATTTCTGCTGGATACGCCAGACTACACCAAGGAGTACCAGGTAAAAGTAAAAGAGTGTTAGGCTGAAACAAAAATTCATATTTATTAAAATAATTATATAACTAGATGTATAATGCAAGTTGTATGGCTCTTCACCGGGGTGAGGAATTTTATTTTGGCTCATAATTCTCAACAGGTTCGCCACCCCCATTTCCAAAAAACGCTATTGGACTTTGGGTGGATTTCATACAAGATTACCCAATTTCGAGATCTGGCAATTATCTCACTTAAGGCCAACCACCCTCCCAATATTGAAAACAGCACATCGACTCAGCGAAGGAATGTCCAGTGTTGGTGCTGCGTAGCTCTAACTGTCCATAAACCTCCTAAATTCTACCATTCTCTGATACCAACTACTTTGGAATAAAACCTGATTCGGCTTTGATCTTTCTGAAATGAAACATGATGAGACAGAAATCCTTCTGGTTGGTACAAAAGCCAAACTTTTCAAAGTTGAGATAGCATCACTGTTCACTTGCCTCACTCATCGTTTAGAGTCTTGTCAAATCTCCTATATTGATCTACAAATATCTTCATAAGCTTCAATCTCCTATATAAATCTAAGGCTATCCATAGCCTCACCCCTTCCTTATCTGTCTGACCTCAAACTAATACTCGTTCCCTCGGATGCTCCTCCTGCTGCCACCTCACTGTTCTTGCCTCTGTTCCAAGGGGAGTAGAGCTTTCTGTCGTACTGCCCCCAAACTCTGGAATCAATTAAACGTTCTCCTGGGCATCAATTGGACGTCAAACTCCTGAACATCCACAATATTGACTTACAATCCATTTAAATCCAACTCAAAACCTGTTCAGAAGTTATACTTTCTGTTTTAATGTTGGCTTGTAGAAACCAACATAATGTTATTTGTCTTTTGCTTCGGACAGAAAATACTAGAAAAATCTCCTTCTAGGCAATTTGAACCATAGTCACCAAAATTTACCAAGAATTTGCTGTAGCCTTTCAGATTGCTCCCACTAAAGAAATTTGGGGAAATTGTTGAGAATGCTGGGAAAATTTCCCACACTGGGAAAGTGTGTGAAACTGTAACTCACACTAAGAACCCCACAGAAACTTCACAAGCTTGTGGAGGTTATCAGTCTGTGGAGGAAAATACCAACCACTCTGCAAAAGTATTTGCTGTAGAAGGGGTTAAATAGTTACCATCAGCTTAATAATGGTCATTTATAAATAAAAATAATTACATTTTAAGATAAAAAACTTCAGGATTTGTTTATGTTCATCATTATAACAAATTAAAAAAAGAACATGGGTGATAGCTCCATAGGAACCAAACTGTTTACCCTAGCAACCAAATTTTCTAAACTCTAATTCAGCTTTGGTAAATGATACAGACATGCATGTTGGTTTATCAAACTTATAGTGACACAGAAAACATTATATTATGTCACTGAAAACACTCCTCCCCACATAGTAACAAGACAATTAACCATTATAATCATTTTGGCATCACCAAGAAATTGGGGTTGGTTAATATCATATTGGCATAGGGAACTTTGCTCCTTCATAACCACAAATTCTCCCTTGACAACCAATCTTATTTGCGTGTACAACGACTTTTAAAAACCAACATCTAGATGCTTATAATAAAATGGATTATTATCATTCTCATTGAAAAGAACTTAATATTAATTTCAAGCAAATTTCAAACTGTAAAAAATTGTAAAAATCAAGCATTTCAAGATACCCTCAGCTTTTAATACCTCACTAAGCAGATCTGTCGCCCGCTTAGATCCTTCAATCTGTACAGCACCAGTAGCAATCCAGGCTGCACCTCGAAGGTAGTTAAGATCAGACCGGTAAACTTTCTGCAGTCAAAACAAACGTTTCAGTGTGCATTGTGTCATTTCAATCATACCAGAACAAAACTAGTGCAAGAAAATGAACCGACCTCACTCTGTAGTTCATACGCTCTCTTCGCAGCCTGCACTTTGAGATCATCGGGCAGTGTTGTGTACTTATGGAGGGTATGTCTGTAATCCTGTTCGCTAACCAGAGACTGGGCCTTTTTAGCATGGATCACATCCAACATGTCCATTGGAAGATGGAACTGAGAATGGACCTTGGAAGAGTCCTTCTTGTATTTGAGCTATTAGACGAAAAGGTCAATCAGTGGCTGAGATTGCAAACTTTAACCCAGATGTTTCCAGATTGGAACACTTACATCACTTTGAATGGAAGAGGCATGGACAGAGTGAGCGATGTTTATGTCATCCTTTAGTCCCTTCAGCCCGATCATCTGCCCTTTAGTCTTCTCAAACTGTGCCTTGTACTTTTGCTGAGGATTGAGATTTACACAGTCAGATTAACCCAACAACAACACGTTCATCCAGTTGAGTAAAAACACTCACATCACTGAGGATTTCAGCAGAAGATTTGGCAGCTTGGAATGGAATGGCATCCAAGCGCAACTTGTATCCGCCATCTCTGATCTTTTTCCAGGACTCTTTGTAATGTGACTATGAATGAATTTCTAGATTTTACTCTTTAATATGTGGAACAATCTCTTCTTAAGTACATTGATAGAATACTGAGCCTAAGACTTCTAGACTATAAGACTTCAAATCTTGGTGAGGCAAAGAAAAGAAACTATCTCACCCTTATTTTATTTCTCCTACCCTAACATTTGCCCCTACCATCACAGCACTTTAGAGGCTCCACATCTGTCTAAACAGAGACCAAGAAATATACTCTCACCTCGCTGAGGTTCACAGCATTGATCTTAGCTTGCACATGCTCTGGAATATCTCCGGTCAGAGTGTACTTGTGCAGTTCGTTCTCTCCTTTCTCTCGGTATAATCTCTGTCAACATATGAATACCTTTCATTTATTATCTATCAGTATTTGAGGAATTCACTCAATTTTAACAGATTTCCCCAATATTTAATCAGAGAGGATGTACATCAAGAACCAGTTTGCTGCTGATTTTGGCTTGGACCATCTCTGGTGTATCCTCCACACTGGTAAACTTCAGAGAACTCACATCTTGTCTGTATTTTTTCTGGAACATAAAAAAGCATGTTAAAGATTTAGATTCAATGTCACTGCTGACACATGTACAGCGTGTTTTAAATTTACAGTCTCAACTGCTTCCAGGGTTTACCACCCGTCAAGGTCTTTATCTCAAGGATGACATGATTCAGTAATTTCATAATAGCATTTCAATTTAACCCTGTTCTCATAAAAAGATTCATGGCATTGTTCCATGCAAACTCCTTCCAGGAAGGTCACTAGCGAGCCTCGAACAGACAACCTTCTAACAGGAAGGCCATAGTGCTACCCACTGTGCAACCGTACCAGCCAATAAATGGAAAAATACTTTTATAATTTATCTGTGACAGTTTCATGTCACACCACATGACTGTTATACACGTTGATGCAGAAAATTGATGAATAATTTAAATTTTTAACAAAAAAATCTAAAAGAACATCTTTGACATAAGATATCTGGCTTATGTCAACCACCCACATGCAAAAGCGAGTTGTATGGGCAGAGTAAACCTCGATAAAAATGGCTATGTATGTGAATTTTTGTAGAATGTGTCTTCATAACATAATCAATGCAAAAAAAAACAACAAATGTTACATCTTAAAAGTTTGGTTACCAAATGATACAATGACTCTAACCATCGCCTACTGTACAGGCAGATTATTCACAAGTGATGCAAACAATTTGAGGTAATTTCTAGGATTTATAGAAAAGTTGTGTATTGGTAGTCATCTCTCTCTCTTTCTTTACCTCACTGGCTAAATCTGTTGCTTTTCTGGCCTGCTGTATGTCAAGGGATCCTGTCGTCTCCCATCCCACTCCTTTCATCCAGTTCAGGTCAGAGCGATACTTTTTCTGTGGAGAAAATAGGAGGATTTTGGGAATTACTCAAAACTAAGTGACGCTGAATTAAAAGCTGTAAATGTAAACACTTACATCACTCTGGAGACCATATGCCTTCTTTGCCCATTCCACTTTTAAATCGTTGGGCAGGATGGTGTACTCATGTAAGAAGGTTTTATAGTTCTTCTCTGTGGCCAGTTCCTGAGCTTTCTTGGCATGTGCAAGGTTCAGCATGTCAAGCGAGGTGCTGTATTTTGTTTTGCTGTCCTCGTACTTTTTCTTGTAGTTTAGGTCACTGTGCAGTTTAGTGGCCTTAGTGGAATGAGCCAACTGGGAATCATCTGCAATGGTCTTCACCCCAATCATCTTTCCTTTAGTCTTCTCATATTTCTGCTTGTATTTCACCTTGATGGGAACAATCAGAAATGGTAAGTTAGATAATTAGGTACTGAGTATCCAAGGTGTCTGGTAAGTGAGCCTTATGTATCAGTAGAAAGGGTGGGCACTCACATCACTGGCGAGGTCTCTAGTTGCTTTGGCTGAGAGAATCGAAAGAGTGTCCAAGCCTAGCTCAAAACCCTTCTCTCTCTGCTCCTCCCAACTGCTCTTGTACATTTTCTAAAAATCACAAACAGGACGCAGTGATTGTTAGTGTTTGGGAATGTTCTTGGTACAATATTTTAGGTTATGAGATTTAATTCGCACCCCACTGAGAAGCTCAGCATTAGCTTTGGCTTGCTTGAAGAGAGGCTCATCCTTGCTGATAGTGTACTGGTGCAGTGTCTGGTCAGTGCCTGCCTTGTATGACAACTGTGAGAAGAAACTCCAGTTAGTATATTCCACAGGTTCAAGAACATCCATCCAATGATGCTAATTAAATTTATGTGCAAAACTGGAACAGCGCATAAAATATTTGAGAATAAGCATCCACGAGTCCAGGGGAATAAAATCATCACTTCCTGAGAAACTGGCACCAAATATTAAAAGAAAAGTTTAAGTTGTTGCGTTAGGAGAAGGCCTTTTTCATATATACTAACTTACTTGCTTCGTAGAACACCTAGATGAAACACAATATTGGAGGTGAGAGAAGGCTTTTTGGGAACGCAACCGGTAAAACAGATCTGGGAGGTGATAATCCCAAACCACTTTGATGACAGACATTGGCCAAGAAATTTTAGAATGGCCAAAACATTGTGCAATTAAATCTTTCTCTTAGTAAGTTGATTAATGCCACGCCAGTTCTGACAGAAAAACGTATTTATAAGTTGCTGGGATTTATTCGGTAAATGCATTTCCATCAAAGTTTATTTGTTTCCTTATCTGATTAACAGTTTAACCATAAACACTTGTTCACATAATTTTTTATGCCAATTATGTGCATCTTCCTATTTTCATGACATTTCATTCCTACTTTAATGGCTGGTTTAAATCATGGTGTCCATGAGATTACAGATTGGTTTCTGCTGAAGAGTTTGGAGACAAAAATTGGGAGAAGTATTCGTAATAGGGGAAACTGCAAGGAGTGGAATAAGGCGGGACGTGCGGGTTGCAAAGATGCTTGGAGTGTCTAAAAATGGTTAAATAAACTAATGAGTAAAAAGGTCCAAATTAAGAACATGTATTTAAATACATTGCTGACACCATGCTTTGTACATGTTTTTTTCTGCTTTAAAGTTGAACAGTTAACATGGCTGTCAATGGTTATCAGCTCACTCCTGACACCAATTTGGACTATTTGATGAATGCATAAATCACAACACAAAACATTACGGGATCATCAGCATATAATTAGCTGCAGGGCTAAGTGATAAGGAAGCAATGGCAAGATGATATGGTATAAACGCTTGAGATCAAAGCAAGATTTACAGTAAATTGAGACCTTTCCATCATTTAAAAGTAAACATCAACCACTTTTTTCGTTCTTCATGTAAACACTGCACTTCAGTCTGTTGACTTTAGTTCCCATTGAAAGAAAGAGCTATCAATGTAAACGTACATTTAGCTTCAAAATAAAAGGCCTCATCTTACCCCACTCTGTAGCTCCTGGCTTTTCTTGGCATGCTTGATAGAAGGAGTGTCTGCAACTTGAGTGAACTTTACACTGTCCACCTTTTGCCGATACTTTTTCTGTAATCAGATGTCATTCTCAGTTCTCTGAGTTTGGAAATCTTTGTTGTTCAGCACCAAAACAGACACGGTAACAATCTATGTAAGTTTTGCTGACCTCACTGACGAGATCTCCAGCTTTCTTGGCCTGTTCCACATCCAGACATCCATCAGCCTCCCACCCTACTCCTTTCATCCATGTCAGGTCAGATCGGTACTGGTTCTACAAGACAGTGAATTGTTACAGCATCCATAAGGGTGCAGAATACATTTATTTCCACTTAATTTACTTCGCTTACATCACTCTGTAGTTGGTAGGCTTTCTTAGCTTGCTGCACTTTCATGTCATCGGACAGGAGAGTATAATCATGCAACTTTTTCCTGTATTCCAGATCACTTGCCAGAGCTTGAGCCTTCTTGGCATGACTCAGATTGACCATGTCCAGAGGAAGGTTGCATTTGGATTGAGTCTCCTTTGAACCCTTTTTATAGGCAACCTAGAGCATGGAAATTTGATTGATTTTATTGATTTGCATAACAAATAGGAAAAAGCACACAGATTTATGCACATTAAAGGGACATTATGTAAGAAATCCACGCAAGTAATGTTTTTTTTTTTTTTCCTGGATAGGTTATGGAATTAATAGAGTTATATAAATTTAAACAATTCAATTTTTTCTTTATAAAAAAAGTATTACTTACTAGAGCTGGGTATTCCATTAGATTCTTGTTTTTATGGTTTTGATTTAGTTAAATTTGATATTGATTATAAATATTTCCTTTAAAATGTTAGTTTTTCAGACATGGTATCCATATTTTGATAAATGCTGGTAACCGAAACTCTCCTACTTAAGTTTATTACTGAAATACACATCTGCATTAATAACTTTTATTTTAACTAGAGGTATATTCATATACTAAAATTGATTCACTGTCTTGTAGAATCAGTTCTTGTAGAACTAGCTTTCCTGTGGCTCAGTTGGTTGAGCATTACACTACTAATGCAAAGCTTGTGGGTTCAAATCTTAGGGAACTGACAAAAAATGTGTTCATTCATTCAAAATGTAATTCACTTAAATTTTGTAAAATCGGAGAACTGATATTTTTATCCAGCCCTAGTACTTACTACAGAAGTATTTATTCATTCATTTTCCAAGCCACTTATTCCCTTTTTTGGCATCACGGGGGTCTGCTGGTGCCTATCTCCAGCGCACATTGGGAGAGGCGGGGATACACCCTGGACAGGTCACCAGTCTGTTGCAGGGCAACAATCTTACTTAAGGGGAATTTAGATTATTCAATTAACCTAACCACATGTTTATGGGAATCACCCAAAGACAACCCAAAGCTAAGTGACTTTTTAAAATTATTTATGGTGCGGCCTTGAACAGTGTGTGTGTGTCCATGAGTGTGTCCGTGTTTATTTTTTTAAATATATATATAATTTTGTTTTTTTTTTTACCCAACTTCATACAGGACACTTACCTGGCTACTTAACTTAGCCACCTGAAGAGAGTGCAATGTTTTGGAGTCACTCACATCCATTCCGATGGCTCTGTCTTTGTTCTTGGTGTATGCCTCTTTATATTTAATCTGTGAAGTCAGAGAAGTCCAGTCAATCAAAGCAAAGTTATTTATTGTAAATCTCTCATTTGCTTCTCACATCACTAGCCAGGTCTCGCGAGGCTTTAGCCGCTTTGAGTGTCAGTGTGTCCAAACCAATATCACATGCTTTTGATTTGTTCTTCTCCCAGTTCTCTTTATATTTGATCTGTGAATATGGAGCAACACAACATTACACCATGTAATCGACACCTGAAACTCTGCATAACATGTCAAGGTTTGGAATGTTTAAGCACTGGCTTACATCACTGGCAAGTTCTGCGTTGGCCTTGGCCTTCTTAAGTTCTGGCATATCTTGAGATAATGTGTACTGTGTCTTTGTCTTCTCATAGTTTGCTTTGTAGTTAAGCTTGAAGGAGAAATTATGAACATGTCGAACTTAGATGTGCTATTTTAAAATCACTTAACTACTCACATGCCATTGAATACTTACATCACTGAGCTGATGAGCATTGATTCTGGCTTGCACAATTTCAGGAGTGTCTGTAACCTGGCTAAATTTCAGCTTGTCAATGTGTTGTCTGTAGTTTTTCTGAAGGGTGAAAGACAACAATTAGAAATCCATGTGGCTACCCTTCCATGTTCATATGAAATGTACAATAACACTTTACAAAAATTCAGAATAGGAGAGTGATTGCTTCTCAGCGGAATTAGACACTTACATCTTTGAGTGGCTCCAGTTTTTTCTGTGACTGGTAGGATGGCGTCATCGTGGCTGGGTAGTTATACTCACCCTGCACAGTCTTCTCCTGTTCATATTCTGACTTGTATGAAATCTGTACATATCAATACACATTTAAATCACAGTCCTAGAGAAACTTTTAAAAGATGATGAAATGAACTTATTAAGCTAATAAAGTTCATTTCAATGTGATCTTAACTTAGAAAAAAGGTTTATGAAATTTTTACGTGGAAAATAAAACAAAGAAGGGTAATTTACACTTTTTCTCCCTGTCTTCCTCCCTTATCTCCCCAGCTGGCAACCTTGTCTTTGTCTGTCTGTACAAGACCCTCGCTGCCTTGCTTTTCCAAATAAGAGAACTATGGATCAGATGAACTGGTCTCTGAATGCAATCCACACCTTTTTTTTCAATAAGGAGCAGGGGATTAGGGATCACCTGCCCTGTGGGAATGTTTGCCACTGGCTACATGATGAATGGTTGGGAGAAGTGGCACATCATGTGCTTGGCTGCTCTGGAAGACACATCTACCTATTTGGAGCTTTGATAACAGGGCTTCTGCCGATCAGAGTGTGTGGAGCCCTCCGGAAGCCGATAGGTTGGAAAGATGCTGATGTTTATATGCCGAATTTTCGAGGACAGTGGGGGTGTTTTTTTTTTAGCTAATTCTCATTGTGTACGCATGACTTGTTTCAAAAATACTACCACTCTTCTTCTTGTCTGTGTTTATGGTTAGAGGGGTCAAATGTCACTGCATGTAACAGTGTTTGTGACAAAAAAAGATTGTTTGATTCATTGACTCATTCACTGATAATATTGAGATGTTTCAAAAATAAATATTGGCAATTGACCAGTAGACAGGATACTTAATTTTTATTCAGTGTGTTGAGTAGTTCTTCGCCTCCATATGATGTAGTCAAAACATTTGAACGCATGCAAAACCGTTGATTTAGCAAGAATTCACATAGAATATGAGTCTCAAAACTGAAAATACCACTTATCACAAGCTTAGAAACACTTTGAAATTTCTTGCCAATTTCACCCTACATCAGGAAAATTACAACAGACACCTCAGAATTAATTAAATAAGGGATCAGCAGAACTTTTTTGGCTACTTTGGGATGTGAACCCCACCAAGTTGTTAGTAGAAGTGTAAAAAACTTTACAGTTTTCTATTGTTTAAAACGTGTTGATATTGCTATTTTTTTACTCCGTAAAACCAATTACAGATTTATACTGTAAAACTCAACCATTTTGCCAAGTTTTGTGAAAAACCGTTTTCGATACGATTTTCTTTACAATATTTAACTGTTAACTTTACAGACATTTTTACTGTGGCATGGAGGAAGGACCAAGCCATTCCCTTTTGTGGAAGGTGGATTCTGTCAGTAGATTGTTTTGAGAAAAGAAGAACTTGGATGCCAAGGTTCTGGCAGAATGGAACTGCTGTAAAGTGGTTTGGTGTTTTGGGGAAACGTGTGAAAGAGGCAAAGAAAACACTTGTATTTTCCCTCAAAATCATTCCTAACTCTTAACAGTTGAATTGTTTCACTGACTATTTTTTAAGTTAGTGAATAAAAGAATAAAAAAAATCAAACATTTTTGTCTGATGTATATTATAGTATAAAAAAGTTTTGTCTCACATCACTGGCAAGCTTTCGGACATTCATGGCATGCATGGTCTTCTTATCGATGCCGCCCCCTTCATAGTGGCCCTTCATGTGATTGGTGTAGTTCTCTTTATATTTATTCTGCATTCACAAACAGAGAAAGACAACTTGCACATGGCTGAACACAGTAACAGCCTAAATATACATTGTGTGGTCATTTTTAGCAGTTAGATCACTGCTAGAGCACTTACATCACTGGTATACTTGGCAATCTTCGACACATTCTTGAACTGTGGCGTCTCACAATAGTTGATGCTGTGGCCTTTCGTGGTCTCGAGGTCCTTTTTGTATTCCACCTATATAATGGGAGAATTTATAGGTCAATGATGTACTTTAAGTCTCTTTCACTTGTGGTAAACTCTGAGTTTAGAAAACTATGTGCCCTGTTGACATCTGCTTGTAAATCAGGGTGTAGGATGAAGATGCAGTGTTGTTATTATCATTCCATGTATAACATGGCACGCAGAGGAATTTGAAGGGTAAAACCTGAGAGAGGTTGGTGGGTTTTGGAGAATGCAGGTGTGGAGACGTTGTGTCTGGCATAGCTAAATCTTAATGATGTTATTGACCCTCTCTTTCTCTTTTGGCACATATGCAAAACCAAAAAAGCCATATCCCTAATCTACAGAGGTACAATGATCTACTGCCATTTTCCCAGTTTTAACCTCCTTTTTAATGGTGTTCATCAGGCACTGGAACATTTTCCATTAGAAGAAGCCTTTGGGACTATTTTCCATCACACTCTTAAACAGTTTAAACATACAGAACTTTCTTTTATATATAGTTTTAGTAAAAAAAATAAATAAATAAAAACGCTTTTGTGAATCTGTGAGTGAATGGTGCCCTGCAATGGATTGGCAACCTGTCTAGGGTGTACCCCTGCCTGGTTGAAAAATGAACAACAACAAATGGGCAACAAGTGTTGTAGTGGCAGAGTTGGTCGTTCTATAACTGGATGGTTGGTGGTTCGATTCGCGCCAGGTCAATTCTGTCATTGTGGCCACGAAACAGTAGAGGCGAACCATAACCCAAACTACAACTCTAACACCTCATAAATAGTTCTGCCTGCTATACATTGGCAACAGTGATTGGGTTGTAGAGTTAGGGCTGCATGGATGGATCTATCGGTAATCAGACCCCTCTCATGTAATCATTTCAGTTCTTGTGATTTATCTGTGTGGTTGATTTAACAATTCCGTTGAAAACTAAACATACATTGAATTTATATTACATGGGAATTATTTACTGTATATTTAAATTTACTGTCCTGTCTAGCTACAATCGGAGCTCCAGAGCCACAGTTTGCCAAACCCTTGATCTATGTGTTGGCACATGTACATTTTTTCAAACAAATACTGATTCTCTTTTAATATATTTAGCAATATATACTGAATGCTTCTCCACAGAATCTACTGAGAAAACACATGTCTAAGGTATTATTGTGGGTGAGTTTATAACTTTATAATTGTAGCTGGTGCCAACAAAGACTCAAAGAAAAGATTGTAATGAGAGAGAGCATAACACTTACCTCGCTCACCAGCTTGTTGATTTGGCGAGCGCTCTTCAGAGCCAGGTTGTCCTCAGTGTTTAAAGTGTGGTACGCTGAAGATCCCTTCATCTTGTTCAAATCCTTCTTGTATTTCAGCTGCAGGTTAAAAATGGATAGGGGGGATGAGAAAGGTATTTAAGCACAACAATACCAGAAAGAGCTCAATCTGTTGCTCGGGGTCTGTCAGATCTGTCATTGTGAATTCCATTGGCCTGACAGAATAAACATAATCAGTCGTTTAGTCAGGCAACATGTCTACATATATCCTTAGAAAGGCTCTAGAGTGACAATACAAATTACATTCGGTGTTGACAAGGTTAATCCTAAACTAAACCAACAGGCCATTTTTGACTTGAACAAAAATCAAGCTTGGACAAATGGGTGATCGGCAACCAAAGAGTTGAATAAACTGTCACAAAAGCCCATATTCCCCCAAAAACATGCCAGTTCTTTACATGAAGAGCTGCTTGTTTTTTATATGCAGCATTCCTAATATGATTCCTGCTACGTGCCGTTTGGAAGGTGGGTTGCTAGCTATTTGGAAGCATGGAGATTCATTCAACACTGCTCATATACTCACATCACTGGCTATATCATGAGCTTTCTTGGCAATCTGGTATCCGGGAGTGATCATAGCGGGGAAGCTACCCTTGCCCTTTTGCAGTTCATATTCTTCTGTGTAGGCATGCTAAAAGAATTGGAAACATTTAAAATCGACATGTGATCACACAATTACATAAGGTGTAAACAAAGACCGTGGATGTGCAGAAGAGCATGGCGTCACCTGACTGAAGTGCTCTGCATTCTCTTTGGCCAAAGCAAACTCTGCAGCCCCAGCTTCTGTGCTGCCCTTGCCTTTAATCTCCTGCTCGTATTTCTGCTGATATTTGAGCTGCAGAAAGCGACACTGGGGATGTTAAAACAAAGCATGCAGCTGTGGGATTTGAGCATTTGATTCAGATTACCTTACCTTACTTGCCATCTCTCCTGCTTTTTTGGCCACCTGATATCCAGGAGTAAAGTGGGCAGGGAAGCTGCCTTTTCCCTTCTGCTGTTCATAGCCCTCTGTGTACACGTGCTTTTTAACACAAAGGAATCTTAGGACACTGGTATAATCAATCAGTGAGTTTGGTGTTGTGTTAGCTTACATCACTGACTATCTTCCCTTGATTTTTAGCTAAAAGCACATCAGGCGTATCGGTCACAGTGGTGTATTTTGATACTCGTTCTTCATGCCCTTTCTTGTACTCCAACTGAAAAAAAAATTAAAATCACATTTTTTTTCTGGTAGAATATATATAACTCTTATTTCATGATAGTGTTGCATACATTGCTGGCCAGTGTATTGGCTTTCCTTGCCATTTCATATCCAGGAGTGATCATGGCAGGGAAACTGCCCTTTCCTTTAGACTGCTCATATTCCTCTGTGTATTTCACCTGCAGCTCAACAAAGAAGCATCACAGATTATCACCTAATCACACCAACTCTACATGGCTGACATCTATTTAAAGTAAAGCAATATTAGCAATACTGTCAACAGTTCAAAGTGACTTCGGTCCGTGTACATTGAATTCAATCCGTTTTTGTTTCTGTGTTGAAAATTGTTCGTTGTTTGGTTAATGTTTGTAAATAAAATGATGAAAACATTAATATATTAAGTAACAATATTAAGAGTTTAAAATCAGTTATTGGCAAATAAACAAACAATTGCAAAAATTCCTGCTTTTCATTTCTTGTCATTTTATTATTTATTATTTTGTTATGGTGTATTACTGAACTTAATTATTGCTCAACTTAACAACTCGTTCTGCTAACTCTTGTCTATCGTGTCTCAGACTCTCTTTTTCACTCATGCGTCTTTATAGATATGGATATACGAGATCACTGGGCAACACGGTGGTGCAGTGGGTAGCACTGTGCCCTTCCAATTAGAAGGTTGTTGGTTTGAGGCTCGCTGGTGACCTTACTGGAAGGAGTTTGCATGTTCCCTATGTGCTTGCATTGGGCTTTTTTTCTGGGTATTCTGGTTTCCCTCACAATCCCAAAAAACATGCAATTAAGTAAACTGTACTACGTTCCCCTTAGGTGTAAATGTGTGTGCTTTTCGCCAGATGTAAGCTAGATATAGGCACCAGCAGACCCCGTGACCCCGAAAGCGGGTCGGAAAATGGATGAATGTACAGGATAACCATCTGGCGATCGTCACTATATGTTAAAACCCACTACAAAAAAATGCCAAGAAAAAGTTTTTAACTTCAGTTCCAAATGTGTCTCCGACCCGAATCCAACTTGTCCTGCTAACATTCGCAGCAAAATCTTCATATAAACTTCACTCCACAGGATGTTGGATTTCTGAGATATCTGAAAATGTTGCTCCAGTTTGTATCATCTCAGAAAAAAAGCTGCCCAAATGGTTCAAGCATAGCCTTTTTCTAGCAGTTCAGCATTCTCTTGCCATTCCCTATAGATTGACCAATACATGCAATGCTTGTGTGACCAAATTAAATACAAATGTAATCTGAGAAATATCCTACAACAAGGATTTAGACTGTGTCAGGAAATAATAGTATCACAACATTCAACAATGATGAAAACGTGGTTAATAATAAAATATTGACTACACTTTTTCAGAATCACTAAATGCCCTTACATCACTGGCCAATGAGACTCCAGCCTTGGCATGCAGCATCTCAGGAGAGTCTGCTACAGAGGTAAACTGCGTCATACGTGTCTCATGGCCGCGCTTGTATTCCACCTGCAATAAAAATTATTGCATTTTAAACAAATCATGATAATTCCTTAATTTGGCGCAGAAATGTGCCTCAAATATCCAAAAGCATTGAATCAGATCACTCACACCACTGATGGTCTTCTGAGTCTGGCTCACACGCACAATTTCCTGGTTGGTGACACTACCTGAGTAAAATGACTGCTGCCCCACAAATTCAGTTTGGTAACCCTGCTGCTTTTGAAAAGATTAGAAACCCGTCAGCAATACTTTTACTTTACAGTATTCCTGTTCACAGTGTTTTGTGGTTCCTCACCTGACTGGCAAGCTGGCTGGCCTTGCGTGCTTGCTCGATTTCTTTAGATCTCATGTCATAGTGGAAAGTAGACATAAAACGCTCCCCTTCTTCTCTATATTTATTCTAGAAAGAAATAGATATGTAAAGAAAACTGATCATTAAAACTAAAATACTGGTACATACTGATACATAAAGTTGGGTCTTTTTACTGTAAAAAAAAAGTATATGGACTCATTCATGTGTAATTTTCACATAAATAAATCACTGAATGATGAAAAAAATCTTTGTCATATAGTAGAGCATTTGACACAGATTTTGTACTTCATACCATGAAGCAAGATAAATTTGAGAGCTTAAAAAATTTCATTTATGATGGGTAATTGATTTCCGAATGATCAAGACATGAAATAATTTATATGATTTAGAAGTTGACTGCATGAAAAGCACTGACAGACAGGGGCAGCTGGGGATCTCTGGTGGAGCTTGAGAGAGAGTGCGGGAGGGAGGGAGAGAGGGGAAGGAAGCAGGAAAGAGGTGGGCTGTTCGTGTGGTGTAAATTTAAACAGCAAATACATAAAGAAGGCTGGAGAAGAGTATCATGTCACAGCACAGAAATAACTAGAGAGGTGCAGTGCTCATTCCAAACCTGTAGAGTCACCGAGGCCTTTGAGCTCCCCTAAATACAGCCCTTTGACCCTGCTCATATATGTGGAATTACAAGAAAAAATGAGCCATGTCGTATAAAATCTAAATAGATTTTCGTTGTAAACCATTGCGAAAAAAACATCTTTACGATCAGGCACCACTGAGACGTTTCTATGAGGGACTTCGAATTTAATGTAATATTAATAAGCTAGGTGATAGTAAGCAGGGACACCATTACAGAAACATCCAAAATAAACATGAACACATGCAACAAGAACATAATAAAAAGACATATTGTCAACGACTAATGAAATTTGGCATCAATAGCGTATTATTTCTCAAAGTAGTTTGTAGGTTATTATATAAGGCTACTAATGTTGTGCATTCAAGTCATTTAATTGTTACGATAGCCAGCACAGAGAGAGGTTGGGTACGATAAAGAGAAGTAAAGACCTGCTGACTTTGTTGAAATTGTATTGAAAAGAATTAAAAATATAAATAGCAGTCTCAAATAAGTGGAATGAGAGGAATTTGGTAACATTTGGTGATGTCTGGGATGTAAACAAGAGCTCACCTCACTGATGGCTTCAGATTGCTTCTTGGCGTTGATGTTGACTGGAGTCTCATAAACACTTGTAAAAGTGTTGTTCTTAGGGTTATGCCTTTGAGATTTCAGAGATATTCATCCAGTTAAATTGTCATTCTTTACTTATAAGCTAATTTATTGAAACATTGAGCAATAGCAAATCTATAAACTTACACTTGGCAATATGGCCTTTTCTGGTGGCTCACAAAATTGTTGGCAGAGAGAACCATTTTACAGACCTCGCAGTGAAAGCAAGCCTTGTGCCAGTTCTAAAAGAGACGAACATGTCGAGCAGAGAGTATAAAACAGAAAGTCATTATCCTCAAAAGAAAATTAGTGAGGTTGTCTTGCTTAAAACATACCCAGCTCACACAAAATGTAAATTTTATGCACTTCAGACACAGATAATTCCATACCTGACCAATAAGATTGACCTTCTCTGCTGGGTATACCACAAACCCACACCTGGCGCACTTCTGAACATTCATGTTGAATCCAGTTCAATCAGAAACTCCTGTGAAAAACAAAATACTTGTGAATACAGGAAACAAGGCGTCCCAGACAGTCCCTTGGTCCCGCTGAGTGTCAGCCCCTGTCCTGTTGTTAAACTTAGATGTGCTCTCTGACTGAGACCCAGTCTAGTAGACACCGGCGGGTGCAGGCTCAGCCCTCATCGGCTGAGTAGTGCTTGTATGGGTGGGCTTATTGGTTGACCAGCTGTCAGTCACTTGAAAGTGGGAGAGATCTATCGCAGAATCGTGATCACAGTGTTCAGTTTGAGTACTTTAGTCAATGCTTTCAGACGAGCTTCAAATAGACAAATGAAGTCATGGCTGGATTGGTCAAAGCACATGTTATGTGCTCTCTAGTGGCCCATGTGGAGACCCTCATGGCTTCATTTTCCCAAATGATATGAATTTACAGTATCCGTTGATTATAATGGCAATATCGATGTTGACAATATCTGTCTGCGGCTACCCCAGGGTCTTTCTGAGATGGGTTGGCATGCTCTAGATAGTCTAAGAACATGTCAGTTTGAGTGACGGTGAGTGAGAATAGTGAGATATACTGCCTGACCTCTCACCCAGCATAGGGTCTTGAAGGAACTTACGACCCTAAGTAGGAATTAAAAAGTTGAAAAACAAGATATCAACTTAGGGTGATAAAATTCCCTAAAAGAGGAACCCAATAAGTTGCTTACTATTAATAATGACCAAATATCAAACTCCAAAGTTGCAGAAATGCAGCCTTAAATCTTAAAGGGACCTCCACAATGCTCAACTGATACCTGAAGACACTAATAATTGTACCACTCTCCAGCCCTTTGATGAATCTGCTACAGTCCTGACCTCTCTTTGTAATTTTTCTGCACTTTTGCAACCCCTGCACTTTTTGAAAACGTGAGTGACGTACTGGACATGGGTGATAACAAAGACGAGAACTGCACTCAAGCTAACGTGTAAATGGCTGTCCCCTCGGTCACTCCATTAGAGTGACGTGTTCTTGGCGCATTTTTTGAGATGCTCCTGTCAGCACACTGCAGATGGGTTAAGCCCCACCCACTGAATGTTGAGCTCTAACCCGTGTTATCGATTTGGTTGTACTCCCTCACCCCAACCCTAACCATAAGCCTAACCCAGTTTAGCAAGCTAGTGACTCAATTCAATGTTCAGGGGGTGGAGCTCTGTGTTCAGTGGGTGGGGCTTATCCCGTCAAAACTGCAGTCAGGACTACTAGCATTTTCCATCCGTGTTAAGGTTATTGGTGAGCCACTGCTAGCATTCTAGATATTTGTTTTGCTTAAGTCCCATTAAAAATGGAACATAAGAGACATTTTGAGAAGACAAGATATAAGTCTTAAAGAAACACATAACATTTCCTTTTCAAATCTTTCGATCCTTGAACACCCGAAACTCACAGTTTCAAACTGTTTTCTCTGAACTTTCAAGCATTACCACTCAATGTCAGTTAATTTGTTTTTATAATTGTGCATAAACAACAGGGTTAAACAACCTTGGATTGTTTATATTTGTTATTTTCATGATTGCAAACTGTTTAGGGTGTACCCCTGCTTCCCAGCTGAACATGCACCTGCAGACACCCGGGACCCCAAAAGGCAACAGACGTGTATAGAAAATGAATGAATGAATGGTTTATATATCTTTTGTTATGCATGTAAAACCAACACAGTCAGAGTCAGAGGCCGACCCCCAGTTTACATTAAGAAAGAGGGACTACATTGCATCTTGTTGTGTGTATATATATATATATATATATATATATATATATATATATATAGTTTTGTAGTAACAATAACTGCAAAATAGATTCCTTCCATGAACTATCATCATTTGAAACGTACAAGCAAATAAGTGTGCTTGATATTTCCTAAATTCATCACAAACTGTTTGTGAATGTTTTTTTTTTCTTTCTTCTCTCTTTGTACTATTTTAAACACTTTACTTCAGAGACTCTCTTTTAAATATGTGTGGCGCATTGAGGCATATTTAAATGTTATTATTTTCTAGGCTCTGTGACTTTAAATTCAGTAGTGGAAGAGGAAGGTCGGAAGTTAGTTTCGGTTTTACAGCTTTGCATCGGTTGAACTTGAAGGCGAGTCATCACAACGGCGGATCCTGGAGAAACGTAAGCGCAAACGTTAAGAAAATATTTTACTGCAGCGAACAGAATTATCTTTCATATAGATCTACTCGGTTATGGTTAATAATTTCCATCTACCAAAAGCTCGTTTCCTCTTGCTATAAAACCTAATTTAACTGTCTAGTGTGGCATTACTAGCAAGAAACATGAACTTCTGCTCCGTTGAGTGTTTGTAAACAATGTTCAAATGGTAAAATACAAACACCCAGAAAGTTTAAACGTTAACGCCAACATAATACGTTAGCCTAAATTCGCCACACATCTAATTTAGATAGAGAACTCATATTAAAGAAATGAGGTAACGTATAATTATATTAGGTAGGTTAACGATGACCAAGACATACCTCAAGTCATGGTTCTGAAAAAGACCTTAAATAAATGAATATGTTTAACAGCTATAAGTGGAATCAAAAGTGACAAAAGAATAGTTACTATTTTAGTAGCAATCTGCTAGGACTCTACATCAGGAGTATTCAAATATATTCTTGAAAGGTCCCTTTATTAGATTTCCATTCAATCCGAGGTCCGGAAAAGTAACGGTCTAAAAATACTCAGCAACAACAACAAAAACGCAAATATACCCAAAAATTTGGAATCCAAACCGTTTATTTTTTTATAGATTTTTATTTTTATCAAGGAATAAAGTACATTACAGATTAATTAAGCCAGGGGTAATATGGTTACATAAAGATATGAAAATGTTAAACATGCTGTACTTTCCAAAAATTCAGACTTAATTACAGTATAATAATCAAACATATAAAAATAAAGTGCTTAAATATATTAATTGGCTGCATGTCACCTGATATGTTGGGAACACTTTGAAAATCCTGAAGTCCAATCTGATTGGTTTACCTTAACCGGATTAATTGTTATTTAACCGAAGAGAATTGTTTTTGTTCGACCGGGAAACAGTTATAAAGAACAACTTAACATTGGATTCACAAAAGAATTTGAAGTTCACGGTGAATCCTCTCTAAAAGACATCCAGGAGTTTTATTTGAGGCAGTTATTAGAGTCAAAAAGAGATGTTTTGATCAGTTGCAATGGTGATATTCCCATGCGCGAAACAAAATGTGATTGGTTGTTTGAAAAGTTGGTCAAACAGACTCATGAGTCGGTCTTCCTCATAGAAACCTGCAATAAATATCAGGCCCTCCCTGGGAAAGTGGAGATTGGACATAGATGGCGCAGCTAAAATGTTTACAATCCTCAAAGATATATATTCCAGAATCACATTTGTGTACTCCGTTAAAATTAGATTTGAATTATGATTAGAGTTGCATGTGTCAGGGTCCGGATATGGACCGGAGTCTGCCTTTTGAGTACTCCAGCTCATTTAAAAACTACTATCAGCATGTGCAAATGTTTACTACACTCAAAATCACTTAATCATTGTGGATTAAAGATGAACCAGAACTTCACAAAAAGAGAAAATTACGACAAAGTTCAACATTGCAAGCTCTCTGTAACTTGAGGGTTGTGCAGAAGACCATCGTTGACACCATCCATAAGGAGAAAAGGTCTCATAACGCAATCACACAAGAAGCTGGATTCTCACAGATTGCAGGATGGAAGTATATTAATAGAGTGATAAGTGGAAGTTGAAAATGTGTCTATAAAGGTGCTCAAATGACAGAAATGTGATCAACCGTAGTAAGTGTATGTGCGTTAAGCCACTCTTGAAAAAAAAAGTTTGTCATTGTCGTCACAACAGCCAGAGTAATGGCTTTATTCTGCTATTTTGGCTCACAGTATGTACAGGATTACATGCGCATGTTTCACATTTTATCAGCGATCAGAGGCGCTCGTGTTTTTCCTGGCGCAATGTTAAAAAAATCATTTTTAAAATGCCATGAATCGACTGCAACCTGTTGGTTTGGAAGAGCATTGCAGTATTTCAGGAGTGTTTGAGTGTCTGTGAATATGCATTTTTTTATTTTTTGCACATGGTGTGATAAACAGGTACGTGTGGCCAAACATGTGTAAGATCCTTTTTTATTAGTAATATTATATATAATAAATATACATATGTGATTGTTTATTACACTTTTAGAGCTAATGATGTGTCCCAGGGTAACTAGATATGTTTCTAAGTCTCAGAGTCAGAAATAAGATAATTTTTTTTTAAACCACAAAGTAGTAAAGGAAGGGGTGTAACTGCACACAAGATTGTTATCACAGTAACTTAACTTGAAAAACTACTCGTAACCCGTCAAAACGTCATATTTGAAGCATTATTTCCCTTGAGTGACTTCCCTGTTCCTGATCCGTTCTCTTCTTCAGAATGAATAGGGAAATCCCTGTTGCTGAGATGGAGGTGAAAGAAGAGGACGAAGGGACTTTTGGAGAAGGAGATGTGACTGATGCAAAACCAGATCGTAAAGGAAGATTTGCTCTTTTTGGCCTCATGTAAGCCTGTTCCTTTCTGATCTAAATGATTCAGTGTTGATATGCAATGATTTGATACCCCACCTGTTCCCACTATCTTTTCTTTAAAGCCATATGAAGAGATTTACAATGTTTAAAGTTCACCATGGATAAAGCTATCGTGTCCCCAAAAAAGAAAACTGGTTGCAAGCCAGTGTTGCCAGTTGGCCATCTGTGCCAGTAATTGCATCCAAGAGACTTCAGTGTTAACAAATGGCACAAATCAAACAAACTATTTACATTTTATGTAAATGAGATGTATTAACTCTTGTAAAAAAAATCAGCACTATCCATTTCTTTCCCTGAATCTGTGCTTTTTTTTGCTATATGACGATGCTGCACGTGAGGGGACAGAGTTTAGTCAGCAGCGCCACCTTGTGGGGTGAATTCCAAAAGTTTGACCTGGCAAAATTTTAAATAAACCCACGTTTAAGCATCGCCTACTCTTAAAAGCCTTTTTATGTATTTTATTCACATTGCCTTTATTTATTTTCAGTTAAAATAAGATATTTTGAGGATTGTTGGCTCTCCTATTTGAAGTAAAACAAGAACAGATCAAGAAATACATGTACACTTACATCTTGCTTTTATCTAATGTGATTTATGTTGCACTCTAACAAATACATTTTGTTCTTTGACATTTAAATCTACAAACATTGAGATCTCTTTTAAATTAAAATCTTTGTCATCTACAAATGAGATTTAAATCTACATTTATACTTGACAAAAAATCTTGCTTGCACTACACTACTGACTGAGCTACAGTACTGTTTTAAGGTACAATTTGCTTTTTTTAATTGAATACATTTAATCACATTTAATTTTTGGTCTTGATTCATTCCCTTACCTTATTTAAAACATTTCACATTTTTCTGATTGCTGCCATGTTTACAGAATTACATAGTTAAGTAGCATCTGTAGCACCAGTGGCCTGCCATGCTGGTCACGTAAACAATGATTCCAATTAGTGATGGAAATGTGTTATATTTGCTTACCTTTAAAGGGTTCTTGAACTTTTTTTTTTTATCGGTTAAATTATTCTACTTTTCGGAACTGAGTTGGGCTTCTCACTTTGCTGTGTTGTTAGTTCTCTTTAATGTGGTCAATGATTGAAATATTAATTGGCACGACAGGTTTGACCCTATGTTCCAGATCATTCGAAAGAAAAAGTGAAAGTGACCATGGATGACCCATAGACAGTATTTGGGCTCTACATTTCTCCCATCCAAGTACACGGCTGCACGCACAAAGAAAGTGAACAAACACACTGTGAACACACACACAGAGAGCAGTGGGCAGCCATAGCTGCAGGGCCTAGAGCGGTGGAGGAACCTGATTGGGCACCACAGTCATGGTTGTCCCAGGTGGGAGAGCGTGATCTTTCCACACTCACCCCATCTTCAACTCCCAGTGGAGCTGGGGATCGAACCATCAACCTTCTGATCACCAGTCAGTCTCATTATCCACTATAGGCTACAAATCTGTGCTCTTTGTTTAATCAGCATTCAATGCCATAGAGGAGTTCAGAAGCAGTTAAAACTGTTTAATAAGCCTAGAATAAGAAGTTAACTTCAACCTTGGATTCACACATTGATAACAAAAATAATGAAGCAAAAATTTTAATCCCTGAAAGAAAAATTTTAAGGTCGGTGGTAAAATACTACTGATCTTGAGTCTGATGCAGAATCATACTGAAACAACCTTTACCCCAGCCCCAGCTGAATTTAAAAAATACGTAAATAACAAAATAATAATGAAATAACAACCAAGGTACTATCAAACACTAGGAAGATGTTAAGTTGCTTACAGTGACGCCGATTTCACAACACAGGCGTCAGTGTTGCACAAGCGGCACATATTTTTTTCAGCCCCCATGTTAATGGATGAGCGCTTTTACACTGCCCGCAGTTGCGCCACGCGAGTGTCTAACAGGAGTGTCAGTGCAGCAATCATTTTGGCGCTGGTACTATTTTTCTAATGCTCTGCTAACGCTAGCTTTCAGCATCAATGTATAAAATATGTGCAAAATACAACGAAAAAGCGTTTAGTTTTTAGCACAAATAATACATTGATGATCTACCAGTCTAATACTTGTAAACACAGTATTATTTAAATAATAAGATAAAGAAAATAATATTTTACCCAAACTTACAAAAGCAGTTTATTTCATTTATACAGATGTTTTCTGATGTTACATTTAACGCATATATTTATTATTCTTATATTATTATTACAGTGTAAGAACAGAATTCCTGGTGACCTCATAACGACACTTGTAAACAAACTGGTGGGTGGGTCAGAGTTTAACCACCAAGACCCCATCATGAACGACACTTGTCTCATTGTCGAACAAATGTCCAATCATTTATGGTCATCGACATTTGCAATATAAAGACTTGCAGCCAAAGGAAAAGGCTTGGCATGCAATTGCACTAAATAAGCCGGACAACCAGTGCTGCTGGTGTGAAAGCCAAATGGATACGCTATGCTTCTGCTACGTAGCGTGCTGAGCACGCCTCTCTTTCGCTTGCGGTCTGAAACTGGCATAGGTTCACAGCCCACTACTTTCAATCATGTTTTCGGTAGATGATAAACAGATGTGCTCTTCCAAACATTGGCTTGCTCTCCATTAAAAAATAGACTTTATCTTTTTAAATAAATTCTGCTGGTGAGTAAAACAGATGTCTGGCTGTTTATTTATTTTAAGATTAAGTTTTGATATTTTTTAGAACGGATAGGACAGTAGAATGACATGAAGAGAGGTAGGTAGAGAGGGGGAGGAAAGGCTTGGAGATGACAACTGGTTGAGGATTCAAACCCCGTCTCCTTGCGCAACCACACAAACACATCTGGTACACCTTCCGTTAAACCTCAGGGCTGGACATTTGGAGTCCTGAAACTGTTGGTTGCTATTCATCAGCTCTGATATGTTAAAATCTCCGGGACTTTTTAGTTTCTCGGTGCATTATTGCTTTCAATTATTTAAAATTTATGCTCAGATTTTCTTTCAATTAACACTGATCAGCAAACAAAGGTATCGTTCACAAGGAAAGGATAAAGTTATCTTGAGCTCAACTGTGAAATATGCGTTATATAACTTTAATAAAGCACAGTGCTAGTGTCAATTCCAAAGACTAGAATTCTACCACGTTTCACCACTATTCTAAAAATATGAAATAAATGTGTTTTTGGATGTGAACAGAATTTTAGTGGAGGGACTGAAATCTCTTCCACATCAATCAAATTACATTAAAACATGAAATTTCCTTCTTTTTATGTACAATTTGTACATCAGGGGACGCCACAGTCTGCTTTATTGCATCATATACTGTGATTTTAAAACCTTTCTGAGACATTAATCATTACAAATCATGTAGCTAATGAAACTGGTGGCTTATTTGAATTAATTCTCTAAAACCATTTGTTTGTATGTCGGTTACTCACACTTTTGGGTGCTTGCTCATACCCAGGCTTAGCATGTAATTACGTTTGTATGTTTGTACTCTCACGTCCTGGGTGACCCTGGTTGAGGGCTTTGAATAGGCCTTTGGAAAGCTCTGGGGACTGTCGTGTGTGCTGACTCAGGGAGCGTGCGCCGCCCCTGCCGGCAGAGCCACAGCTCCACTCTTTATAGAGTATAGAGCATGCCGGGGTCCCAGCACACACCACACCGTACAACACCTCAGGCAAAAAAAGCCAGCCAAAAGAGTCTAAACCTGGGAGAGATTCAGCACACCTGAAGGAAGAGCAACAGGTTTCAATGCAGAGTGGTGTACCGCTTAATGAAGAGCCCAGGTAGGAGTGCGCTCAGTTGGGATATGAGCTCAGGTCTAGTTGAGGGGGGGGGTGTTAGGTGGGTTAGCTCCCCCACATCACATGGGACAGTTGTGATTCGCTCCACTGTTCATGTGTGAGAGAGTGTATAGACAGGGGCCCATTGTTTTACTGAGGTAACATGATGACTAGGCTCTTCTGGAAAACTGGAACATATTGTACATCCAGTGGCCTACTAATCTGGACAGATCCTTTGGAAACTTGACAATGAAGATGTGAGACGTCTGTGAGAACGTTCTTGCAGGCATGTGCTGCATTTCTTTTTTATTGCATATTGTGTATATTTATTTTGGACAATATTGTTTTGAAAAAGTTTGTTTTTCCTGTGATGGAGGATTTTCTGGTTAGCCGTCATTTCCTGCTTTCTGGGAGACATGCTGTTTTGATGCTTGTTTATGCAATTGCATAGGATTTTTTATCATAGATTTATGGTTTTACGTCTCTTAAAACATAATATAAAGTCTAAAGTGTACGATGGGGTTGATATTAGAATCCAAACACTCTATCTCTGTTCCTCAGTAAGAAGAAGGATGGCAAGTTGGAAGAAAAGGGGGAACCTGAAAGCCATTACAGGATTGTTTCACCAACATTCCAGTATAAGATGAGCCACCAACGTGTTGGCAAGTGCATCATCATCAATAACAAGAACTTTGATGAAAAGACAGGTGAGTCCTCATCTTTTGATCATACTAAATTGGCTAATTGTATTAATTTGCACACTCAATTAAAACCGTTTAGTTGAGTGTTATGTTGAAATTGTTTGTTGAGATGTTCTAAGTATATCAACATTATTTTGCTACATTAGAGACATTTTCTCAATGTAATTACTTGTTAAAGTGATAATACTGCTGTTCAGGAAAGCATTTTAGACGCAATATCTAAAAATAAGGACTGCTCTTGATTTTTTTTTTCAAACGTTGTATTTTGTTGTGTACTCATCTGAATTTAATTGTACTCATCATAATTTAATTTTAGATTTTATAGCTATACTATTGCAAAAGCTTGAGAAAAGAGAAAGAAAGTTCCCAATCATTGACATTTATGTAAACATTTCTTATTTGGAAGAATGTGATTTTTATTCTTACTCTGACTTGACTTTACAGTTTTTTTTTTTATAAATTACAAAAGGCACAGCTACTTTTTTTAACTGAAAATGGTAGAATGGTTATTTGTCTTCTGGTTTTAAGGGATGAATGTACGCAATGGCACCGACCGGGATGCTGGAGAACTCTTCAAGTGCTTTAAAAGCTTAGGGTTTGAAGTGTTCATCTATAATGACCAGACCTGTAAGAACATGGAACGGCTACTTAAAGAGGGTAAGAATACACTTGCTCTTTTCCAATAGTGAGTGGCCCAATATTCTTCCACATTTGTGGTCAATTTTCACTTGCTTTCAAAGAATTTTGTGTGTGTGTATGTGTGTAAATATTAGGGATGTAATTATATATCAAGGCACAATATGTCTGTGATACATCGTCTAGGAGCAACAATACACTACATAAACAATGTTGACAAATGGCTGTACACTTTTTTTATTTAGAAACAAAAGCAATATGTAAAACTTTGCATTAACAAGCTTTATCCTTCACTTCTGTTGCGCTCTGAACTCACAATCATTAGCGCTGCCCCCTAGTGGGTGGATGAAATAGTTTCTTATACAAATCAAAATGTATGGTCTTAACTTAATGTTAACTTTAATGTCATTTTAATTTTAAATGTAGTTATAAAAAAATATAAATGTACTTTAAATCGCAGGGGAAAAAAAGTATGGTAAAGCTTATGTATTCATTTCGGTTTTAAATGTATTATTTAATATTGGCAATAGATTCCTTTTTTGAATCATGGACATAACATTGAGATGTGAGTGTATCCCTTCACCAATAATGTATATTGAATGCTATATGAAAATTTTTATATTATAATACTCAGTTGTTTTGTGTGAAGTTTAAACAGTTTATTTTCATTTATGTTAGAATAATATAACTCAGACTGCAGCCCAATGCGACCCAAAATCTGACTATTTTGCCTATAATCAACCTGTATCTGATTTCTTCATGACAGTATGAATGGCTCAATTCTTCAATTCTTCTTTTTTATGTGACCCAGGTTGCTTTGATATGTAATCCCAGATCTTATGAGTTGTTTTTTTTTTTTAGCTGACTGTGTCTCAATGGCAAAGTCGGATGTTTCCAACTTTTTCATCATCAAGCCCCATTTAGAAGCGTTTTCCCAAAGTTGCTGTTCCAGTGAATTTGTTACAGAAAGGTGCCCGGAGCCACATTATGGCTGAAAGAACTGTCAATCGTCTGCCCATAAAGAAACCATATCCTTAAACTAGGCTCAAATTTAAGGCTTAATCAATCTTAAACTAACAAATAAAATAAAAAAACCCTCCCCCCTCAGAGTGTTCATGAAGGTCAAATCTTGAGATCTAAATCAACACAGCTATTGTGGCCAGGAGTAGAAATATAAGGGTTTTTTTAGCTCCAAAGTTGGCAATTTTAACATTGGAGTGAATAAGAACCTGCTCGCTTCTCTAGTGGTAAGTAGAGGAATTGCAGTTAAAGTCACTTGCTATTAGGTTTTAAGAGGGAAAGCAGGAGGTTGTCCCTCACCGTTTGACTTGTGACTGGCAGCCATTACATACTACATTACCCATGATTACCGAACTACAAGTCCAAGGAGGTACGGGGTAAAAAGCAAAAATTACAAGGTGTTTCAAAGATTCAAGATTACAGTTGCATTTAGAAATTTCTAACATTGCAATGCTAGTACAGAGGGCTCAAATATTTATTATAAATGCTTCAAATTGCATAATATGACCCTTTTAAAGAAGTACAAAGAAGATTTTGTTGTTAAATTAACTTAGTGCTCCCACCATTGTTCTGAAAAAGTTTCTTTTGTCTTGGATCACAATCTTCATCCTTAATATTATTTGATAAAAGTTAATGTCTCAGATCAGACATTATATTCAACAAAATCACTAGTAGAGTGTTCCCATCAATATTTAAATCTGTAAATAGCATATAGCGAGGGACGTCATGTGCGCTTCTGGACATACGTGTTGCATCTGAGCAGTGTTCCGTTCACACACAGGCTAGATTTGAGTGGCATACTATCAGAAATGTAAAAAAAAAATTCAGAAAGATTGAGCATTAAGACCTGCTGTCTGAATATATCCTATAGTTCTGATCAAGATGGGAGACAAAATATGTTAAATACACTTGAATGTTAAAGCAACAGTGTTGTATATGTGGTTATATGAACACAGGCCCACTGTAAATGTCAAACGATTGTAGTTTAATTAACACCTCATTCTGTTTTAATGCGTACCAGAGTGCTTTTTCTATTCAAATAGTTAAGCTTTGTAACACCAATAGTGTTGATTTGACACTGTACATTTTGTTGTGAACAAGCTTGTGCTTATACATTCATTCTGCATAAAAGTTCCTGCAAAAAAAGTCATTAATATTAGACAAGGCAAAGGGGCGGCAAGTGGCATAGTGGTGGTATTTAGTGGTGAGCAGAAGCCATGTTCTGTCAGATTACCCCAGGGCAGCTGAGGGCTACCAAGGTAGCTTATCACCACCAGTCTGTGAATTGTGAATAATGGTCTGAAAATGGAAAAGTGTCTTTGAAAAATGCTATTTATATTGACTGCATTATTTAAATAAGCATTTTATACTCATCTGTAAATAAAAGTGATTTACAGAGTGATAAGACCGTGGAAGTGGAGCATACAGGAATTGACACAGGAGTTAAAAAATGCCCTAAATGCAGATTTCACTGATCCAGGGCTTGAATGTGGCTTTAAAATAAGAAATATCCCAGTATATTTATCACCTCACACTTTCACAATGTTTCACGAAATATTGTATACCGAAATGTATAGCATGGCCAGACTCTTGGAGTTAAACTGAGATTTTAGCACAAGTCCATGTGCATTTGTTTTATTAAAAAAAAAGATAAATGATCACATGTTGTATACATTTGTTTTAATTCAACATTAGTGTTTAAATGACTGCATCAGTGTAGTAGAATATGTTTTACCTTTTACCAAAGATAATTAAAGCTTCAACATGGCTTTATGTTTACCTGTTTTTGCCTGTTACCAATTTATTAAAATTCCTGGAACATTAGCTTCGCTTTCAGCAATGATGTAAGAATATATGCGTATCCTTGATCAAAAAAAGTCATAGAACATTCAGAAAATGCGGTTGGACTACCTGAGCCTTGGAAGTTTGCATCATGAATGTGTTGTTTTTCATTGTTCAGTTCTTTCAAGTGCAATGTTCTTATCAGCCCCACCGACGAACAACAAGTCCCTAACAAAACGAATAATGTTTACTCCATATTATAAATGTATGAAATATTATTTTAAATACTTTAGTTCAAGAAATGTCTGAAATACCATTAACTCCAACATTTTGACCATCTTTTAGGTATTTACTTAAAGTTTTCATTCACACTTGTTGGTATCACTATTGGCATCAACAAAACATATTTCAAATCCACGTGTTGCTTTCCTGTGGCTCATTCAGCAGAGTGAGGGTTAAAAATATAAAATGCATAGACATCTATAGATACAGCACACAAAAGTGGAAAACAACTCATTTTTAAGATTTTTAAGATGACCAAATTTGCATAAAAGAGCATGGCGGAAAACATGTCCATGTGGAAGAAAAATGGTTTCAACATTGCATTTTTTACAAAGCTAAACCCGAGGCTGAACACAACAAGAAGTACCTGGTTGTCAATCATGTGTCAAATGGGTTGTCCTCGTTCAGTGAGTGCTTTTAAGGTTTTTTGCCATTTTTAATAAATATGTGTATAATAGACTGTAAAGAGGCAGGAAGTGAATTTGAGAGTACAGAGGGCAGGGAAACTAAAAGAAGGCATTTTGAACTCTAGTTACCCAGAAGCACTGGCTATCACATTATGCATCATGCTGAGTAAAAACCACTTCAGCAGAGCAGACATGTGGATATGTTTTGAAATGTTTCTTTACAGTAGACCTGTTCAGGCTGCATACTTTTCTTTCACCCACGTTTGATCTGGGACGGGTTACCTTCCCTTAATGTATGCCCTTCCGCTTACAAAACATTCTATATTCTATCAATAAAAGATTTTGTAGATGTGAAGATGTGATATAACACATGTTTGCTTTGTGAATATTCTGTGATCTTTCTCTCACCGTTTTCTTCTCCTTCTGTTCGAACTCCATATAGAAATGGTCCGATCCAGCAATAGAATATTAAAATCTCTGAAATATTAACGACAGGTCAAGGTGTATGAACACAGCAATAGCAGCAGTTTATTTCATTTTAAACAGTTAGACAATAATATAAAACTTAGCTTAATGTGTGCGCAGTCCCCTGGTCTGTGTCTGGAGCCCAAGAGAGAGGAGGTCACAGTTTCAGAGGGCACTCTAAATATGCCCAAAGAAGATATCAAATTTCATTCTGCGTCACAAAGTGACGTACTAGTCCTTTGTATCTTTAGCCAAACAAGCTAACATTATTTAGCACTAACTTTAATATTAAAAACTTGTCACATGGACTTGGAGCCACCACTTATTTCACTCAATTTTACACAAACACTTGACTCAAATTGGCACATCTCCAGTAAAACTCATTCAATCTCTAGAAAACGATCAGGCTCGATGAGCCTGGTAGACTTAACAGATTGATTTGGGGTACCATGACTGCTCTAACTATTGGCTCTACTGCGCCCCCTTTGTATCTAAGCTGTTTTGATCCATTGAACATGTTAAAAAACGCACCAATTTTTTAAAAAGGTCACTCTAAATAAATAAGGTAATCTCACACTGTCGCTGTGACTGCACATTGATTTTCTCCAAAAATGTTTTTTGTGGAAGTAATCTGACTTTTCATGGAAAAAGCAGCTTGCCATGATTCTAATTATGTAAAACGACATTTTATGCATGATAAAAAATGAGCCATATGCTAAAAGTGGGACAAAAATTCTCTCTATGTTTAAAATACTTGTATATTGTAGCGGGTGGAAAGATAGACACGGACACACTCAAGGCGTTCAAGACCACGCAGGACACTTTATTAAAATAATGGCACCTTTAAAATAATTAAAAAGTCACTCATCGTGGCAATGGAGATGATAGGGAGCAGACTAGCCATGCGCAAGCTCCTGGGAAGTGCCTTTACTCCGTTCAGTCCAGTGATGCATGGTTTCCCGGCCAGAGGTATGGGATTTCTTGTGGCTGGTCTTCTCGGCAATCCCTGGGCTTCGAGCTGTGGGCCTGTCTCCATGGGCGACACCTTCGAGGCCATTACCAGCTAGAGCAGTCCAGAACCCTTCCCTCGGGACCAGCGGCCAGCCGAGTCCAGTGACTCAACTGGTCAGGTGGCGACCCTATAGACCCAGTTGGTGGGCACTTCCTGGGCTCCTTCGGCTCCCGATAGCTCCTGCGATCTCCATTGCTGCTCCCGATCTCCGTTGTTGCTCCTGCCAGTGTAATTTAACAGTGTGACTCTATTCTCCTTGGCTGCGTATTTAGGCACTAAAAATTTAATATTAATCACACGTACACTTAAATAGACACTTTTGAAAACAAAACTGAAATGTACAGAATCATATTTTCAATGCTAACACATTTGGTATGTTTTTCAGTGTCAGAAGAGGACCACAGCGAGAGCTCCTGCTTTGCCTGCATCTTGTTGAGCCATGGCGAGGAGGGCATGATTTATGGCACAGACGGGGCAATGCCCATCAAGACCATGACCTCACTCTTCAAAGGAGACATGTGCAAGAGCCTCGTGGGCAAGCCCAAGCTCTTTTTCATCCAGGTAAGAGGAGCAGGGCCACTGGAGGATTTGGGAAGGAGAGAGGAGGATGAGGAAGATGTGAAGGAGGAGAAAATGGAGCACCTTCATACAACGGTGTCTATTGTTTCAATGCTTTTTTCAGTCGGGGTTAACTTAGCTTGTTGAAGTGTACTTTAGGCGGATATTGACATGGCGATGTGTGTTCACTGGCAGGCTTGTCGAGGATCAGAGTTCGATGATGGTGTGCAGACAGACTCAGGGCCACCCAATGACACTATAGAGACGGATGCCAACCCGAGGCACAAGATTCCTGTTGAGGCAGACTTCCTGTTCGCATACTCAACTGTGCCAGGTAACAATCCCACTTATGAGAAGGGGAATGCAGGAAACTAGTGTTTTAAAGAATCCCAGGAATTTCCTCTAGTCCTGCGCACATGAAAAAGCCTGATCAGCAAAATCCAAGCCATAGATGAGTCAGTTCAAAGTGGAAAAAAAGGATTAAATATAACGTTACTAATTCTTCTGTTTAAATGTATTATAATAGCAACAACGCAACAAAGTGGGATTTGTTGGGGAGGTAAAAGACATCTATGAACATTCTGGCTGAATATGGATAGGCATGTACGAATAATTTTTATGCTGTATGCCTGTTGGTGCCATTTTGATCCTTGCCACTGTAGAGCGTGGGTGCCTGTGTGTTATTTAAGGCCTACGCTAATTGTTTTTATGTGAACGAACAATGAGACCAAACAATTTCTGGCTTAACCAACGTACAGTCTATTCATGCATTAGTGTGTACAACCTCCAATAAAAAATTAATTCAAGCCTTTTAAATAAACCTTTTTTGTCTAAGATTCACAGTTTATCATCAATAATTGAATAAGAACATTTCCTGTGAGTAGTTTTCATGGACAACTAACCGAAAGGTTTATTTAAAAGGCTTTAATTACTTTTTTCATCGGAGGTTGCGGTCACTAGAGCATGTGTACAAGAAAAGCAGGAATTGCTGTACGATGCCGTCACTCACTCAGAGTCACATGTTTATGCAGGTTACTACCTGGTATTATTTGCAAATTGCAAAAAATTACCCTGGACATATATTTGCAGTTGTGCAGGGTTCGGTCTTTTTTTTATACATCCCCATCTCTTTAACCACATCTCTTCCTGTCAATCTGCTTTATCTGTTCAGAATAAAGGCAAAATGCCCAAAAATGTACCAAAAAAACCATAAAATGACATAACAAACAACATTTAATTCTAAATCCCTTAAAAAGTTCTTTGAACCACCTTGGAGACTTGTTAGTCCCATTTAAATGTTTGGCTAAACATTCCTCAAATTTTTGGTTACTATTTAATCCTCTACACACTAAACTGACTTGAATACCTGCCTGAAGATGCCATTTGCGGTACAACAGATGCACACCACACCACACGGGAAAACAGGAAAGAAGACATATAAGACACAAAGAAAAAATCATGCGCTATTTCTTTTCTGTTTTCTGTACAAAATCGCTATGAAAAAAATTTTCATACCACCAAGCAAATTTTTTTTGTCCCACTCACATCATCAAAAGAGCCAGAAAAATAGATCTGATATGGCACTTTTTTTTTCGTTGGCACGAAATTTCGCACAAAAATTCGGATCGGTGTGTAGAAGCCTGTGTCAAACCCAGACAGGAAGTCGTGACCACAAATTCAGGTTTCAGCTCCTTTATTCCAATATTTCAAATTGCAGCAATCCATTTGCTTTTTCTTTCTTTGGATTTTGACAATCTGTAGTATGTTCAAGCGGCCAGTTAAACCATAATCTTTGCCCTCTTTTCATGACATCCATGACCCTCACTCTATGTGTACTGCAACATTATGTTTATGCCCTCTATAAGTAGTTTTTTACTGTTGAATCTTTGTTAATCATACGTTGAAATAAAGTTCATGGTATTTGTAAATCATTTTTATCATTTTCACAGGATTTTGCGTAAAGTTTCATTTTAACTAACCATTTTCTTCACAAAGCATAGATATGACTCTGGTAATTAGATAATGGCTCCAGTCTGGGTTGGAATACTTTAGAAAAATGTAATTTAAACTAAAGTCTTAATATTAATACTGGTTTCACAGGTTACTACTCATGGAGGAATCCAGGCCGAGGCTCCTGGTTCGTTCAAGCCCTCTGTAATGTTCTCAATGAGTTTGGCAAGCAACTAGAGATCATGCAGATCCTCACACGGGTCAACTACATGGTGGCCACCAGCTTCGAGTCCTGGTCCGAAGACCCTCGTTTCAGCGAGAAGAAACAGATACCCTGCGTGGTGTCCATGTTGACTAAAGAGCTCTACTTCAACTGAACTGAACAGAGCAGTTTACCATGCTGAGACTTTCTAGTAGCACTCTTTTATGTTTGAGCAGTAAATATTAACCAAATTGTTATTCTTTTTTGTCATTGATCTGCCATAAGGAGGGAATCCTCAATCTTATACTTGAGCAAAATCTTTTTACATAAATGTACAGAGCGGTGCACATTTCACAAGGGCAGGCGGGAAAGAGACATCATGTCCAGATATACTAACCACCAACTTGCTGAAAGACTGACTGAAGGACTGACTTGACTCGACAGATCGACATGTTCCACATTCAGGGATGATCCCAGCTGCAAGTTTGTGTATGAAAGCATTTTTTTACGTAATGCTGGGGCATTTGGATGCAAGTCTTCCTCTTCCTCTTGATCTCCTGTTCAAGTTCACTACGTTCTCAGCGTGTTCATACTATTCTAGGAAGCCGAAATGTTGCATATGATTTGCTCTTTGTCACTTGGCGGTGTCAAATATCCATGTTGCTTTGCCAGCTTTGAAAGTTTGCTTCCACTTTTACTTTAACGAATGAAACCCTTTATGGATCTCAATAAAATGATTTGTTTTAAAAGTGATTGAAAGAAACCCCAAAGCACACAAACGGTTTCCTGCTGTTTTGTTTTATGTCAAAAGCTTGAACAGAAAAACAACACAAGCATATACGAAGAAAATAAATGGCCATTTTAGGTTGGTTTTGTTTGGTTATTCCAGAATCCCCTTCAAGGGGGTCAAAAAAAGGGCATGAATGGAAATGGAGTGGCAACTAGTGAAGTAATGCTGACACCTGCCTGTTTTCAAAGCTTTTCATTCAGTTCTTGCCGGACAGTGTGAGCTCACTGAAAAATACTTCCATCAAATGTATGTATTTAGAGAGCACTAGTAGTTCAGTAGCTTTAAAGTGCTGCAATCCGTCTATAATCTACAGAGGCAGCTATTATTTTACTGGTGACCATCTTATCCATCTATTACCCATCTCAAACCTAATGTTCCAACTTACAGTAGCTGGTAGATCTGACAGTTTCAGAGTGTTTTGTCAAGCAGATTTCAGTTTTATTTTCTGTATTTTCATCAGCAGTCATTCACTGTTCATTCAGACCACTCATACCGCATCTGCCAAGCTGTGCACCAGCAGACTGCCACAAATGATTGTTTTTTTATGCATGAAGTGCCACTTCTCTATCGAGAGATACACTCACTTTGAGTACAACTATATTTATCAGTTGTGTAACACATGGTTTTCAAATTTAAATGATTTACAGTGCTAATAGGAATGTTTATAGGAAATATCAGAACAAGTGCCTTTGAAAAATGTGTCAACATTGCATTGTATACAGTGGGATTGTTTCAAATATTGAAAATGAATGCCTTTGTAAAAAAATGTTTTATTGTATTAAAATATTTTATTCAACTAGTCTTGTTTTTTAATATCGTCATAATCAATTCATCATTTCAAGTCAATATTTTTATGAAATATTTATATGTGTGTGTGTGTGTGTGTATATATATATATATATATATATATACACACACACACACACACACACACACACTCACCAGCCACCTGCAAGCTGGGCACCCCTTTACCTTCAGAACGGCCCTAATCCTTCGTAGCATACACTCAAAAAGCTACCGGAAACAGAGTTTGGTCCACATTGACATTATAGCATCACGCAGTTGCTGCAAGTTTGTCTATGACACATCCATGTTGTGAGTCTCCACCACATCCCAAAGGTGCTCTATTGGATTTTGATCTGGGTACTGAGGAGGTTATTTGAGTACAGTGAACTCACTGTCATGTTCAAGAAACCAATGACATGGTGCATTATCCTGCTTGAACTAACCATCAGAAGAAGGGTACACTGTTGTTGTAAAGGGATGGACATGGTCAGCATTAATGCCCAGAGTGTACCAAGAAAATATCAGTAAACCATCACCACCAGCCTAAACTGTTGATTCAAGATGGATCCATGCTTTTATCCATGTTTTTGATGCCAACTGTTTGAACGGCGCAGCAGAAATTGAGACTCATTAGACCAGGCAACGTTTAACTGCCCAATTTTGGTGAGCCTGTTTGATCTGTAGCCCTAGTTTCCTGTTCTTAACTGACAGGAGTGGCATCCGGTGTGGTCTTCTGCTGCTGTAACCCATCAGCTTCAAAGTTCAAGTGTATTGAGTGGTTATTTGAAATAATGTTGCCTTTCTATCAGCCTGAACCAGTCTGGCCATTCTCCTCTGACCTATAGCATCAACGTGAAAATTTCAGTAGATCAGCAGTTTCTGTAATTACTCAGACCAGGCCGTCTCGCACCAACAATGCCAGGTGCAGTCATTCTGATGCTTGGTTTGAATAGCAGCAGACCGTTCTGACCATGTCTACATGCCAAAATGCATGTAGTTACTGGCATGTGATTGGCTGATTACAAATTTGCATTAACAAACAGTTTGACTGGTGTATTTAATAAAGCAGCCAGTGAGTATGTGTGTGCGCGCGTGTGTGTGTGTGTATATGTAAGCAGGTTGCAGAGTTTGGTTGTTCCTCACTCAGTTTCCCGCCTCCTACATGTGACATTATGATTCATTAGCACCTGTTTGGTTTAATTAGTGAAACATAAAGCTGACAAGAATCCTACAAAATCCCTGATCTTGTGCAAGAGTTTTTAGCATTTTTTTTTCTCAAATTCACATTTGAACATTCTTTGTTTGGAGCATTTCTATATGTTGCATTTCTATTTCTATATCTCAACTGTATATATCTGAAACTCTTGATTTAAATTGTACATACAACATTAACAAATAACAAGATCTCAAACTGTGTCCTTCACAGGATGGGTCTAGATTTTGAGGGATCCCAAATCACCAATGGTTTCCAGTTTGTCCCCTGGTTGTCATGGCCAGGACACACGGCCTGGAAAAGCAAGTTTGTAAAGTTTCCAGCATAAAAACTATAGAGGGGTGTCATGGTATCAGCCCCCAAGAAACAAACCAAACCTCCTTCTGCGGTGGAGAAGATACCGATATGCTGAAAGCTTCTACCACTCACATGGGTTAGTTCCTGAGGTACGCCATCATGCCAGGCTGTGTAGGCACCGTTAAAATACTCAATGCACCATGATGAAGCATCCCGGCCCAACCAACAGTCCTCTTCTCGACCCTTTCGGGGGATGCTGGGGTATGTGAGGCCCAGTTCCCAGTATGTCTTTCCTGTTACCTGCACTTCCCAGTAGTTACGGACATCTGTAAATCCCTTCCGGCTGATCACGTTTAAGGTTGTGTCAAAGCGGGCAGGATTTTCAGGAACTTCCTGCCAGCTATCGGTGTAAGTGACCGTATCACCCTCAGGGGAAATGATCAGTTTTGGGTGAGCAGAGTCGGGATCCAGAACAACGTCTTGAACATCTGAAAAGTGCCAAAGGCAGTATGAAGATTGGCATAAAGATCAAGTTCTAGAATTAAAAACAGATTCCAGAGCACAAGACAGGTTTCCAATGTACTACATAGAAATACTTCACTGGTATTTTTAAACTTGCGTTGGCTTTATGCAAGAGAAACAGAGTCTTACAGGTTTGGAAGAGTTTCTTGGTGACAGGAACCTGGGAGCGAATGAATAACAGCAGATTGATCGTTAAGCCAAAGAGTTGTTCGTTCTTGAATTCATCCATACGCATCAGCTCTGGATCTGTTTTCTCCAGAGTCTCCGCTATCCTTTAAAAACGGAAGAGGTTGTGATTTAATCGAGAGAGAAATGTTTCTTATGGATATTGTACAGTAAATGCTTGACATTTTCCCAAAAAAAGCCTTCAAGGAACAACTAAACATTCCCTAACTTTCAACACTACTTACCTTTCTTGCATCTCTGATATCTGTAGGGACAAAAAAGGGAAGCCTTAGTGAAAGGAAAGTCTTTGTTGCACATTACATAATCCAAAACTTATGAAACTACAAGTTTACTTTATACATATTTTCTACATACATCTGGGCCGTATGCTGTTGATCAATTTCCCCAACACAAGGATCCATTTTGTGATCAATAAAAAAGAAAAATATTCAGCTTAATCTTCTCAAATGTCGTAAAGGGCGAAAACTCACGATGGCCATGTTTAGAGTACTCATGCTCAGAACCCCATCATCAATAAGTCTATTAAATTATTTACATAAAAAACACTAATGCCATCATGTAAAGGATTAGTTCCTATTCCATATGCTTCTGATCTTTGAAATCATCAGGACTAAAGAAGAGAGAAAAAAACGTTTGAAGAGCGTGTCAGAGTTCAGTGAGAGCAGTGTCTTTCATATGCTCAAGGTGGGATGAACGGCAGGGCTGCCATTTAAGATAAGCACTTCAAGGAATCATTGATTTTTTTTTAAGTTGTTTTTTAAGTTTAAGTTGTTTTTTAAGTTAGAAGCATCGAGGTTCTAATCTACTCCCATCCACAACATTATAAAGGCACAATTGATTTAATCCAACATTACATGTTCAATCTTTATGATGATGTGACATTAGTTTGATTCGATTCAATGAAGATCAAAGATATTATATATATAACACTTACTAACGATGAATTAATTGTAAAAACCATATGCCTCTACACACCAATCCAAAGTAAGATTTGCAGGAATCTCCTGATGGCTTCTCAGCAGGGTGCCCTTCGTCTGGATTACGGAGATATTGATACAATTATGCTCCCTGCCTGAAGATGGGGTTTGTGGTACAAGACTTGCATTCCGTGTCACACAAGAAAGAAGAAGACGATGATGACAGAGAAGAAATAAAAAAAAAAAATCCTGGATGTCGAGAGGTTTATACTGCTGATGGCTAAGGGAACTGAAAAGAGGATTTGCTGTGTGCTATTTCCTTCCTGTTTCCTGTACGGAGTCGTTATGAAAATGTGGGATGAGCGCCACCAAGCATCACAAATAAAGTGGTTTTTGATGGTCGTTCTCCATGGTAAAGTCCAATTTAGCACGAAACTTTGGATCGTTGTGTGGATATATTTGGGGCTGTAGCAGAAGGCAGATTGAGTGGTAAATAATGAGTGTCTGCAGATACTTATACATGCTGTAATGCCATAGGGAAGCTGTATGGTTCATCACATACACCCAAAGTCATTAAGAACTATCTTCCATTTAAAGAAGAACGATTACATGAAACTGCAGAAGGACAAGAGAAAGCTACGTTCACAGAAGCTCTGTGGTTAGTTCCCAAAAAAGTTTGCTAGCAGAGTTCCTTCAAAAACTATATGCAAGTGGAATCGCTGTTTTGAAGGTAAAGGGTGGACACACCAAAATATTGATTTGATTTAGATTTATTATAAAAAATAAATGATTGACATTGTCCTATTGGCCCAGTGTTTTGCCCATTATTTGTCCCATTTTATGATTTTCCAATGATATTAGTTGAAAATTCCCATAATCCCCTGAATAGTTTGATGTAGTGTGGGAACTATGTGTCGTTTCTTACATAAATAAGTATCTTGTATCTTATTTTTCAGGGTTTACGCACCGTTTTTAAGAACAGGACAGACCAGATATGACTGAAAAGCAAAGGTTTCAGAAGCAGATTTGAAGATAGAGCTGTGGATTACCCAACCTTTCTGCAATAGGAGAATTCACTCTTAATGTTCTGTCTTTGCAGTTTATTCATCGAGTGCTAAATATATTTCTCATAACCTCCAGGTGTCTGAATCGTGTTTAACATGTGATTATTGTTTTCAGTGTTTTCTTAACATTACATATTTGCTGACAAATACACAAATTGTCTTTTTTTATAATTAATGAATTCTTAGTTTCATAATGTTGTTTCCTTTATATTTGAACAATATTAATGCACCATATGTTTGCTTTCTTTTGGCAAGACGTCTCACATGGAAATAACCTAAATAAACATATATGTTACAATATGGGTATAGGTTTTTAATATTTGTGACATAAGTAAAATTTGCCGTTTTCCTATATTCAATGTACATATATGTGTACAAAACGTATATGGTTATTTCCGTGTGGAAAATTTGTTATACATCTTCATACAATGAAAGATTTGACCTCTTAAATTTCCATCTCCTCTCACTGATTTGTTAAACCAATTTCACGTTTTTTTTGTTATTACCTCAATGATTGGGAAAAAACAGCTAGGCATCATGTGGAAAAATAAAAAAGACACATATGTATGTATGTACATATAGGGTATATATGTGAATATAAAAAAGCAATACCTATATGGCCTGTATATGCACATATTTTTGCCCAAATGTGGCATATATATGCAGCACATATATACAAATATTATGTATATATGTGGGAACCTCTACGATTACATTCTGCACTGAACATTCACCTTCTGCTGATCTTCTTCCATCTCTGCGGACAGCTCGGCGAGCTGCTCATCGATTTCCTGTGTGAGCCGGTAGCACTTCTCAATTCTATCCTCCAAAGTCCTCTCCATAGCCTCTGTTTCAGTGTCCAGCAGGCTCAGCGTAATTCTCAGATCCTCATCCAAAACCCTCTTCATGTCATCGTATTTCTTCTTTATCTTATCTTTTAAAGTTGCAGTCTTGCTCTGCGTGGTTATGAACGGAAATCAATGTGATAGAAAGCAGCATGTGAGGTCACCTGGTTTCGTTTACTTACATTGAAAGCTGATTGTTTTGATGACAGCTTCTTCATCCTGAAAGCCAAGAGGTCTCTTTGTTTTCTAAGGTTCTGGTGTTGTTTCATAGGATTGTCCTATTGTACAGATCATTTCAGTCAGTACTACAGTAAAACCATCCATTAAAATCCACTCAATTTACCTGAGGTTGTGACTTCATCATTGAATCCACAACTGTTTTAAAGGTCTCAGCTCTCAGATTCTGTTTCCCACTGGCTAATGTCTATCTACAGCTCCAAACGTTGAGCTTTATAATAAACTGTGAGGATGCCAAGGATAAAGGAGGGGCAAAAGTCCATCTGTTGTTCCTGTGCCCTGCGAAGCATTCGCGTTATACGACCAAGTCCCATAAATCTGGCAGAAGCACTGACGAAACTGTACCGGACTTGCTAGCTTTCACCAAACAAATCCTCTATTTATATCATAATGTTCTATGAAAGCGCTAAGTTTTGTATGTTGAATCAATTTATTTAGTTTATTCACTAAAGAAACTTCAAGCAGCTACTGTGTCACAAAATGGAAACACTTGAAGAGCAGGTAGAACCAATTATAGGCTTTAGCCATGACCCTGTTAGTTTGTAATGACTGATATGAATCCTATGAATGGCGCGTGAGTTGGAATGCTTGGGCTGAGATCTGTGCCAAGCCACCTGCAGCTGCTGTCTGTCTTTCTTTAAGCATACAACCCATGGATACATCAAGAGCAACGCCTGTCACAGTGCCCACTGGGCAATGATTATTTAGCCCCTCAGCATTGGAACTGACGTGAGTCGTCAGCATCTGTTTGATTGATACAGGATTTCTCAACACGACTGGAAGGGTTTCTTGAACTAGGACATGAGTGTAAGGTTGCCGTTGAGTTCCTTTGAAGGTCACTTCAAGATTATAACTTCCGACTAGTTTTCGCATTATAAAGTAAATGCTGAAAAGAAGCCAAACCTTTGAAGAATTTTCGCAGAGGCTTATAGGCTTACATTTACTGGTTTTTTAAGCTTTGACTGGACTGGTGCCATTCTATCTGTCTAAACTTCTAGTTCCCACTTCTTCCTCGAGGTCTTAGAGGTTACTTTTACTTAACGTACTATTTAAAGCACTGGGGAGATTTTATCAAAAAACATGTGTTGGCCTCAAGGTGCAGTGCTGCAATGGTTTCATTCACATGTATTCGTCTGCCTCGGGCACTCTTCGGCTTTTCGCTGAAGTTATGATGTCCCTCAGGGATCTATTCTAGGCACAATGCTTTTTTGAAAGACATGGGGTTCTTTTCATCTGTACACAAGAAACAGATATTTCTTTGCATAAAAAAATAATTGTTTAAGGTGAATTGATGGCTATAGTTACAAAGGTCTTGATGAGAAGAAGACAAACATTATCTTGTTCGTTCAAATGAGTACTTGAGTTAATCTCGATACTCTGTTACCAAACAGAAACTTCTATGCTCAGAGTCTGGAGTTCCACTTAATGAAAGTTTTATGTCTGAGAAGTAAATTAGTGATTACTTGAAAGCTGGAGTTGCACTAAAAAAGAATATCATGTGAGAGATATTGTAACACTTCTAGGGGTTAATAAAGCAATTAATTTTTTTTTTTTTACCAAAGTGGTCTGTAAGGGATGCCAAATCTGTCTAAACCAAACACACTTTAATGTAAAAGTGACAAGCAAGTTTATTAAAACCAGTATCAAGATAACGTTAAAAAGCAAGGTAAAAATTCCACAAAACTTGAATCTCTAGGAAATACAAACAGATTTAAACATCAGCCAATGAGAAGAGTTTGGGGCACGGCTATTGTTTGCTTGAAGGGCTTCCATTTTTAGCTGATTATTTCATAATTATGATGAAATGATAGTTATTTGCAACATTTGCTTAAATTTCAACAATACCAATAAAAGGTACCCTGCTTTTCACTTTTTAATGAGAATACAAAACTCTTGACAAGTTTTTCTTGTTTAAATCTACCACAGCCTTCCTTGTGACATCACCTACACAGCATTTCACTTTTAAGCCAAACTTCCTCATAGTATTTTCAACATATGTTCTCAGAGACAGAAGGGATCATTTTCAGGTAAAGAAGACTTTTTATATTTAAAACATCAATAACCACAATGCTTTACGTATAATGGCTCACACCACTTCTAGCAGAGGTGGCTAGTCTAACTCTAGATCATTTTTTCATGTTTTATTGAAGTTTTGATCATGAAAAACTTTAAAAAATTTAGTTTAATTAATCTCCATCTGGTGTATGTCTTTGTGTTCTTTCATTTGAGATATGGACAAGTATATTGTATATTTAGAATAATTTAGACTGCAAATTTATTATCTGTATATATCAAAACTAATTCACTCTTCTTGAATAAACAGAATTTACTGATCGTACAGCATCTTGTTTTGGTCTTAGGCTCTCACAAACAGCATTCCTTTGCTCTTCCAGCAGTAAAATGGCAGGTATGTTCTTTGACAGCTATGAAGGTTTTATGATGTGAGGTACAGTGTCTTACTTCTTATCACATGCATTCATACAATACTACTACAAGCAAGTGAAGTAAACAAAATACTAAAATCAGTTCAGTTTGGTCACACCTTCTCGTTTGATGGCGTGAGTATACTTCATTGCATGATATTTATTATTCTCACTGGAGCCATCAAAAGAATTAAGTGGTAAACAGAAACTTTTTAGATTGCTCAAAGTCCTGATGGAGTCACTTGAAATGGTTGAAATCAGTCATATATGCGGCGCAGGGCAAAAGAGAGGTTGGTAAAAAAGCTGACAACCCTATTTGAGGAAAAGAGAAATGACAGGCCATCATTACTCATCAGAAATATGGTCAGTCAGTCCAGAAAAATGCAATGTGTGTTTATAAGAACCACTCCCTGAAAGGAAGTCACCTCTGCTTCTAGATCATTCCTGTCCCCAGCCTTAAAAATTGCAAGATAACAGTACAATGTATGGCGTATGGATGTTTCAAAGAAAAATGAAAGTTCAGTTTAGGTTAGAAATCAATGTGCCAATTAACAAAAAGCAACATGCAGAGACCAGGAAACACTTGAAATGCTTTGGTTTGATCATTCTAAATTTAGTTAGAATAATGAATGACGGTTCCAACCATCAAGCACAGAGTTTGGGATGAGATTCATCTCGGAATGAGGGAAATCTGGAGTGAAATTAAAGGAGGCCATCAAGAAAAGGGTTAAATGATTGAGAACCAAGCATTAAAGACTGAGGATATTGAAAAATAAAAATGATAAAAGAAGGGCTGAGCTATTTGTCCATGGACTGTTTATTCTGTTTGATGTCTTCAGTGAGAATCTTGTCCTGAAAATAAAACGACAATGTGCAATAGATCACTTCTCCTTATCTGGCAATAGGATAGTTTAGATCGTTGGATGTGATTAAATCAAGAGCATTTAGATTTAAAATGGTCAAAGATTTTTTATATTTCTACCACATCTATTCCATTTAAGAATTGGCTTTGTGGTGTTGCATTGTGTTGTAACGACAGGAATCGCTGACGTTTTGTAGGTTCCCGCTGCTAGTGGCTGCAAATATAATTAAAAATTCTTGGAAAAGTTATATTTCAGCGATTCCATTCAAAAAGTGAAACTTGTTTGATCTATTCGTTCATTCAACGCTGACTATAATTTATCTCAGAATAATAATATGAAAAGGTTCCACATTGAAGACACCTGTCGCCACACCCATCACTCTGCTAATGAACTCAAACACCGGTAAAAGCCTTTAAATGGTCTCTCAGTCTCGTTCTGTTGGATGCACAAGCATGAGGCAGATTGCTGACATGGCAGTGCCACAAAAGACTACCACTGACAACCTCCACGGGGAGGACAAGACACAAAAACATCATTGTAAAAGAAGCTGCTGTTCACATGGTTCTGTCTCTAAGTGCATTAATAGAGAAGTGAATGGAAGAAAAGGGTAAAAGCACCCTGGAAAGGATTGTGAAACAAAACCTTACACCGAAGATTGCAGCTGGAGTCAGTGGTGAATCGCTGAGACGTCATTTCATTCTGCTTTAATTCAGGGTTAAAGACAAAAAGGATTGGAAATATTTTTTGATGAAAGTAAATTTTGCATTTCATTGAAAAATCAAGGTCCATGAGTCCAGAAAAAAGAGGAGACACAGATTCCACATTTCCTGAACTCCAGCCTAAAGTTTCCACAATCGGTAATGGTTCAAGGTGTCTCCATTGTTTAATAGGTTACGTTTCACAATCCTTTCCAGGGTTCTTTTATCATTTTCATATCTTTAGCTCTCTTTTTGGTGTTGATGGTTGTCGTATGGGCCACTGTTATGTGTCAGTAGTCTTTCTTGTGGTTGTGTATCCTACAGAACAAGACTGAGAGACAATATAACAATCTTTGCCTGTGTTTTATTAGAGTTATAGTAGAGTTTAATGAGATGTTGACTGTGGGATATTCATTAGTTGCCATCAAAATGAAAGGAAATAGTCCTGCGGCGTGGTGTAGTGGATAGCTGTTGCTATCTTTCCCATGCTTCCCCATTCTCTCTCCACGTCACTTCCTGTCACCCTCCACTGTCCTTTCTGTTCAAATAAAAACATCCATAAAAATAACCTTTAAAGGAAATAAACACTTGAAATATTTCAGTCTTACTGATATGAACACATGCATTATACAAGTTTCACATTTTGAATAGAATTACCGATAAAAATCAACGTTTTCATCTTTAAATCTTATTCTATGACCTATTAGGCAACTATGGCAACTTTTAGGAACGATTGGTTTTAGTCTTAAAATATTTAGATTTCTGCTTGCATTACAGTGCCATAAAAAACAATGATATCAAACATTGTCTCTCTTTCATTTTTGCGGTGTAAGCTGATAATTTTGCAGATCATAACTATACCTATTACATCCATGGAGCAGAAGACACAGTGTGTTCTGGATATCTGTACAAATCTCCACCAGAAAACTATTCCAAAAACCAGGTACATCAAATCAAACTATAAATCCAATTCCCATGGTAATTGTGACCCATGCTATATATTTTTTTTTCTTCAAGAAATCATGGAAGAGAAGGTTTTTTATTCTTCTACGGCACAGTAACAACAAATACCTGCTCAATTACTATAAAAGCGAAGAGAACAACAAACCTCTAGGACATATCGACTTGTCAAAGTAGGTCAAAGTTCTACACCCTGCTATTTTCGTCGCTCCTTTTCCTCCAGTCTTAAATAAAGAAACCTCCACAAACCTGTTTGTCAACCCCTTGTTCACAGGCTATTTAACTCTTTTTCTGTCCCATTACCCAACTCTCTAATGTCTTGAACATAAATACATATTTTCTGTTTGTTTTTTCAGTGTCACACTCATGTTCTTGAACCCTGAGATGCATTCACTGTGGAAATGGATTCATAATAATTTCAGATGTTCCTCGTCATGTGTACTGTTCCTTAAAGTCCCAGATAGAGACTATTTCTTGATTGGAGAAAACAGGTTTGTTTGGAAAGAATTTTAAATTAGGTTTTCAGTTTATGTTTTAATGGCACAATTAAGATGATCTTTTTACATAATAAACGTGCAATGTGTGCAGTTGGGAGATGGAAAAGTGGTTCAAGTCTTTATACGACATCCTACACAATCGTCCACACAAACTGCTGGATCCCAAGGTAATGTTCACAATATATAGTTTGAGCCATTCCACCAAATGGGTGCCATTTGTAACATTTCAAAATTTCATTTTTTTTTTTTTTTCAAAATTTCATCTTAAGTGATATTATATTTACTATCAAAAAATGGGTGACGTGTCTTCTTGTAAACCCTCTTGTTATTCTTTATTTAAGGACCGAGGTTTTAGCAAAGAATTAGCAAATATATGCTAAATAGCCACATGATTATAGATTATGATTTTTTTAACAAATATTAACATTTTTACACTAAATGAAATAAATATCTGAAATAATTTGAGTAACAGGATAGTATTTTTAAATGATGCTCAAAAAAAGAAAGTTATCATCTCAATATTACGAATTTGAAAGAATTGACTTTTGCTCTTCCTGTGGTCTTCTAAAGATCCAAGTGGTGCAGCTTCCTGCTGCAAAATTGACTTTGGGGAATTCCCCACATTTTCAGCAGGGGGGTGGGTTAGGGTCATGAGTAAAAAGCTGGGGACATGACTACAATGTTTAATTTTTATCTAAGAAAGTATAGGTATTTGTGTAAATGTATTTGAAACAAACATTATATATGGACTGACATATAAATGCAAAAGAAAGGTTTATATTTGATAGCGAAGTGTAGCAATAAATGCTATTTCTCAGTCTATTTCCCAGGGACACAAATAGCACCCATTCAGTATTAATATAAATAATTTATATAGAGAGAGATATAGATAGAAAATGGTAATGAGTAGCCAGTGAATGTGATTTGCTGTTTAAGACTGACCAATGTGAATTACACATCCATCCCACAGATGTTCGGCTTAATGAAACAAATCAGTGACCCCCCGCAATCAGCCAATGATGTTGAGCAGGTATGTTGGCCTACAGATAGCACTGTCTAAAAATAGAACTGTTTACAAAGCAAACTGCAACCACAGGCTTCATGACTGTAGCTAATGCATCCATTAAATATCATTTAGAGTCCAATTAGACCACACTAATTTATTACACCCCTAATGCGACCTTCAGTTTCATTCATTCATTCAAAAATGTTTGCAACTGATTTACAATAAATTCCAAAAGAACTTCCTGCTGTACTTGCTATTTATAGAACTGGTGCGGTAGTTTATTTTTAGATTTACAGAACAAAGACCGGTTCACTACATTTACTCTGACACCCTTTTTGATTAGCATTCATACTGTTTTGCAGTACTGTGTTTCAGGCCTTTTTGAAAAAATGCTGTAAACAAAGAATGTTTTAAATGCTCATTTTTATCACTGAACAAAAGAAAAATCGACATATTAAAAACCTTTACTCTGAAATGTACTCTATTCAGAGAACATTTGTCCCTCTCTATATAGAGTTAAACTGACTCTGAGAAGAGTTATTAAATCCTCTATTTAATTATTTTCTTTTGTTAATATCTGTGAATGAAAATACGTTTTATAGTTGTCTTGTGTTTCTGTAAAATCACCAATGTTGATAAAATCTAAATAATCTTATTAATTAATTACTCTGCCTGTGATTGACTGGTGACCTGTCCAGGGTGTACCCCTGCCATTCGCCCAATGTGTGCTGGAGATAGACACCGGCAGACCCCTGTGACCCCGAAAGGGAATAAGCGTGTTGGAAAATGAATGAATGAACGAACAAACAAACAAACAAACGAATGAATAATTACTCTGCCACTGAGCTATTTTAACCTTTTTCAGAAAGGGAACAAATGTTCTCTGAATAGATTTCCTGGATTTCTGCAAGATTATCTTCAGTTTTCAAAGAGTTATTAGCCCATGTCTTGAGCTTGAAAAGCACTTAATGAAACCTAAGTCTGCTTTTAAATCTTTGCCAGGGAATGACCTTGTTGATGCAGTATAACTACCATGTGTCTTGTTGCTGTGCTTGCGAGAAACTGTCATTCTCAAGGTGTACTCCGTTGTGAGCAGACCCCCGTTACCCCGAAAAGGAAAAAGCGGTTTAGAAGATGAATGAATGCAAGTTCACTTACTTTGCATTTTGTACATTTATAAAAATAAACAACAATTATGTAGGTCTCAAAAAAGCATTATTTTTGTTTCTTTTATATAACTATTGTATTTAAAACTAATCCTAAATGCAAATTGAACCAAAGGCCTGGTATCAAGTAGATTTTTGCAAGAGAATACAGTGCTTTGCAAAAAAAAAAGACAAAAATGACAAAATGTTGTTTAAATCTTGCACATTTTACACGAATCATGTTACATTTATTAAACTTCTCAAAAATAACTGTGTTTGTCTCTTACGAAACATTTAACTGAAATTTCTTATCCAGACAAGCAATGCTTTAAAAAGGAAAAGCACGAAAATGTATAGGGGTGTCCAAACTTTTGCACATCAATGTATACGGAGCATCCAACCAGTGTCATAAATGCAACTCTGAGTAGTTTTATTCCCTCAGATGCAACTAAAATGTGTGGAAGTGAAAATAATACCACTAAAACCACCTTTGGAATGATCCAACTCAAAGCAAAGACCAACCAATCAGAGCTGAGCATTCAAAAGAGATTATAGAGTGTAATTGGAATTGTTACAATGTCGCCATTATGACTTTTTGTTGAAAACGTGAGAACTCCCTCATCCTTTAGAACAAACACTCCAAATGATGGATACTGATTACTTTCAATATCAATTGAAGATATCCTGAGATTTATGAACTTAAGAACTTTTAGAACTTTCATCCAAGGTCCAAAAAAGCATGAAACAGAGCTAATTGTCATCTTTGTGGTCCACGCAGTTGACCACATGGCCCTGCTTATTAACATATGGGAGGATACAACCAGATAAGGCACCAGTATAATAAGATGTACTGTGGTACTCAGGGAGCCAGGTGGAGTCAACCAAGATGTGATGCCCCTGAGCAGCCATTACCTATGGTCCACGAACCCGTCTATGTGTCTGCTGCACCTGCTTTGAAGTGCAAAGGTAAATATGCAACAAAGGAAAAATACAATTGAACACATTTAAATGTGCTCATCTTTTATTCCTTCCCACCAAAAACAGAAGTGGTTGCAGCATCAGACAGTGAAGAAACTATCATTTAAAAACCTTGTTATCCTTGTTAATGAATTGTTCATTTGCGTTTTAATGTTTTCTAGCAAGATTTCTGTATTGTTTTCGTTTATTCATTTGCATATTGGGTTATTATCTCAGCATGAATTGCATTTTGTACCATTGTATTCTCAATTATTGTATCAATGTCAAAATCTTTTCTATATAAACAATGTGTTTTAGCATTAAACATTTGACTAATCTGAATTTGTGTTTTCTGGATTTATTTGACAAAAGCCTTTTGCTATAAAGATACTGATATTATTTACCAGCTTAAAGTTTCTCAAAATGTAAAAATGTTATAAACTCATTTTCAGTTTTTATTGACAAGGCTCTTAACCAATCTAGCCACAGGGGTCCCAAGCCCGGATAAATAGAGAGGGTTGCGTCAGGAAGGGCATCCGGCGTAAAATATGCCAAAAACCAAATGTGCGAGTCACCAAATCGATTTTCATACCGGATCGGCCGAGGCCCGGGTTAACAACGACCGCCTCCGGTGCTGTTGACTTACAGGGTGCCGGTGGAAATTGGACTACTGTTTGTCGAAGAAGGAGAGGAGGGAGAAGGATTCGTCGACAGAAAGAGAAGAGGAAAGGCAGGAGTGTAGATCTGAGAATAGGGACTCTTAACGTTGGTACAATGACAGGGAAGGGTAGGGAGCTGGCGGACATGATGGAGAGAAGGAAGGTAGATATTCTGTGCGTGCAGGAGACCAGGTGGAAGGGTAGCAAAGCGCGTAGTATTGGAGGGGGATACAAACTGTTTTACTATGGTGTGGATAGGAAGAGAAATGGGGTAGGAGTGATCCTGAAGGAGGAGTTTGTGAGGAATGTTTTAGAGGTGAAAAGAGTGTCAGACAGGGTGATCAGTTTGAAGTTAGAAATTGAAGGGTGATGTTGAATGTAGTGAGTGGTTATGCTCCACAAGTAGGCTGTAAGTTGGAAGAGAAGG